>JANAVB010006400.1:3269555-3577079 GCA_029216955.1 Iris pallida
AAACTAGGTCAAATGTTGACTCTACTTCGATGTTCAGTCAAAGTAGTCAACCATGGTCAAACAGGGTCAAGGCTAGTCTCTATAAACATCTACAAGGTCAACCCATTCAATTTCAGTGATTGTGAAATCACCGGAATCGATGGAACTCAAAATACCACAAAAGGAGAAGGATTATAATAATAGGGTAAAAACCTACAGATGTTGTCGGATGATGAAATAAATATCACCAACGTGTCCAGAATGGTCAAATCAGCTAGGATAGCCTGTCCAAAAGTCCAATTTGGACACAAGGGCAAAAACAGTAATTTCGGGCCAAAGTGATGTCCGCCGTTGGACACACTTTGCACCAAAAAATGTGCCGAAATAAAAGTGCACAAAATCTAACAAATTATATGTTCACGAATCCAGAATGACGATACGAACCCAACGGTATATCCAGAATTGGATTCCGTTGACCCGATCTCAAATTGGTCCGTTGACCAGGACATTGGAAACCGATTTGCACGGAAAAGCGTGTCGGAGCTAATGTTCTCAAAACTCAGCAAATTATATGTCAACGAGTCCAGAATGACGATACGAACTCAACGGTATATCCGGAATTGGATTTCGATGAGCCGAACTCAAAATGACCCGTTGACTCAGAAAGCGGGACCCGCTTTGCACCGAAATGCGTGCCAGGGCCCACGTTCTCCAAATCAAGCAAAAATTATATGAAAACATGCCAGAACGACGCCACGAGTCTACTGGTGGTGTCAGAAATTGAATCCGGAGTCCCGAATTCCAAAATGGAATTTTACAAGTGCAACACTAAGAATTCGAACGGCCAACTTTGGTGTCGAATTCGACCGACCTAACAAGCTCAAACTAAAATGAAATCTAAAGGGGGCAGGAAGAGTGTTATACCAGCTGTGCACCGGAACTGGTAGCGCACAAAATGGAGCTGCGACGACGAAGATACGAACCCGCGAAGTTGGCATCGCAAAACTGTCCAAAAACAGTACAAATTAAAACGTCAACTTGGTGGCCGGTTTTGATGTATCAAACGACGAAATTAACGGGTGAAATTTGACAGAGGTGAAGAGGGATATACCGAGATTGCGACGGAGGAGACAGATCGCCGATCCAACGGTCGGATCTCCCAGAAAATGCACGTGAAGTTGCTGTCCAAAATGTACCGCGCGCGTCGACGGAATCCCGGGAAAAATGCGCGAATCGCCTCGACGGCGCGTCCCAGAGGACGGTGGCCATCCAGGGAGGTGCGCCCGGGGTCGTGCGGCCATGGGGGGGCTCGCCGGCACGACGGCGACGGCGACGGCGCGCGGTGGTGGCCGCCGCTACTGCCATGCAGTTGCTGCTGCCGCTGCTGTTGCAGCAGGCTGCCGCTGCTGCTGCCTTGGCCGAGCTTGGCCGGGCACGGTACGGGCCAGGCGGGGCCGGTCGCCGGCGGGGGTGGCCGCGGCGGCGCGCGATGGTGGAGGTGGTGCTTGTGGTGGCGAGGATAATGATAATGGTGATGGTGATAATGATGAAGGTGGTGGTGGTAGTGTTAACAATAAAAAAGAAGAATAAAATGAAGAAGAAGAAGAAAAATAAGGATGAAGAAGAGTTGAGGGGAGGGGGTGCTCGGCCATGGGGGGGGGCTTGGCATGGTGTGGAGCTGCTGCTGCTATATTTGGAGAGGAGAGGTGAGTGTTAGTTGTTTTAAAAAAAATGAGAGTGGGAGAGAGAGATATTAATTTGTGTATGTATATAATATAGAAAGTGAGAGAGAGAGAATAGGGATATTTAGAGAGAGGGAGGTGGTGATGTCGGCCACACAGGGGAGGGGCTTAGCTGGTAGGTGTGGGAGAGAGTGAAAGAGAGAAAGATATTTATTTATATTATATATATATGTATATATATAATATGTATATATATATATATGTGTATATATATACAAATGAGAGAATTAGATATTTTTACATAAAGAGGGATATTTAGAGTAGAGGAAAATATCAGTAGGGGGTATGGGCAATCATGATGGAGGGCAAAATGGAGCTGGGGTTGGATTCAGTGGAGCCGGGTTGGGCCAAAATGGACTAGGTGCAATAATTGAATTAAAATGGGTATTTAAAATCATGGGCAAATAAATAACATGCGGGGACTCAAATAAATGGGACACAAGTGTCAGGCGAGTAGTAGGCTTCGTGTGGGCCATGTCCCTATTTGGGGTCGACTAGGTTGGGTCGATGTCGGGTCCCGAAATTAAATTGGAAATTAAATCAGGTTTCACGGTAGATAATTAATTGTCCTAAATTGAACCGAAAGTTGTGCGAAGGAAATGGAGCACAAAATGGAGTGTCTGAGTGGGACACGAAGGTCAGGGGTGAAGAGCGTCTCGAGTAGATCATTCATGAGAAGTTGGTTCTGAAAAAACGACTAGTCTGGTGCTCCTAAATTAAAAGTCACGGTAACGCGCATATGATGATCTAGAAAAAGAGTGGGAATTCAATTAATAATTAAATGGTCTAATATTGACCCGAACTTGCGCGATACAAAAGGAGCACAAGGGAACGAGTTTGGATGGGACATGATATATCACTGTGAAGATAATCTCGTCTACTACAAACTCCAAGAAGGAAGTTTCCAGAGACTGGCATCCCTGACGCTCTAGAATTTCAAGTCACAGTAAAGAGCATTTAATGATCGAAATTAATTATAGAAATGAATTAGTGGAAATAATTCATTAGAAAATTCAAAAAATAATTCGGGAATTTCAGGGGGCTTACAGTAGTAGTGGATTCATTTGCCGCCTTGTTTGAATTTTGTCCAATTGGAACAATGATTATGGCTGGCATATATGATATAGTTACCTTTATGGCATCATTAAATGCATCAGGTAATTGATTTACAATTTCTTGCAAATGTATCATTCTTCTTATCTCATAATCACATTGTGGAGTTCTTGGAACTTAATGAGATCGATAGAGTAGGCGTATACCATGTCAATTCACGTCTTTAATTAGCAATAGTTTGTTCTATATGAACAATTTGTTGCTTATACCTCCCTCTAACGGCAAGAAGACTCTATCATCAAATTGGCAATCATCAAATCTTGTAGTAAAGACATCACCAGCCATTAATTTTTAAATATCTTATTATGGAAGAAAACACAAACTAATGTATATTTTTCAAACATCATTGGGGACCCATCTTAGTTCTTTTGGGAGGTGGAACTGGGACGTACTGTATATCCAAACTTTCTCAAATATAAAATATTTAGTTGTTTACCATTTACAAGTTGTATATATAAAATAATATGGTAGGCAATGGGTCTAAATTTAACTAAAGATGCAACATGTAAAATATCATGTTTCAAGCCACAATTTTTAAACTAGATTACACTAGTAGAGGTCTAGCTATAAGTTGAAGATGTTTAATAAATGACTCAGCTAACCCATTTTGTGTGTGCACTGGGAAACATGATGCTCTATCTCAGTCACTAATGATGTACAATAATTATCAAAAGCTTGTGAGATAAATTATTCGGCATTATCAAGACTAATTAATATAGTCGTAAGATTAGGAAACTGAGATCTAAGTTTAATAATTTGGGCTAAAAGACGAGAATATACAATATTTCTAGTAGACAATAGACAAACATATGACCATGTAGTAGATGCATCTATGGTACCACAAAATATCTAAAAGGACCACTAGCATGGTGAATATAACCACAAATGTCTCCTTATATTCTTTACAAGAAAGTAGGAGATTCATTCTTAACTTTAGAAAAGATGGTCTAGTTATAATCTTCCCTTGTAAACAAGGAACAAGTAGGTGATTCTTCGATAAGCCAATATCGTAATTTTTTAATAAATATCCACAAAGATTATCAATGATCCGATTGAACATAATTTGTTCCGGATTACCCAAAGGGTCATGCCAAATGTTATATAAGACAGGATCATTGGCTTCATATTTTGCCATATTCATATTAGATTCAATTATGCCAATGGTGGTGAAATATAAACCCACCGAAAGATAAGATAATTCTTCTAATGTGAGCCTTTTGCTCCCAACATTAGATGTTATACATAATGACTCTTTGTTGTTATCATTTCGAGTTTCATTATGGTACATATTTTGTGTATATCCTTGAAACTTAACAAATTCCTTTACGGAACTACTTGAATATAACACATTCTGCAAATATGTTTGAGTACCATTGGGTAACATGACATATGCTCTTCCAAAGCCCTCAATTATATGGCTGGCCCAGCTATTGTTGGCACTTTATGCATGTTAAATACTAACTTTGGCAAAAACTTTGATTCTTTAAATTCATGTGTGTTGTAGTACTATCTACCAAACACATATCTAAGTCATTTATTCTTGGATATATGTGTTGTAGCACTATCTACCAAACACATATCTAAGTCATTTTTCTTAGATTCTTTTAATCTCTCAATCTCTTGTTGAGTAGCTTGACACAATGTCTATCTTTGTCATATTTACGACAAGCATACATTACTACTCCATGAAGCAAAATAAAAATATTATGAACTTATATATTCTAGCTAGCATAAGTATAATAAGAAAAATTAGGCATTTCAAATGATAATATCATATTATAGAAATGTAACCTTCAATAAAATAAAACTTTCATGGCCTAGATATTCCATGATGGAAACCAAAAATAGAACACGACGTCAAATTTAAATAGTTTATAAGTAGTTGAAATAAACATAAACTGACCGAGTGCTCATTCAATGGAAGGTAAATTTTCAAGCATCTCCTCAAACTGTTCATTTGTAACTTTTCCGTTTTGATCCTCAAAAATAGGATAGAAACAATTCTTATTTGTTTATTTTGAGGATTTGAATTCCCTTTAGAGTGTGTTGTCCACTTGTTCCTTTTATTATTTTGTGAAACACCGCTTCCACCTTTGTAAGGTTGATAATCATGACCATATCTTCCATAATTTTTTTTTTCATTCCCTCTCCCACGTTCTCCACCATGACCTCTGCTAATTCCAAAATTGTTGGCATTTGTTCCAAGAATTTTCATTGACCCAATTGGTCTAGAGTTGTCGTTTTTCATGAGAACGTTGCTATTTGCCTCTGCTACAAGGAGACAGTCACCGGTTCAAAGTATCTTATGAAATCTTTTTCACGATATTATTACGGCAAAGCACATTATTTGCATAAAAAATGGAGAGGATTTTTTTAATCATTTGAGTCTCAGTTACTTTTCTCCACACAATCTAAGACGAGAAACAATATTAAACAGAGCACAATTACATTATTTAACATTTTTACAGTCATGGTATCTTAAATTCAACCATTCACTTTGAGCAATCAGAAGGATTACTATCCTTTGGTGGTCAAATCTATTATTTAGAGATGTCCACAAATTCAATGGATCATCCTCACATAGATATCCTGTCTTTAGATCATCATGAATATGATGTCGTAGAAAAATCAAATCAAAGTATTGACCATGGCTTTAGAACTTTATTTATTTTTTTTCTTAATAGTACCATCCGTTGGCCCATTGGTCATGGACAAACCTGATTTTAATAATTGATCAAACTCTGTCTCGATATAAATGCAAGTCAATTCAGATGTTTACCTACGACGTTTTGGACACTGCTCAACGATAGATATCAACTATGTTCAAGACTGAAGCCGTTTGCCATTCAGAATGTATTTCCTTTGAAATAATGTAATTTTTCATTTTATTGAATCTAGGAATACATTGTACACCAAGTCGTACTGGCAAATAGGCTATCCGAAATCGGTTTTCAAAAACCACCCTATCCTTTTACAAATGACCTATGTTTTTGAAAAACATTCTTTTTTTTTTACAAAAAGCTTCTAAAGGACTTTTCAAAAAGCCAAATTGAATTTTCTCAAAAATGAACTGGCATAACCCTAGCAGAACTTGGCCCGAGTTCGGCCAGAGTTCGGGCAGAGTTCGGCCAAGATGAACGTTAGTGAACGTTTGATTTTGAACTTGGTCACCCTTCAGTTGCGGTTTGTTACAAAGAGTTCTGTCCGAATTCTGCCCGAATTCTGTCAGAGTTCTGTCTTTGGAAAAACTATAAATAGAGAAGGATTTCGATCATTTCAAATCACCAATTCACTTTCAATCTCTTCTCTTCTAAAGCTTACATTTCTTCCAAAGAGTTCTAAAAAGCTTTCATTTTCAAATCCTAAGCCAGTTACAATCCTCTAGTCAATTTGCCAGTGCGGTACGGTCTAGAAGTTTCAGAGCGATTGTAATCAGAGGCTTGATAGAAGATACAACTCTTCACAATTGAAGTTGGTCGAGTTCTTCGTATCAAAGCTCGCGTCTGTAGAAGTTGCAAGGACTTCGTATGAAAACTTGCAAGATTTTCTAATAGTGGATTCAACTGGAAGCTGGAGTTCTTCCGACTGGACTAGTCCTCACAAGAGGAAAACCAGTATAAATCTCGGTGTTTGTGTTTGCCTTCTGATCACTTTTAATTTATGTCATTTACTTTGTGATTATTTTTATATCTGTGATCTAACTGCTAACAAGTTTTTTAATTAGCAATATTTCGCTGCCTACTCTATTCACCCCCCCTCTAGAGTATTCTGCTTTACGATTTCGTTCCTACAATTGGTATCAGAGCAGGTTATACAAGTAAAGCAAGGTAAAATTGCAGTTATATTCAATTTTTTATATAGATCACAGTATTACACATGGCAACTGTGAAATTCACAAGTGAAGGCCAAGCCACAAACAGACCTCCACTGTTTGACGGCACAAACTACACTTATTTGAAAACACGTATGAGTTTCTTTCTGAAATCTCTTGATTTTGACTTATGGTCTGTAGTTATTGATGGCTATAAAAAGCCACCTCGTATTAATGTTGATGGTATTTTAGTTGAAAAACCCCATGACAAATATACAGAGGAAGAAAAAAAAGACCAGTCTTGACGCACGTGCTATTAACACTTTATTTTGTGCTTTAGACAGAACTGAATTCAACAGGGTGTCTACTTGCACAACATCAAACGAAGTGTGGAAACTTCTCGAAGTAACCCACGAAGGAACAACACAAGTCAAGGAGTCGAAGATCAGCAGACTTACTCAGGAGTACGAGGCGTTCAAAATAAAGCCAAGTGAATCAGTCACTCAGATGTTTACAAGATTCTTGGATATTATAAATCCTCTGTCTTCACTAGGCAAGGATTACAGTAACCATGAGAAGATTTGCAAACTTCTACGAGCCCTTACAAAGAACTGGATTCCAAAGGCTACTGCAATCATTGAAGGGAACGACCTCTCAACAATGTCTCTAGAAACTCTTATGGGTAAGCTACTCACTCACGGGTTAGAACTTCAAGACTTTGAAGATGCTACACCAAATGAGAAGTCAGAGAAGACGATCGCTCTCAAGGCTCAACATAGAAGAACCATCGAAGATGATTCTGACGACAGCGACTCCGACTCTGAAGATCAAGCTATTCTGGTAAGAAAATTCAATAAGTTCATGAGATTTAACAGGAGAACAAAAGACAACAAAGACAACAACAACAACGAGGAAGATCCTATTTGCTATGGATGCAAGAAGAAAGGACACATGAAGAAAGACTGTCCAACAACATCATCATCAAAGAAAAACAACAAATATGACAAAGGCTACCTGAAGAAATCTACATCAAGAAAGTATGCCAACACAAGCATATGGCATGAAAGTGAAGCCAGCGACTCAGAAGATGAACAATCAGATGATGCTGCAAATGTGTGCTTGATGGCTTGCGATCAGGTAATCACTAATCCTCTATTTGATCCTTATGATGATTTCACCTTTGAGCAACTATGAGAGGCTTTCAGTGAACTGTTAGATGATTGCAAGAAACTGTATAGTAAATATGAAACCTCTAAGAAGGTACTCAAAGAGTACAAAGGTGAAATAGGAAGACTTTCGACCTACTAGATCATGTTAGAGATAATGACTCTTCAAATGAGTCTGGTGAGCTTTCATCTATTAAGTTGTTGTTACACGAGACTGTTAAGCTATCCGAAGAAAAAGACCAAACTATTATCCAGTTAAAGGAAGACCTATCTAAGGAGAGAAAGAGTCTCCAGTGTGCACAGGTCAGACTAGAATCACTCACATCTGACTATACTAGATTGTATGACACTTCCAAAAAGTTGGAAATTAGTTTAGGAAAACGGCCTGAAGTTGCTGCTTCCTATTCTAACACGTGTCAATTACCGAATCATCGGAACACGCCCAACACTGTCAGACCAAACCATAACAAAACTATGCCCAAGAAGACTAATAGGCATGCATTCTTCTATACTAGAAAACTAAAACCTACCAATCATGCACCTCACACTACTTTCAACACTCAACATGCTAAATGTCATTATTGTGGCCTCATTGGTCATATATCTTCTGCATATAGAATCAGAAAGTTAGTAGATTTAAATGTTTATGCATGGATGCCAAAAACTATCCAGTCAGGACCCTACAAGAAATGGGTACCAAGAGTTTCATCTGCAAATTATTTTGTAGGTGGGACACACTTCACATGCTAGAAGCAAATGGATCCTCGACAGCGGTTGCTCACGGCACATGACCGGTGACGCTTCATTATTTGCAACACTGTCGAAGAGGAATAAAGAAGGATACGTCTCATTCGGTAATAATTTAAGAGGGTACATAATCGGTATCGGTGACAGTGGTAAGGCTCCCTATCCAGTGATTAAAGATGTTTGTCTAGTTACTGAGTTAAAACATAATCTGCTCAGCATAAGCTATTTAGCTGATCACGGTTATGGTATTAACTTCATAAAAGATAAATGTACTATAATTGATAGTTCAACTGGTAGTACTATATTTGAAGGTATTAGGGAAGACAATATATATGTTTTCTATTTGTTGGAAGATGCTAACACAGCAGGTAGATATTTGATGGCCTAAAGCGTTGAGAGTCAACTATGGCATATGAGACTCGATCATACAAACATGGATACAATTTCAAGATTATCTACGAAGAAGTTGGTACGCGGCTTACCGGATATTTCTTTCAATAAAGATACGATATGTAGTGAATGTAAAAAGAACAAAGCTACCAAATCCGCATTCAAATCCAAGAACGCTGTAAGTACCACTAGACCTTTACAACTGTTGCATATGGACTTATTTGGACCAAGTAGAATTGCTAGTCTGGGTGGTAAGTTATATTCATTTGTCATTATTGATGATTTTTCTAGATATACATGGGTTTATTTTCTTGCACGCAAGAACGATGCATTATCAGAATTTGTCACCTTTTGCAAAAAAGTACAGAATGAAAAAAGGGTTCATGATTACTCGTATTTGTAGTGATCATGGCGGCGAATTTGAGAATGCAGAATTCAAGCAATTTTGTGACACACACGGTTATTTGCATGAATTCTCTTGCCCTAGGACTCCGCAACAAAATAGAGTTGTGGAACGTAAGAACAGAAATCTATCTGAAATAGCTAGAGTTATGTTAAACCAGTTTAGTCTACCTAAATACTTATGGGCTGAAGCTGTAAATACAGCATGCTATATTCTTAATAGGGTTCTAATTCGACCTATATCGAAGAAGACTCCCTATGAACTATGGTTTGATAGAACACCAAATGTTTCTTATTTCAAAATCTTTGGTTGTAAATGTTTTATTCTTAATACTAAAGATAGTTTGAGTAAATTTGATGAAAAGACCGATGAAGGTATATTTTTAGGTTATGCAACAAAGAGCAAAGGATATAGAGTCTTCAACAAAAGAACCATGATCATTGAAGAATCTATCAATGTCAAGTTTGATGAGCTAAATTAACACTTAGACGATGATGACAATGAATACATAATCGCACCAAGTACAGCTACTGCAAAACCTTCACACAGAGATGCAGAACCATCACATAAGGCATCAGATGAACCTCCAAGCAAAGAAGTCGGAACTAGCAATCTTGAGACTATACCAAAAGAAATGAGATTCTTGGCTAATCATCCAAAGGACTTGGTAATTGGTGAGAACACCAAGGGTGTAAGTACTCGTTCTTCTAATAAAGATATAGCTTCTTGTGTTGCTTTTGTCTCGCAGTTTGAACCCAAAAATATTGATGAAGTATGTAGTGATAATTTTTGGTTAGATGTTATGCAAGAGGAATTAAACCAATTCGAACGGAATCAAATTTGGGAACTTGTTCGCAAGCCCATTGATCATCCGGTCATTGGCACCCGATGGGTATTCCGAAATAAATTGAACGAGAATGGTTTAGTGACTCGTAATAAGGCTCGACTCATAGCTCAAGGATACAATCAAGAAGAAGGTATCGACTACGATGAGACTTATGCCCCAGTTGCGAGATTAGAATCCATTCGCATGTTATGTACATTTGCATGTTTTCATAATTTTAAATTATTTAAAATGGATGTCAAAAGCGCATTTTTAAATGGTTTTATAAAAGAAGAAGTTTATATAGCGCAACCTCCTGGTTTTGCTGATTTCAAATTTCCTGAATATGTTTTCAAGTTGAAGAAAGCCTTATACGGTTTGAAACAAGCCCCTCGTGCTTGGTACGATCGTCTAAGCTCTTTTCTACTTGATAACGGTTTTTCAAAGGGAAAGGTTGACACTACTTTGTTTATAAATCTTTGAATAACAATATTTTTTGATTCAAGTCTATGTAGATGATATTATCTTTGGATCTACTGATGAATCTCTTTGTCAAAAATTTTCAAAGTGTATGCAGAATGAGTTTAAGATGAGCATGATGGGAGAGCTGAAATTCTTTCTCGGGCTGCAAATCAAACAAACCAACAATGGGACTTTCATAAATCAAGCAAAGTACACAAAGGATCCATTAAAGAAGTTCGACATGGAAGCAGTCAAGCCACTTAGCACTCCAATGGCAACTTCAACCAAGCTGGATATTGATGAACAAGGCAAACCTGTCGACATACGTAAGTATCGAGGTATGATCGGTAGCTTACTATATTTAACTGCTAGTCGACCAGACATTATGTTTAGTGTTTGTTTATGTGTACGCTTTCAAGCTAATCCTAAGGAATCACATCTGTGCGCAGTTAAGCGTATCTTCCGATACCTTAAAGGCACTTCTTCTGTCGGCTTATGGTATCCCAAAACCACGTCATTTGACCTAATCGGTTATTCTGATGCTGAATTTGCCGGATGCAAAGTAGATAGAAAAAGCACCAGCGGCACATGTCATTTCCTAGGAAAAGTTTTAGTCTCTTGGTTTAGTAAAAGCAAAATTATGTTGCATTATCAACAACCGAGGCTGAATATATCGCCGCAGGACGCTGTTGTGCACAAATTTTATGGATGAAACAAACTTTAGAAGACTGTGGATTGTATTTTACACACATACCCATTTTCTGTGACAATACTAATTCTATTAATTTGACTAAGAATCTAGTATGTCACTCTTGTACTAAACATATTGAGATTCGACATCACTTTCTTATAGATCATCATCAAAATGGAGATATAGACCTTGTATACATAGACACACAGAATCAATTAGCTGACATACTCACAAAACCTCTAGCGGAAGATCGTTTTAATTATTTACGTGAAGAATTAGGCATTTTAGATGTCAATAATATTAATTAATTTTGTTTTATTAATTATTTATTCGATACTCGATAACTGTTTTCGAGACAAGCCTAAAAAGAGTCTGTCTGTCACCACGACTACGGTCGAAGCGAAGCGGTACTTAAGAGTTCCCCGGTGAACCTCCGTTCGCTGGGACAATACTCCTACAGCTAATCTGAGATAGATGCCGAGTAAAGAATATTAATTTATAAAATAATATTAATTATATTATTTTGAGATTTAAAATTACTAAACTCTGAATTAAACATTTGAAACGAATTAATGAAAAAGATATGGCCCCCTCATTATTATTTTTGATATATATATATATATATATATATATATATATATATATATATATATATATATATATATATATATATATAGCCAGAAAAAAAAAAAATATATATATATATATAGCCAGGCAACCCTTGGCGAATTCGGCCCGAGTTCGGTCCGAATTCCGCTGGTATATATATGTACCAGCCATAACCCGAGGCTCCCTTCTTCTTTATTCTTCCAAACATCCTCAAATAGCAGCAGCCATGCCTCCAAACCCTAGCTCTTCTCCACCCTTGTTCTTCCAATCCGTGTGGAGATCTTCATCCAAACTTTGGATTCGTGCGGAGAATTTCGTCCTCAACAACATATCCAATTCTTGGAAGGTATAATTCATTCTCTCCTCCACTTTTCAATTCTTAGGGTTTCTAGAATTTTGGAAAAGAATGCCTAAGTTCAATCCCTTCAAGAGGAAGAAGACCAATGCCATTGAAGAGGCATCGTCTTCGGATCCGCATACGGATTTTCTCTTTTCTCCGGTCCAATCGGAAGACGGTGCATCGGACGAGTTTTACTTTAAAATTTCCGACCAAGCTTTATTGTGGTATGCCGATTTTATTATGCGTACTATTTGCACCGGTTCACCGATTAAATGGACTGTCTTTCCGGATCACCGTCCTTACTTTGAGGCATTAGGGTTACAACACTTTGTTACCTTACAATTTTCTATTGCTACTAATGCCATTAGATTATTCTATTGTAATTTCGTGTTAGACATTTTCGTCGCGAGAACTCGTGTCGGAGGGATAGATATCAAATTCACTGATGAAACGTTAGCGGAAATCCTTGGTATTCCAAACGAAGGTGCTTTCCTATTGCTACTAATGCCATTAGATTATTCTATTGTAATTTCGTGTTAGACACTTTCACCGCGAGAACTCGTATCGGAGGGATAGATATCGAATTCACTGATGAAACGTTAGCGAAAATCCTTGGTATTCCAAACGAAGGTGCCCCGCTTGATGACATCACTAATTTTGATTTCCCCGATGGTACGACTCTCGTTAGTTTCAAGAATGAGCTTTGTGCGCCCGCACGCGCTCGTCCTGGAAAGTTCAAGGCTAATAACTTGAACTTGTTTAACTACGAATTACATCGCATCATCTATTCCACTTTACTTCCAAAATTCACTTCCAAAGATGATGTCACTGCACTTGAGCTTTCTGCTCTGATACCAATTGTAGGACCGATTGTAGGAACGAGTTATAAAGCGCAATACTCTAGGGGGGTAAATAGAGTAGGCAGCGAAAATTAACTATTTAAAATTATTAGTAACAAGATCACATAATAATATATATCACAGATATGTAAATGAAAAGTAAAGGGTAGAGAGCAAACGCAAACACAACGATGTATACTGGTTTTCCTCTTGTGAGGACTAGTCCAGTCGGAAGAACTCTAGCTTCTAGTTGAATCCACTATGGAAAATCACCACAAATTTTCATCCGAAGTTCTTGCAACTTCTACAACGCGAGCTTTGATCCGAAGTACTCGACCAACTTCAATTGTGAAGAGTCTTTCTTCAGTCAAGCCTCTGATTACAACCGCTCTTAAAACTTCTAGACCGTACCGCACTGGCAAATCGACTAGAGTCCGAGAATCCAAACTCCATATCTATCGAACTCGAAATCGGAAACAAGCCCGACTATTCCACATCGAAGTTGGAATAATCAGAACTACATCCGGAAAGAAACCAGAATACTAACCCAACATCACAACACGAATTCTGAAATATAAAATTTGAAGAATCCGAAATGAAATTCGGAAACCGAAAACTACAGAACCATATATGGAAAATCCGAACTTCTCTCGGAACTTCCGAGAAACCACAGAACCACAAAACCAGAGAATCATAAAACCACAGAATCATTCCGAAGGGAGTTCGAAAAATCCGAATCCACGAATCGATCCGATTCCCATAGCGGGATCGGGGACCATGTCATCATCGACACTAAGAGAGCGACACGAAGATACGAAAATATACCTCGGGTGCTCGGCTAGAGCTCTCAGATGAGAAATAGGGAATTTAGAAAACTCCACGCGAAACTCGAAAAACTCTAGAACACGCAGACAGCGGGTTGCGGCCACGGAAACAACCGATCGAAACCCACAGGATGCTGTGGATAGCGCGCTGGAAGCAGCCGAACGGGCGGCTAGGGGTCGGACGAGGAAAACCGTGCAGGGGGGTTGGCCGGGAGCCGCCGGTCGGGATCGGCGAGTAATCCATTCTAAAAATTACTAACAACAGTAACCCATTCTAAAAATAATAATAAATTAAAGATAATTATAGAATGCATCTCAGACTTGGTCATTCAAAAACTCATGTTTTAACAAATGCCTCAACGTCAGGGTTGGCCGGTTTCGTTTGCATTTAGTTAGGGACCATGGACCAGTATGGTCGTCGCCCGAAAAGATACAAAATCTATTTTAAAACCAACACTCCAAGATGTAATTTGTATTGCAAAGGCCGAGATTTGAAAATAATTTTATTCAAAACTTTAAAATATATTCCCGAAAATTTGGGCAGCACCTCCTCTGTAATCGAGATAAACCAATAATGGGAAGATACAACCAAAATATTCCAAACTTAGGAATAATGCCAATACATAACCAAAATCCATTTCAAAGCCATTAATATATATAAAATGAATTAATAGAGCTTAAATCCCAAATCCGAGAATCCAAAATCCATATCTATCGAACTCGAAATCGGAAACAATGTCACGCCCCAGAACCAGAATACTGGAGAGCGGGGGAATGACTCAGCCAGCTACGTATTACGGGTAGATGAATACCGTATAATACGATCAATGCTGTCTAAAGACGAGGGGGTGCATACTACATGAAAGTCTCACTAGGGTCACTTCACATCTATTGTCTCAATCATTCGAACAAGGAAACAGAAATAGAGAACATGTAAGAATAAGCAGTAAGGCGTCCCAAATGCTCAGTCAAAATGTTCTTGAGATCTGGCTTTACAAAACATAGCCAGATGATATAGCAACATATACACAATTGTTATCAGCTGCAGTCTGACTTAATTACAATTATGTAAAAGTAAGTACAAGACAATCCGACTAACATGTCGGTGCCAAACGGCTACGGTATAAAGTAAATAACAAAACGAGTGGTGAAGTAAGGGACCCACTCGAGTCCTCCTGCGATCATCCCTCTAGTGTTGACCATCTTGGAGGCAGAAGTAAGCTGGATCCTCGAGAACCGGCTCTAAATCTGGCCATGCAAAACCAGAGAGGTTAGACCTCTAATAGCAAGTACCACAAGGAAGCACGATATGAGGGAATTAAAACCAGTAATAAGAGAATATAATAATAGATCTCTGCTTGCTACTAGGATTCACATCACATCACGACACTTCGAACCAACCTCCCAACCAAACAAGGACAGAAGTTGGCCCGTCATGTCCTGACATTCTGATCATCCCAGTTAGACAACAGAGTAGGTACAGTACACAAACAAATTATTTTGTACGGCCAATCAAATCCTATGGCTTGCTATTGTGAGTCCCAAGTTATCCTGGAATTATGCAATTAGGAATTCCTCAGTTCTTACTATGTGCGAGCAAGGCTAGTCTATCCAGTCAATCAGGTGCGCCAAGCATGAATTAGACGAGTCCTAGCAGGACGCCCGTCATATATATACAATATACAATAATAATAAAAGCAGGTACTGTTCCCTGCCCGTGTGGCAGATTTACAGTATCTGTGGGAACCAGCCGGCCTGGCGGGCACTACTAGTCCCGGGAGGGCTGCCATGTAAGAACTCGGGAATCCATTCTCTCCATGCCATCATTATTTTATTTTACTTAATAGTCCCTACATTGAGTGAAATCTCATGCCGTGGATCATGATCATTCAAATGAGTACTTTCGTACGGGGTACGATATGCGCAACTCTACAACGATACCAGTACGGCTAGGTTGTAGGTTTTACATAGCGTAATGCAACAATCAAATCTAACCACGGGGTAATCATGCCTTGACCATCAAGTACACATGCTACTTTTGTAGAAAAATAAATAAATAAATAAATAAATAAATAGATTGAAGCTTGCATGTGCCTGTATGTCAATATTCGGGATCGGCTAATCGAGTACAATAGTTTATTACATGAACGTGTCTCATTCATTCATTTCAATAAGACGACTAGCCAGTCTCTTAGTTCCAACTAGGAACGCATGATCAATTTAGTCAAGATAACCATCGTTATTAATGGTGACAAGGCATGAAAGTCAATTAGCATTAAACATGGTCGAGTCCATAATTAGTACAAAATAGTTGGTAACATATTCTTGAAGCCAAGAAAAAGATCTACAAATTCATGTTAGGAGTTGGAAGAAATTCTAGCCACAATTCAGTCAAAATAGAACATATGATAGTCAGAAACAACCAAAATAGGCATATTCTGCGACATGATATGCGCCTACTGCGACATGCGCCTCATGCGGCTCAACTGCGACATGATATGCGCCTACCGCGACATGCGCCTCATGTGGCTCAACTGCGATATGATGTACGCCTACCGCGACATGCGCCTCATGCGGCTCAACTGCGACATGATATGCGCCTACTGCGACATGCGCCTCAATGCGGCTCATGCGCGACATGATATGCGCCTACTGCGACATGCGCCTTAATGCGGCTCATTCGCGACATGATATGCGTCTACTGCGACATGCGCCTTAATGCGGCTCATTCGCGACATGATATGCGCCTACTGCGACATGCGCCTTAATGCGGCTCATTCGCGACATGATATGCGCCTACTGCGACATGCGCTTCATTGCAACATGCGCCTTCTGCGACATGCGCCTTCTGCGACATGCGGTGCGCCTTCTGCGACATGCTGTGCGTGCTGCAGATGAATATATAGGAACGAACCAAAATTCTTTTTGCCATAACTTCCACAAAATAAATCGAAATCTAACTTTTCAAAAGCCAAACTTTAGTAGAATCAAATTCTCCACAACATGGAACCACTTAATTTCGAAATCAACAATGTTTGATAGATCAAAACCCTAAATTCATATGAAGACCAAAATCATGAAAACCAAAACTTAAAACTTAGATCTACACCCAACCATCCATGGAAATCAAGAACTTCAAGACCTAAACTTGTAGAGGAAGAGAAGATGAACAACATAGACCAAAAATAAATGGGGATGCATGAAATCCCTCATGGTGTGCAAGATGTACTTGCCTCTCTCTAATAGCTAGGGTTTTGGTGGAGGAAGAAAGAAAATGAGAGTTATGAGGAGAGAGAATAGAAGAGGGATTTAAATAGCAAGTCATGTTAATCTCCCACTATCCATTCCTTCCTACACAATCTAGACCATCCATGCTTATCATGTTGAACCAACTTAAACCAAGTTGGTTCAACATGAGCAAAATAAACCAATAGCTAGGTAAAGGCAGAAACAAATTACAGAAAAATAATTAGCATAAAATTAAAGAAATTAGACACGGAATAAATGCGTAATAAATATTAAATAAATGCAATATATATAGGGGTTGGCTTAAGAAAACCCTAAGCCCTAAACATGCTCTAACCATGTGACTAATGACATGTTAATTGTTACGTGATACAACTAATTAAATTAATTAAATAAAATCCTAACCACAACACGGTTCAGAAATCCTATCATCGAAACAGTGAACCACGCCTACAACCAAACAAGGACAAGGGATGGCACACTAATCCGCGACGAGATACTGTTCCATGCCATGGCCAGTTACAAAGATAGGATAAATGCAATAAAGATACAGGTACCAGATACCATATACATGAAAAATCAAAAATTTACGTATTCCGGGAATGGGGAGTGACATCTCTACCCTCCTTAGAAAAATTCCGTCCTCGGAATTTCAATAAGGCTAGTCGAGCGCGCTCTCAGATCACGAAATACACTCATGTCATATAACAATCATGATTATCAAACAACACATGGCATACGAACAGATTACGAAAGAAAAAGCAATTAAGTAAGAGCGCAAACAATAATCATACCCTAAAGGGAAATGATCGGAGACATACGAATAAAATATGCCTCTCAAGTCAGGTAGGAATTCGTCCTCGAGGTCCTACACCGACACCCAAAGTGGACAAGGGTCAATGCTTGAGATAAGTCGGTACCAATGACTAAATCAAGAACGAGACTCTGTCCAGGACGTACTCTCGTAATCAAGACACATGATGAATTTCACGTATCACATGATACGAGAGCAGATGAGTGAGACAAAAAGTTGCCTTCACTCTTCGAATATAAAACTCAAAGAATTATAATAAATAATAATTAATACTCAAACTTACTCAAAACCTGACCGCCTTCAGCCAATCTTTGCTCTAATACTCCAAATCCTTCTTGCCTTTGTCCCTGCCTTTCCTGTCCCTGCTGCCCAACCTGATGCTGTGCTTGTCGGTACATCTGAGCTTGCGTCGGTAATGGGTGCTGGGCTAGTGGCCTCACTGCTAGTGCCGGCCCTTGATACGGTGCTACCTCTGGAGCTGACAACGCCGGAAACCGTTGAGCTGGCCCTCCTGGCCTCTGTATCATGGGACAATTGGCAATCCTATGGTCTGGACTGCCACACCTCAAGCATAATCCATTAACTGAACGACACACATCCCTAGTGTGCCCTCCCTTACCACAGTAAGTGCAGCCCGCTGGGGGTTGCTGGTTCTTCCTCGGTTGTTGTTGCTGCTGCTGCCTGGGTAGTGCTGGTGCTCGTATCGCCACATCGTGGATACGAATGCCAGGGGATGGTGCTGTTGCTCGGGGCGCTGCTGCCCCTCCTCCTTCTATCTGACCGTGAGATCTCTTCTGACCTCCAGTCCTTGCCGCAAGCCTCTGAATGGTGATCTCATGCCTTCGAGTCGCCGTCAATACTTCATCAAAAGTCTGGTAGTTGTGCCCCTCTATCAACTGCAAGAGCTCAAGATGAAACCCTTGCTGGAACCTCATCGCCCTCTGGCGCTCCGTTGCTACCATCTCTGGGACAAACCTGCTCAATCTGCAGAACTCCGCTGCGTACGCATCTACAGTCTTGCCAGCCTGTCTGAGGTTGATAAATTTCTGTTGTAGCTCAAACTGCGCCACAACTCCATAATACTTCGTCTTGAACCTTGCAGTAAAATCGTCCCAAGCAACGGGACGTCTGATACCTACTTCCTCTGATTCCCACCAATCACGTGCGAGATCCTGAAGTAACAACTTCACCTGATCTACACGTTCTTCTGCCGGCACCTTAGCTGCTATTAGAATAGCCTCAATATCCTTGAGCCATGCATCTGCTGAAATAACATCCTCCGTGCCCTCGAAACGGCAGGGGTTGTACTTGCAAAACCTGGCCGATGCTCCTGAATCAGTCATCATTCCTCTTTCCAGAGCCGTCTGCAATCCTTGGTTGAGCAACACATTCTGCTCTTGTAGCTGAGTGTGTATGTGCTGCTGGGCCAACATCTGATGTTGCTGAGCAGCCATCATTCCTCTCATGATCTCCAGAAGGACTGGTGTATCCACTTCCATAGGGGTAGGTGGAACTACAGGTGGTGTTGGAACCTCCGGATACTGCGGTCCAACTGCTGGTTCTACTATCACCTCTTCTTGGATAGTCTCCTGAGGTGAGACTGGCCCTTGTTGCTGACCAACCTGGTCATGTTGCCCATGTTGCCCTTGTTGTTGCTGTCCAATCCTGACAGATGCAGACGAGGTGCCCCTAAGAAAAGGGACAAAAGAACAATCAAACAACCGGACATGAAGGATCAATGAAGTCAAAGGATACCGGAATGTCAAGCAAGGGTTGAGAATAACGAATCAGGAGATCAAGGGGAAACATGTGTGATTGAGACATCCTATAAATCAAGCACCCCACAAGTCTGAAATCAGACCTGCATGGGCCACCACTAAAACCTTGTCACGCCCCAGAACCAGAATACTGGAGAGCGGGGGAATGACTCAGCCAGCTACGTATTACGGGTAGATGAATACCGTATAATACGATCAATGCTGTCTAAAGACGAGGGGGTGCATACTACATGAAAGTCTCACTAGGGTCACTTCACATCTATTGTCTCAATCATTCGAACAAGGAAACAGAAATAGAGAACATGTAAGAATAAGCAGTAAGTCGTCCCAAACGCTCAGTCAAAATGTTCTTGAGATCTGGCTTTACAAAACATAGCCAGATGATATAGCAACATATACACAATTGTTATCAGCTCAGTCTGACTTAATTATAATTATGTAAAAGTAAGTACAAGACAATCCGACTAACATGTCGGTGCCAAATGGCTACGGTATAAAGTAAATAACAAAACGAGTGGTGAAGTAAGGGACCCACTCGAGTCCTCCTGCGATCATCCCTCTAGTGTTGACCATCTTGGAGGCGGAAGTAAGCTGGATCCTCGAGAACCGGCTCTAAATCTGGCCATGCAAAACCAGAGAGGTTAGACCTCTAATAGCAAGTACCACAAGGAAGCACGATATGAGGGAATTAAAACCAGTAATAAGAGAATATAATAATAGATCTCTGCTTGCTACTAGGATTCACATTACATCACGACACTTCGAACCAACCTCCCAACCAAACAAGGACAGAAGTTGGCCCGTCATGTCCTGACATTCTGATCATCCCAGTTAGACAACAGAGTAGGTACAGTACACAAACAAATCATTTTGTACGGCCAATCAAATCCTACGGCTTGCTATTGTGAGTCCCAAGTTATCCTAGAATTATGCAATTAGGAATTCCTCAGTTCTTACTATGTGCGAGCAAGGCTAGTCTATCCAGTCAATCAGGTGCGCCAAGCATGAATTAGACGAGTCCTAGCAGGACGCCCGTCATATATATACAATATACAATAATAATAAAAGCAGGTACTGTTCCCTGCCCGTGTGGCAGATTTACAGTATCTGTGGGAACCAGCCGGCCTGGCGGGCACTACTAGTCCCGGGAGGGCTGCCATGTAAGAACTCGGGAATCCATTCTCTCCATGCCATCATTATTTTATTTTACTTAATAGTCCCTACATTGAGTGAAATCCCATGCCGTGGATCATGATCATTCAAATGAGTACTTTCGTACGGGGTACGATATGCGCAACTCTACAACGATACCAGTGCGGCTAGGTTGTAGGTTTTACATAGCGTAATGCAACAATCAAATCTAACCACGGGGTAATCATGCCTTGACCATCAAGTACACATGCTACTTTTGTAGAAAAATAAATAAATAAATAAATAAATAAATAAATAGATTGAAGCTTGCATGTGCCTGTATGTCAATATTCGGGATCGGCTAATCGAGTACAATAGTTTATTACATGAACGTGTCTCATTCATTCATTTCAATAAGACGACTAGCCAGTCTCTTAGTTCCAACTAGGAACGCATGATCAATTTAGTCAAGATAACCATCGTTATTAATGGTGACAAGGCATGAAAGTCAATTAGCATTAAACATGGTCGAGTCCATAATTAGTACAAAATAGTTGGTAACATATTCTTGAAGCCAAGAAAAAGATCTACAAATTCATGTTAGGAGTTGGAAGAAATTCTAGCCACAATTCAGTCAAAATAGAACATATGATAGTCAGAAACAACCAAAATAGGCATATTCTGCGACATGATATGCGCCTACTGCGACATGCGCCTCATGCGGCTCAACTGCGACATGATATGCGCCTACCGCGACATGCGCCTCATGTGGCTCAACTGCGACATGATGTACGCCTACCGCGACATGCGCCTCATGCGGCTCAACTGCGACATGATATGCGCCTACTGCGACATGCGCCTCAATGCGGCTCATGCGCGACATGATATGCGCCTACTGCGACATGCGCCTTAATGCGGCTCATTCGCGACATGATATGCGTCTACTGCGACATGCGCCTTAATGCGGCTCATTCGCGACATGATATGCGCCTACTGCGACATGCGCCTTAATGCGGCTCATTCGCGACATGATATGTGCCTACTGCGACATGCGCTTCATTGCAACATGTGCCTTCTGCGACATGCGCCTTCTGCGACATGCGGTGCGCCTTCTGCGACATGCTGTGCGTGCTGCAGATGAATATATAGGAACGAACCAAAATTCTTTTTGCCATAACTTCCACAAAATAAATCGAAATCTAACTTTTCAAAAGCCAAACTTTAGAAGAATCAAATTCTCCACAACATGGAACCACTTAATTTCGAAATCAACAATGTTTGATAGATCAAAACCCTAAATTCATATGAAGACCAAAACCATGAAAACCAAAACTTAAAACTTAGATCTACACCCAACCTTCCATGAAAATCAAGAACTTCAAGACCTAAACTTGTAGAGGAAGAGAAGATGAACAACATAGACCAAAAATAAATGGGGATGCATGAAATCCCTCATGGTGTGCAAGATGTACTTGCCTCTCTCTAATAGCTAGGGTTTTGGTGGAGGAAGAAAGAAAATGAGAGTTATGAGGAGAGAGAATAGAAGAGGGATTTAAATAGCAAGTCATGTTAATCTCCCACCATCCATTCCTTCCTACACAATCTAGACCATCCATGCTTATCATGTTGAACCAAGTTAAACCAAGTTGGTTCAACATGAGCAAAATAAACCAATAGCTAGGTAAAGGCAGAAACAAATTACAGAAAAATAATTAGCATAAAATTAAAGAAATTAGACACGGAATAAATGCGTAATAAATATTAAATAAATGCAATATATATAGGGGTTGGCTTAAGAAAACCCTAAGCCCTAAACATGCTCTAACCATGTGACTAATGACATGTTAATTGTTACGTGATACAACTAATTAAATTAATTAAATAAAATCCTAACCACAACACGGTTCAGAAATCCTATCATCGAAACAGTGAACCACGCCTACAACCAGACAAGGACAAGGGGTGGCACACTAATCCGCGACGAGATACTGTTCCATGCCATGGCCAGTTACAAAGACAGGATAAATGCAATAAAGATACAGGTGCCAGATACCATATACATGAAAAATCAAAAATTTACGTATTCCGGGAATGGGGAGTGACAAACAAGCCCGACTATTCCACATCGAAGTTGGAATAATCAGAACTACATCCGAAAAGAAACCAGAATACTAACCCAACATCACATCATGAATTCCGAAATATAAAATTTGAAGAATCCGAAATAAAATTTGGAAACCGAAAACTACAGAACCATATATGGAAAATCCGAACTTCTCTCGGAACTTCCGAGAAACCACAGAACCACAAAACCAGAGAATCATAACACCACAGAATCATTCCGAAGGGAGTTCGGAAAATCCGAATCCACCGGTCGACTAGGGCTTAGGATTTGGGAAAGAGGGTTTTGGGGAGAGTGGTGAAGAAGTGTGATGGAGAGGGAGAGGGTTTTATAGGGGTGATGTGGGGGTTACGGGAGATGAACGGAGGAGTCGGGTGGAGGTTTGGGAGCCGAGGGGGTCGGTCTTGCTCGCGTACGTTGGAAGAAAAGAGGAAAGGAAAAGTTCCTTTTCCTTTGCTGAATGAAGCAAATGGAAAAGAGAGAGAAAGAAAAAGTGAGTTAATGAGAGATTTAATGAGGTTTTAAAGAAAAAAGGTTTGTTTTTTTTTTCTTTAATAAGGAAAAATGATATTTTATATGTGGTTTCGGGACGGGTCAGAACGGGTCAGGCCCAACAATTAAATTGCAGGATTAATAATATTTCTAAAAATATGGTTTTCCTAAAATAATAATAATAATTTAGCAAATGAATTATACAATTAAATAAAACTAAAATTTACGGGTTTGACCAAACACTAAAATTTTCAGAAATATTAATTATAATAAATAAATTAACACTGAATTAATTAATTAAAAATTACGGGTTTAACAACCATCCCTCCTTAGGAAATTTCGTCCTCGAAATTAAAGGATATGATTAGGAATTACCTTAAGTCTCAAATAGATATGGATACTGCTTCCGCATCTCATCTTCTCGCTCCCAAGTAGACTCGCCTGGAGAATTGTGTCGCCACA
Organism: Iris pallida; assembly: GCA_029216955.1. Lineage (NCBI taxonomy): Eukaryota > Viridiplantae > Streptophyta > Magnoliopsida > Asparagales > Iridaceae > Iris > Iris pallida. The sequence continues at coordinate 3,293,540 of JANAVB010006400.1, forward strand.
TAACTCTGACTATAGGCGTCACATAGTTCCTGGTTTTCTTCTCACCTCTGTCTAAAATCGCCACTGGCTTCTCTGGTACTGTGAGGCTGGGTCCAATCTCCAGCTCTGAATGGTCCAAGATTTCCACAATTTTGATTTGATCAATACTCGGATGTTATATTGACAAGATTTGTCAACTATCAAAATGGGGGAGATTGTTGGCCCATTGGTCATGGTCAAACCTGATTTTAATAATTGATCAAACTCTGTCTCGATATAAATGCAAGTCAATTCAGATGTTTACCTACGATATTTTGGACACTGCTCAACGATGGATATCAACTATGTTCAAGACTGAAGCCGTTTGCCATTCAGAATGTATTTCCTTTGAAACAATATAATTTTTTATTTTATTGAGTCTAGGAATACATTGTACACCGAGTCGTACTGGCAAATAGGCTATCCGAAATCGTTTTTCAAAAACCATCCTATCCTTTTACAAATGACCTATGTTTTTGAAAAACATCCTTTTTTTACAAAAAGCTTCTGAAGGAATTTTCAAAAAGCCAAATTGAATTTTCTCAAAAATGAACTGGCATAACCCTAGCAGAACTCGGCCCGAGTTCGGACAGAGTTCGGCCAAGATGAACGTTAGTGAACGTTTGATTTTGAACTTGGTCACCCTTCAGTTGCGGTTTGTTACAAAGAGTTCTGTCCGAATTCTGCCCGAATTTTGTCAGAGTTCTGTCTTTGGAAAAGCTATAAATAGAGAAGGATTTTGATCATTTCAAATCACCAATTCACTTTCAATCTCTTCTCTTCTAAAGCTTACATTTCTTCCAAAGAGTTCTAAAAAGCTTTCATTTTCAAATTCTAAGCCAGTTACAATCCTCTAGTCAATTTGCCAGTGCGGTACGGTCTAGAAGTTTCAGAGCGATTGTAATCAGAGGCTTGATAGAAGATACAACTCTTCACAATTGAAGTTGGTCGAGTTCTTCGTATCAAAGCTCGCTTCTGTAGAAGCTGCAAGGACTTCGTATGAAAACTTGCGGGATTTTTCAATAGTGAATTCAACTGGAAGCTAGAGTTCTTCCGACTGGACTAGTCCTCACAAGAGAAAAACCATTATAAATTTCGGTGTTTGCGTTTGCCTTCTGATCACTTTTAATTTATGTCATTTACTTTGTGATTATTTCTATATCTGTGTTCTAACTGCTAACAAGTTTTTAAATTAGCAATATTCCGCTGCCTACTCTATTCACCCCCCTCTAGAGTATTCTGCTTTACGATTTCGTTCCTACACCATCAAGCTTGTTGGACTACAATTACAATATTGCATCCATTGTCATGATAAATAATTATCTCTGCTCACATCAAGAGCTTTGCTTTACAAGATTCGACATCTACATGACATAAAATAATTATATTAGATGTAAATTAATAATAAAATTGATAAGCGCTTTAAAGGTTGTAAAACTTCACATATGCCACAATGTGATGAAACGCTATCAAAGAATATACCTTATGTGTATCACATATACAATAATGTGGTAGAACGCTATCATAGAAGCATCACATATACAACAATGTGATAAAACGTTATCAAATAATATTGTCTTATGTGTATCACATATACAACAATGTGACAAAATACTACTAAGGAATATTATATTGCTATCAAAGAATATTATCTCATGTGTATCACATAGACAACAATGTGATAAAACGCTATCAAAGAATATTATGTCTTATGTGTATCACATATACAACGATGTGATAAAATGCTACTAAAGAATATTATATCTTATGTTTATCACATATACAACAATGTGATCATTATATAATAATTTATTTTGGGTACTTTTTTTTAAATATAATTCGATTCACATATACAACAATGTGAAGTAGTACACTGTAGAATTCAAATAAATAAAATAATAGAAATAACCAATTCACATGAACTAATTTAATGGAATTAACTAACTCCAAATAAGTAAATTTTTTTAAAGATATTCTAGATTAATTTCATAGTTCATACAAAAATATGTAGAAATAAAATTTATACATAATCTTAAATAGATTATCATAAATATTTTTTATTTTGAATGAAATTGTGAATATGTTCAATACATATTTCGATTTAAAACAAAAAGAAAAAGTAGATCTAGAAAATTTATGTTCTAATCGATCTATAAACACATAAATCAAACGTGTATTTAATTTTACTAAAACATGCATGTATCTAAGTATATAAAATTAGACATACCTCTGTTGGAGTGGGTGGGGTTCCCAACCTATGTGAAGAATACCCCGGAGAGCGACGAGAGCCATCCGTGTGTCGGAGAAGCTCGGGGAGTGCATGGATCCTATTTTGGAACATATATGGTAAGAAAATATATGATTGGATTTCCATATTTACTTTGATCATATATTTATGATTGGACCCTTCATATAGTAGCTTTCCATATAATTGGGCTTCCAATTATGGCAAGCCAATTATGATTGGATTTCCATTAAATATATGATTGATGCATATTGGAAGTTTTCATATATATTGGCCTTCCATGTATGGATTACTAAGGGCTTATAAAAGGGTGATGCATGCTAGTTGGAAAATTATCTCAAAACAAGAGTGCTTTACAATCTTTGAGAGAGAGAGAGAGAGAGAGGATTAAGGACTATTGTGAAGGAGAGATTCCTTCGAATAATTTTTTGGCATCTCTTGTTCTTCGGAGTCCGCAATCAAAAATTTTCTTCTTTCAAGTGAGTTATGGTGATCCGTGTTGGATCGGGAGGAGCTTGTAGAGGGTGTATTCTCTTTATTCCATTAGTGGAGATTCTTCAGGGTTGGACTCCGATCGTCCCGTAATTTTTTCCGCAAGGGTTTTCCACGTCAAAAATCTTTGTGTCTGCGATTGTGCTTGGCGTTTTTGGTTTGTGTGCTTTTGCTCGGTTCTCTCGCAGGACTTTCTAGTTTGGGGGAACGGTTTCCGCGCTTCGTTCCCAACAACTTCTTCAATACCTTTCTTTTCTTAAGAAAACTATTTCTCCCTTCTTCTATTTCCTAGAGCATGGTGCTGATAACGTATTATAACGTAAAGAGATATGGAGATAGAAAAATGAAGAAAATTGTTTATTAGTTCACTTGTCACAATCAACTTGAGAAGAGCCCCTTATATAGACTTACAATGGAGGTTAACATCATGATGATAATTAAAAGAAGAAATGCTAAAATGTACAGATTATGGATAACCATAAGTCATAGGTTATGGATAACAAAAAGACATAAGTTATGTAGGCCAACTAATTATGTGAATTATCCATATTTATAACAATTTTTACAATCTTCTTACAATTCACTCATTTTTCTGCTAACATGGTCTCATTCGACCCCATCGAATTCCACCTACAACCCATCAAAACCAGTCACATGATCATTTGTAGGGGATTTGAAATTGTAGATTGCAACTACAAAGAGCTAATTAACAAAAACTTTTGTTTCCATATTATTTTCTGGCACGTGTGAGGATATCATATGCAAATGCCAAATCCTTTCTAAAAGTAATCTTGGGTTAACTTACTTAAAATTTAGATTATTGCACATGGGCTTAATTTTATACTCCCCTAGCTAGGTGGCTAAGGACAACACACACTAAGCATATTGTTTCCCTATATTTGGTTAGGATACATATAGGCAGGAACGGATCCACTAACCTTAGATTCCAAACTGTTTTTTTCCCCAAATTTACAATAACAAATGTTAAGGACACAACAACCTTTACTGAAGTAGCACAAATATTATATATTTTTTTTCAATACTTTTTTTTTTTAATATTTTAGGGACAAGACAAATTAAAATATAAAAAAAATAATTGTCTTCCTCTTACTTTCCAAATTAAATTTTAAAACTTGATCAATATTTTTTGTATTGTTTTTTAGTAGATATTCTCATTTGGAACTATTTTTGAAATGTCGAACATCATTAATAGAGTTTCAAAGCTTTAAATTGAAATAGTTCTGTTTGGAACGACTAAGAACTGTCAGTCCTGACGGCAAAGAAGTATATTTTGAGAACTGTCAAAATGTTGGCAGTCATGTGTATTGTCAAAATTTTGGCAGTCTAGAATTGCCAAAATTTTGACAATACTGACTACGGAGAGAAGTGTTAAACTAAGAAATATACTTCTTCGTCTTAGGACTTGAAAATTTTGGCAGTCTTCACCATAGTCAGAATGTAGCAGTACTTACTGTAGTCAGGACTGTCAAAATTTTGACCGTATTGTCCCAACTAGTCTGTGTAGAAATATGAGAAATCTGAAGTTCAAAACTACTAAAATTGAGTTAAAAGCTTCATAAAAACACCCATTAACAAATCATAAACCTAAAATTAAAATTGATAAAGAAAGGAAAGGGGAACTTAAAGAAGAAAGCGAAAAACTCAAATTTTAATGTTGTTACCCCCTACCAAAATTTTGACAGTACAAAAAAGAAAAAGAAAAAAGTATATAAATCTATGTCTTCTATCGTTTCATAGTAAATTTGTTAGTGTCCTTAATATTTGTCTTAACAATTTGTTTTCAAATTTACAAAGAATCGTCATTTGAGAATATGTGCTTCCAGCCTAGCGTTAATGGACCCGCCCCCTGGACTCATCATCGATGGACATTATTTTACATAAAAATGATTTTTATTGACCCAGAGGGACTATGTTCGACGCTCAAATCAGTACTCGAGGAACAAGTCTCAAAGTGTGTAATGGGTCAGACAGTCCGGAGTTCCATCCAGATTCGACACAGTCAAATACGGACTAGGTCGGGTCGGATTCGGTCAACAGGCCGACCCAATCCGACCCACATATAATCCGAATGCGAGCTGGATTATCATTCGCAGTCCGTAGATCCGGATCAGTCCTACCCAAAGTTCGATATGAATCGAGTTCGCCCATCCAACTCGGTCAATCCTGTTTAACTGGTCCGGTCGGGACCCGGTCAGGTCCGATCCTTGATCTGATTCATAAAAAAAAAAGTTAAAAATAATAATATATATGTATATGAAATATAGGATCTTAACTAAAATTACTCTATAGTTAATCATTCTCTTTTAGTTAATATGTTAGTATATATAATTAATGATAGCTAATTTAGTTTTTTTTTAAAAATACTTTCTATTATTTTAGTAGCTTATTTATCACTCTCTTTTTTCTCAAAAATATTATTATATATTCTAACATTGCTCTAATATAGTTAATATGATAGTATTTAAAAACGTTATCATATAATGATATTATACTAAATTTAGCTTAATATGGTTGGAACAAAAGTTAATATGGTAGTGCCCAAATATATTCTAAAAATTTCAATTTTTAAGTTTAATCAAATTAATAAAAGATTTTGAATACGTCCTTACGATAGACATTTTTACCTTTTTCTTATGAATTTGGCAAACCTTGTTCTCTCATCCTTATATTATGAAACTTTAATGCTTCGTATACAATTTTCTGATCACTTTACTCTGTCATACTCATGAGTCCGACCATAAACCTAAGCTTATGCTCTAATAAGGATGTTTTTTCCCTAAATATCTACTAATCGCAGGGCGGGTCCAAGACATTTAAAAGGCCATAACAAATTTCTTAAATGTGTCCTCTATTTACATATTAGTATTATATGCTTTATTTTGTCATAAAACTACATAAAAGAAGAAGAAAAAACTGATGACATGCAAAGAATATAATAGACCCATCTATCTAGAGTTAATGGACAACAAACAACATAGGCAATGACGTTGATTATTAAGCTAGCTTTAAAAAGATACAACATGCATTAATAGCTTAGTCTTGATCAACTAATGGATTGGGACAAGTACTTTTTGTTTTGGTTCTCCTAGTTCGTGGGCCTGAACGGTCGTCATGATTATCCTGCGCTAGGATCGGACACGATCGATCACCAATCGAGCATCACAATCCCAATCTAAAAAAAAGAAAAAGAAAATTAGTAATAGGATCTCACATATATATGAAAATTAGAGTTTAGATCTCGAAAATGACAAATGTTAGAGTTTGAGTCTCGAAATAACTGTTCATTAGTCTATGTGAACAGTAATTTCGAGATCCAAATTCTAACGGAAGTCATTTTTGAAACTCAAACCCTAACATCTATATATACGTGAGACGCTGTTACTAAATAACCCAAAATATATATATATATATATATATATATATATATATATATATATATATATATGGTTATTTAGTAACATATATATATATATATATATATATATATATATATATATATATATATATATATATATATATATATGTTACTAAATAACCCTCTATATATATATATATATATATATATATATATATATATATATATATATAAAAGCAAAACATAAATGAAATCAGATGCCAACAAATAACGAATGATATATATATATATATATATATATATATATATATATATATATATATATATATATATATATATATATATATATATATATATCATTCGTTATTTGTTGGCATCTGATTTCATTTATGTTTTGCTTTTATATATATATATATATATATATATATATATATATATATATATATATATATATATATATATTCGTTATTTGTTGGCATCTGATTTCATTTATGTTTTGCTTAATATATATATATATATATATATATATATATATATATATATATATATATATATATATATATATATATATCATTCGTTATTTGTTGGCATTATATATCATTCGTTATTTGTTGGCATCTGATTTCAATTTCCAAAAAAAAAAAAAAAAAAAAATATATATATATATATATATATGAGGAAAATGTACCAAACTTATTGCTTTAATTGTTGCACCAAACAGTCTCAACCACACATATAACTTTAAATAAAACACAAATGAAATCAGATGCCAACAAATAACGAATGATATATCATCACTACGAGATCATAAACATGAATCAAGAGGAGAGGACCCCAGTGTTTAGCTTCCTTAATTGATCCAATTCAACACTCTCTCTCTCTACTGCATGCACAACAACATCAACTTTCAAGAGCTCATCGCTTCCACTTTACAACGGCCCCCTCGCCCTCCATGAACAAACTATTCATCGAAATTATGTATGAGAAATAATATGCACCGACACTTCTTCTTGACAAAGAGGACCTCTTCTAAAAGCTCGCCCGCTTCAACGAGGTGAGCTTGACCGACGAGCCCAGCGCGGACGTCCCGACCTCGATGTCGAACGAGTCGTAGCGCAGGAACAGCTCCGCCAGCAGCATCCTCGCCACCAGCACCACGAAGTCCTTCCCCGCGCACTGCTTGTTCGACACCGTGGCGGCCTGCGTCTCCGGCCCGTTCGACCACACCACGTGCCTCAGCAGCCTCCCCCCCTCCTCGCCGACGAACCTGTCCGCCACGAACTCCTCCGCCCGGCCGAACACCCTCGCGTCCTTCGTCGCGAAGGGCTGGTACCCGAACAGCAGCTCCCCGGCGCGGACCTCGTAGCGCGCGTCGTGGCTCGACAGCACGAAGTCCCTCTTGGCCCGTCCGAACTGCAGCGGCACCGGCGGCTCCACGCGGAGGCACTCGTACACCGCGGACTTCACCAGCGGCATCGACTCCAGCGACCTCATGCTCAGCCCCCCGCCGCCGGCAGACCTCGCCACGGACCGGACCTCCTCGGCCAGCCTCCCGTGCAGCCTCGCGCCGGCCCGGCCGACCCACTTCACCAGGCTCGGGAGCAGTATATTCATCCCGCCGAACGCGTTGAAGCACACGGAGAATACGAGGTTGTGCACGGCCTCCTCCCGGGAGACGCCGATCCGGCCGGCCTCGTCGAGGACCGGGCCGGCGGCCCGGCGGAAGAAGCCGGCCAGCCGGTCGTAGTCCTTCCGGACGAGGGCCGGGGGGAGGCGTACCGAGTGGAGGAGGAGGTCCTCCACGAGGTTCGGGAGGCCGAGGGTCATTATAGGGCCGAGCTGGAAGAGGATCCACTTCATTATGATCTTGGGCCCGTCCGGGCCGAGCTCCGTGTCGGCCGGGTCGGTCCCGAGGAGTGACCTGCAGAGGAAGTCGAACGCGGCCTTGTCGCTGGCGGCGCTGAAGTCGGCGCTCCCCTTGGCCGATATGCCGGCCTCCAGCGTGTCGAACATGACGGCGGAGGTCCGACGGAACTCCGGGATGACGTGTTGGTGGCGGGAGGAGAGGAGGTGGAAGAGGAGCTTCTTGAGCGGGGCGTGGTTGGGCTCGGAGGGGTCGAGATAGGAGAGGGTGCGGTAGCCGCCGGTGAGGCTGACGGAGGGCATGAAGGTGCCGGTGAAGAGGTCCTTCTTCTCGACGAGGTCGGTGTCGAAGAGGACGGGGAAGCTGGCGGCGTCGAGGAGCGCGATGACGCGGGGATCGGCCGCGATGGGCGGGCCGGGGGGCACGTTGAGGCGGAGCACGGTGGAGCGGTGGCGGTTGGAGCGGGAGCGGAGGTAGGCGTCGCGGCCCTCGGTGTAGAAGTAGGCGAAGCGGTCGCGGAGGGGGCCGAGGAGAGGGGGGCCGTAGTCCCCTGGGATTTTACGGAGGGGGAGCAAGGTGGTGGGCTGCGGTGGCGATGGGTTGGAGGCGGTGGGCTTTGCGATCGCGGCGGCGACGGCGAACTTGCCACGGGGGACGATGGGGAGGGTGGCGGTGGAGGAAAAAGAAGTGAGGGAGCTCATGTTGATGCTGAATCGAGAGTTTCAGTGGACGACGGGGTATTTAAAGTTGGGAGGGATCTCCGCAGTGGACACTTTTGACTTTGTTTCCCTCGTGATCTGGGTGTGCTCATGAGTTCGCCGACTAATAACTTACACTATAGTTTTGACCCTTGTTAGCAATTCGGCAAACGGAAAAAATTCGGGACAACAAAAGTACGAGTATAAATCGACTCATTGCAAATAAAATATGTTCAAAAATTCGGTCAAATATTAGAAAAATAGAAATATTGAGGTTAGAAACTTCACATTCTTAAATATATTATCAAATTTGGTTAATTAAATAGGTTTCCACCACGTTTTTTTCACCAATTTTTTTAATAATTTATACGAAACACGTTTAAAACTTCACATGTTTAAAATTTACGTACTAGTTTAGATCTGTCAACGAAAAAATTCGTGTATAATACGAGTTTTATTCGGGTGATTGCTAACAAGGGTTTTGACACGTGGTACTACTTTTACATTAACCTTTGTACTATTTCTGTTTAGTTTAAAAAATAATAATCAATATATGAAAATATAATCCAACTGCTGAACGAGCATTAAAAATTAAGAACTCATAAGTTCCTCTAAAAATTCTGGTGTGGGCTTATTAGCATGGCCGGTCGGCCCGGTCTAGTATAAGTCAGACAAGATTTCAGATTTGGACAACCTTTCTATGCTTAAGAAAACTTCCAGATTCATCCCGATCCTAATCGAGGTCAGGGTTACAGATGTCCTCCAGAATCGACCCACAATAATGATTTAGAGACGACCAAAACTAACTCTAGACAGAAATATTGAACTCTTTAGTTCGGTCCTGCTCATTAGTAACTCAAAATTCCAACAGAAGCTGGAAATTGAATGATTTTTTTTTTTTATTATGCATGGATCCTCGCATGATCTGGTTCAAAGTAACATAAATTTTAAGGATTCAAAATTAAAAAGGGAATACTTCCGGTAATTATTACAGAAGTTAATAATATTAATCCGTCACCTAATATGGGAAAATTTTTAAATACTAACTATGATTGCTAAAATAATTTGGATGGATTTTGATGTAGGCAGATTCTTCAACCTTTACTTGCACTGTGTTTGGTAACCTAGGAGGGGAGGGAGGAAAAATTTTGAGGAAAAGAAAAATGGAGTAGAGTAAAATGAAGGTAAAATTAAATTTTTCTTCACTTGTTTGGATAAACAAAAAGTAGGGAAAGAAAATTTTTAAAAATAATATTTTATTTATTATAGAGAAAGATATAATTACTATTTAGTCCTTGATTTTTTCAAATCATAATTAATAACTACTTTATTGAAGGGTAGTTGGGTAATTTATTTCACAATTCTCTCATCTCTTTCCATTTTTCTCCCATTTTTGGGAGAATTTTTTTTAAATGGGACCTACATAAATTTTTCTCCCACATTTCTCTCCCTCAATTTTTCTCCCACTTTTCAAACACCACTACTTTTAATTTTTTTTTCCCATTTTTCTCTGAAAATTTTCCTTGATGTTAAAGGGATCGAAGGAGAAGTAGCAGAAATATACGTAAAATTTGATCCTTTAATTACATAGTGGAAATATACTCCCGATTGGTCAGAAACTTTAATGAATACCTAATTAATTTTACTTTTTTATGCGTAGGGAAAATATACATGCATGTTTCAGTTACAATTTTGGAAAGTCCACGTCACATACCTCCGTAGGTTTCATCTGCGTTGACAAAAAAAACACTCTTTTTTTCCATCGAGAAAACTTATCTGCCATGAACTATCACTACTTTTGTAACTTGTAGTCCTTTGTTAGTCTCTTTTTCTCGCTTAACGACCACATGCAACACAAATGACAACACAAAAGAGTGAGCTAAACTTTGATACAGAAAGCTGTATCAAAATTTTGATACGACCTATGTATGACAGGTAGCCTCCCTATATATATTTACTTACACGGTTTACCAAAAAAGATGAGGGGGCCCACCTGTAATACAGAGGCTGTATCAAAACTTTGATACAGCCTTCTATATTAAAGTTTTCTCCCAATGAGTATATTGAACCCCCCCCCCCTCCGCCAATATAAATTAATTTATATATATATATATATATATATATATATATATATATATATATATATATATATATATATATATATATATAGGAAAACTTGGATGGTGAAAATTTTGAATTCCGAAAATACCATTGCATGTCTATACTAATTAAAAATTGTTCATCTATTCTATTATATAATAGGAAAACTTGGATGGTGAAATTTTTGAATTCTGAAAATACCCTTGCATGTCTATACTAATTAAAAATTGTTCATTAATTTTAATAAAGATAACTTAATAATTACGAAAACTACCATTTGGTCTTCCTAAAGAGTCTTTCTAAGTTAATCTATTCTACTATATAATAGGAAAACTTGGATGGTGAAAATTTTGAATTCCGAAAATACCCTTGCATGTCTATACTAATTAAAAATTGTTCATTAATTTTAATAAAGATAACTTAATAATTACGAAGACTACCCTTTGGTCTTCCTAATAGCATCTCCAACCCTATTGTCTTGTTAAGTGTTGTGAGTCTTAGGTGGCTCCTATGTGGCATGAGCCACAAGACAATGTCTTGTTTATGTGGCAAAATTATATCTCAAAAGACAATGAGATAGAAAAACTCTCTCCAATGCAAAAGTATTGAGGAGACAATAAAAAATATTTTTTCCAACTTCCAAGGCAACTCCTCCACTTCTTGAACTTTTTTATAAATATTTTATTCACAAATGATGATGTGAACATAAAGACATTGTGAAGTGCATTGTCTAGATCTAGACAACCAACTTCACATTGTCTTTGCCATGTCATTGCCATGTCAACTCCACACTTTATTTCACATTTGCATTGGAGAAGTACTTTTGGAAAAAATGGTTGTCATTCCTATGTGGCAACCATTTTTTTCAAACTCACAATAGGGTTGGAGATGCTCTAAAGAGTCTTCCTAAGTTAATTAAAAAGATATTAAAATACGTGTAAAGCACGTGCACATATGCTAGTGTATATATTCTTATTTAAAAAAGTCATATTCTCCCTAAAATAAAATTCTAATCCCTGACCATGGATTCCCCTTCTCCATTCCCTCCCACCACCCAGGTGATGTGGATGGAAAGAATAGACGCATGGATGGTTCTGGATTTGAATGATCAAAGTCTTCTTTAAATTTATGACTTTTTTCTTGCTAAAAATATTATTTGATTTTGGTAATCTTTCTGTTGGCAATAAGCTGGAATCAAATTTATAAAGAGAATTGTAATTTTCAAATAGACTTTTACAATATTTTCAGGTTTTAAAGATATATTATCAAAACTATTCTTAATTTATTACAGCCTTTAAAAATAAAATTTATAGCTTTTCATATAAATTAAGGATAAATTTGATAAGTAACTTTTAAAAAATTGGACATTGTAATTTTTTTTTTGACAATTTACAATTCTCTTTGTAAAACTTGAACTTCTAACCAAATATCAAATATTAACCCAACACTGGTCATTTTTTTTTTCAATTTATTGTCGTAGGACACATGCCGCTCCTAAAATAGACAATGATAGATTGATAGTACGTAAAATATACACATAATAGGGATAAAAATATACATTGATCCAAGGGGATAACAACTGTCGGTATATGAAGCAACAAAGATGAAATGATTATTGTCAAACTTTTCTTTTGGGTGTTCTTAGGAGATGCATATGAAGCGAAAAGATGAAATTGTAGGGGTGAGCATTATTAGATTTCAAATCGAATATCGGACCGAATCGAACAAGCAATTTGGGTCGATTTCGGTTCAGAAAAATCCACTAATTCGGTTTTCGGGTTCGGGTACGGTTGTTGGGTTCGGATTCGGTTTAAAACCGAAACCGAATAAGATATATGAATTTACATATATGCCCTCAACACTAGGTATATACTATATAGTCTCTTTTTCTCTCTCTCTCCTCTCATAATCCCTTATTCTCAATTTCTCAATTCCTTCTCAAGGAAGAGAGCAGCCGGTCACTCCTCTCAAGTCTCCTCACTCCGTTTAAAAAAATCCTAGATCTCAACTCTCCCAGTCCCCTTCCCGACTGCGGGCTTCGCCTCTCACCTTCTCATCGACCTCTCTTCTCACACTATCACAGTCTCCGGCTCTCCGCCTCACTCCATCTAAACAATCCTAGATCTGAATAGTGTACTCTAACTGGCTCAAGAGTAGGGGGTTTCCTGCCAGATTTGAACTCTAGCTAGCTCTTCCAACTATTTTTGTAAGTATTTTTATTTTTATTTCTGCTAAATATTTTCTAAGTCTACATTATACATCTTTTTTTTTGTAGTATATGGTAAGTTAAGATTAATTATAAGCATTCAGTGGAGGTTTTGAAATCTTTCTGTTTCAAAAAAGAAAGTATAATGTTGACTCTTTCTAAGTCTACATTATACATTATGATGAATTACTAAGCATTGAGCATTCAGCCGAACGAATTGTATGGAATCGTACTTGGATATTTGGATTATACATTATGATGAATTTCTATGTCTACATTATACATTATAATGTTGGCTCTTTTTGTTTATTCTAATGTTATTTTTTATTTTTGTTTTGCAGCTATTTGTGGCTTGGATATTTGGATTATTGGTCATACTTGGATTATTTATTATTATAATCTCAGAAAGCCAGCAAGCCAGCAATCGATGTAAGCAATCTTTAAAATTTTCAACTTTCATATGTCAGTTTATATTTTGCAGGATCGCTTACAGTGCCAAATTGCACAAATGCTGCAATGCCTTAATGGCTAAAAATCTGAAAGATTTTACAATTAAATGTTTGCTTTGCTTGGGGTTGGAATTTTTTATTTTGCAATTAAATATTTGTTTACTTGTGTCATATGATTTTTTTCCTATGAATTGTCTCTGTTCAGTTTGCTTGTGTGTATTTATTTGGAGAAGGTTGTCTGTGTTCAGTTTGCATTATTATGATGTGTAATTGTATTTAACTGTATAAGGTTGTCTGTGTTCAACTGATTGTCTGTGTTCAGTTGCATGTGTGTTCAGTTGTGTCTGTGTTCAGTTTATATATTATGATAAGAATAGAAAAAACTGATAAGAACATAAAACAACTTTTATCTTATTTTTATATTATGTTCAACCAATAATTTAGCATAGGGTGGGGTTGACTAAAACTGTATCTTGTTCTTATATTTGTTCAACAAATAATTTAATAGGTCATTTGTTGCGTAAGTTGAGTCAAATTCATGGCATCAACATCGTACTCATACAATGTGCATATTCTGAATTCCTTCTATTTATGATTTGTTTTAAAATTTGCTTTGTAAATTAAAATTGTAATATTTTTTTTTAATGTTTATTTTAGATGTTGAATGAAGGGGAGCCTATTGATCATGAGGGTGGGGTTGTGGGAGGAAAAAGTTCTCATGACACAAATGACCCTATTGTCAATTCGACAACTAATTCTAAGCTCAGGGTGAAAAGTAAACGTATTGGTAAAAGAAGAGCTCCTTATTGGAGTGATTTCAAAGAGTTTCTTGAGAACATGGAAATCCAAAAGCGGAGTGCATTTTTTGAAAAAAAATAATATTATTGCCACCCAGTAATTAATGGGACTACTTCCGTTAAGAATCATTGGCATATGTGCCCTCTTAACCCAAAACACAAAGGCTCTACTCAATCAATATTGAATTTACAATCCGTTGGAAAGGGCAAGTCAACCCTCACTAGTTGGCAATTTAATCAAGAAGATGTGAGGAAGGTATTGGCTAATATGCTAATTGTTGACGATCTTCCTTTTCGGTTTGTGGAGGGGGAGGGCTTCAAACATTTTCTTTCTATTGAATGTCCTATGTTTGGTGTACCATCAAGGTGGACCGTCGCTCGAGATTGTTACTATCTTTACACCGAGGAGAGGACTAAGTTGAAGACATATATACTTCAAAGAGTCCAATCAAAGGGGTTGTCTTACAACGGATACGTGGACATCCATTCAAAAGATAAATTATGTGTCTTACGGCACACTACATCAATGATGATTGGAAATTAGAAAATTTTTTATTAATTTTTGTCCAATTACTAGTCATAAAGACGAGGCTATTGGTAGAGACATAGAGTCATGTTTGATTGAGTGGGGCATTAACAAAATCTTTACTATCACCGTGGATAATGCTAGCTCTAATGATGTTGCCATTGCTTATTTAAGCAAGAAATATGCACAACGGGAAAATAGTATTCTTCAATGCAAGTATTTACATATGCGTTGCATTGCACATATTATAAATCTTGTTGTGGTTGATGGATTGAAAATAATGTCTTCTTCGATCTCTCATGTTCAGAGAGCCATTATCTATATGAGACAATATCCTTCTCGATTTCAAAAGTTTAAAAATTGTGTGCAAATTGAAAATATACAAAGTAAGAAATTATTATGTCTTGATGTGAGTACCCGTTGGAACTCAACATATTTGATGTTGGACACGGCTCAAAGATTTCAAAGAGCCTTTGAGATGTTCCAAGATGAAGATCTTTTATTTAGAAGGGAACTTGAGGAGGAGAATTTGTTTCCTAGCGAGGAGGATTGGTCGAATGTGAGAAGATTGTGTACTTTTTTTTAGAATATTTCTATGAATTTACTTTACGTGTCTCGGGCTCTTTGTATGTCACTTCTAACAAATTCTTCGAAGAGATTGCATCTATCGACTTTCTCTTCAAGAATGCTAAGAGTAGTGATGACTTTGAGTTGTCTATGATGGCGGACAAAATGAGAGACAAGTACGACAAGATTTGGGGAGACATCGAGAAGATGAATATGGTTATCTTCATTGCGCCACTTTTTGATCCACGTCAAAAGATTGCATATGTCGAATAGTGGCTACATCAACTATATGGAGCATCAAAGGGTGATACAATGATAGAGAAGGTGAGAATGGTTGTGTACTCTATGTTTGAAGAGTATAAGAAGATCTATTCACCTAAAATTCCATCTTCAACCACTAATGAAATAGTTGAGTCATCAATTGGGCTCAACCTCAAGCGGACTTTAAAGATCTAGATATTTTGGGATGTAATATTAAGTACTCTTAATTATTTTGCACTATGTAGTATTGCTTTTCGGACTTCATTTCTGCAGTAGACACTATGCATAATCTGCAGACATTTGTTGTTGGCACTCTATGTTTGTGGACTATGCAGATTATGTAGACTTCAGTTGTTGGCACTCTATGTTTGTGCACTATGGAGGCTCTGTACTTCTGTTGTTGGCACTTTATGTTTGTGGACTATGCATATTATACAGACTTCAGTTGTTGGCACTCTATATGCACTATGCAGGCTCTGCACTTCTATTGTTGGTACTCTATTTACGTACTATGCAGAATCTGTGTACTTCAGTTGTTGGCATTCTTATGTTTGTGCACTATGTAATACCACTTCTCAGATATTTTATTATTTTATAAATCCTTAAATAAATTTCCTAATTTTTTTTCTTTTCTTTTTTCCTAAGCTATTACTATTATTATTATTTTTCTTTCCGCCCAATTCAATTGGGGATTTTTTTTTTTTAATTTCAATCTGTGGGCTTTTGGAACAGCCCATGAACCAAACCCTTTTCATTAAGCCATCTTCCTCCTTAACTGACTTAGGAATATTTAGGCTTGGCCATTTCCTTCTGGCTATTGAGATGAAATTTGAATTCTCTCCCTAACAAACTCTGACAGGAGCCATGTGCTCTAACGGTTTTCCCTCTCTTTTCCCTCCAATTATTGCTCAACGGCCTATTTAAGCCAATTCTCTCCTCCCTATTGTTGAACAACAATTCTTCATTCTCTAATTTCATCTTCTTCATAGAGCTCTATTCTGGACCAACCATGGCGGATCGATGACTCGACCTTCAAATCGACAGTGCACAAGCTCAGTAAGTAAATTCTTTGACCTTCTTTGTCTTCTTGATTAATTTGATCATTCTGAAGCTTGAACGTGATCGAATCAACGACTGGATCGTTCGGTTCAACTCGAGATTTGGCCAATCAACTCCGATCGAGAGTAGAACAGATCGACTTCTGATCAATTGGTCGACCATCACTTCAATGATCAATTATATATGAAGTTAGCAATTAAAATTCTGATCATGAAGTGTTTGTTTGTTTTCCTTCATGATTCAATTTGATCCTGCATGAAACTTGATTGGAAATAGTTGATTGCATCTTGAGTTCTTCTGATCTGGATCTGTTCTCACTTCGAACCTCTGATTGAATAGTAGAGGTAAGTAATTGTCCTTTCATAGAAATTATTTTAGCTTTGTTCTTTTATAATTCTGGTATCATTTTTGGGAGTATCAGAATATTTGAATCGGGAGTGCAGACCTCTTGATCATTTTCGATCAAGCTTTTGGACCAAAGCCATCCTGGTGAGTTAAACTAAACTTTTCTAATCTGAGTTGTTTTGTTTTCCAATTCGAGGAATTATTGGTTTGGGTTGAAATTACTAATTAAGAAATTCTAGGTAGGATAATCGCTTCAAGCTTAGAGATCGAGCCTCAAGGAGAATTTTATTGAGGTAAACTCTGTTCAATTCGATTTATACATCAATATTGGGGGTTGTTGTGTTGTGATCTTGAGCATATCATTAATTGCAGTTTTTGGGTTTATAAATCATTTAAGAACAAACCCAATCACTAGGTAGCCTTAGCTAATTAGGTTGAATACTCATCTGTAACTTTAGTCAAAAATCTGTTTTACTTAGCATGTGTTAATCCAAGCATGGCTTGTTTGAGAGTAGGTTAAATTCATGCATTTATTCACTGAAGAAGGCTGGACAGGTAGCTTACACTTGAAATTGTATTCGTTCACCAGGAAATTATTCTTAACCTGAGGTACACATATTGAAGTTAATATCTGACTTATACCTTGAGGAAATGATGGTTGTGTAGATGGTCATCTTCGATTTAATACATGGCAAGTCCCTGGTTGTTTTTATTTTAGTATACTTCTATAGGCTGATATCAGTTAGCAGGAAGTAGTTGTGTGGAATGTTAGTTCAGACAATTGTGTTGCAGTATCCTATCTAAGATTGTCTGATAGGTTGCATCAGCCAAATGGCTTAGATTATGTGCATCAGCATTCCTGACTGAAGACTGATTTGCAGCATCCTATTTTAGGACAGAAATCAGTTGGAAATACAAATGGAATTAGGATATTCAGGTTGCAAACACTTTAGACTAATGCGTGTGTAGGGGAGCAATATATTAGGACTGTTGGACTGATTGGATTGATATTAGGGACTGTTTGGAATATGGTTAGGAATGAATGTGTTCTCATGTCCTTCTATGGATTGAATGGAATGGTTGCAAGGCTTGTATCAGCAAAGACTGATATATGAGAACTGATATGAAATTTTATGAGAGACTGATTTACATCTGTAGCTCCCCTTCCCGGATATTTTTGAAATTTTATTATTATTATTTATGTGATCTAAATATTTTATAGCCTGTATAGGATTTGTGGTATAGTTATATAAATATATATATATATATATATATATATATATATATATATATATATATATATATATATATATATATTGATTGGTAATTATATTTATATTTTGTTAATATATATATGTGCATGTGTAGGTATATATAAATATTGTATATGTGCAATCATATATAAATATATATTATATATTATATATATATATATACGTATAAAAGCGTATATAGATATACGTGAATATGTGTAAGTATATATGTATAAATATATATATAATAATATGTATATATGTGTAAGTATATATGTCTAAATATATATATAATAATATGTATATGTGTGTGTGTATATATAGATATAGATGTAGATGTAACTGTATAGATAAATATATGTATATATACATGTATGTATATATGTAAATGGGCATTGCACATATGTATATATAGATATACCAAAAGGCTATAATAAAAGAGAAAAAAAAAGTAATGGAAAGGAATAAGGAGCCCAGTAGCTCGGGCCCAAACCCGAGCGGGCCTCCCCCACACTCCCCAAAACCATCCCAGCTGATTCTCCCTTCCCCGAGCCCTTAGGTTTAGTTCCGTCGTATATATAATCGGTGTATAGAAATATAGAGAGATCGAAAACGAAGAACTCCTCAAACCCTAACACCAGAACCTGCGCCACCGCCCCTTGGCTTCATGGCGAACGTCCCGGCGGCCGCGCGCCCCACGGCGGGTCACCGCCGGCCGACCATAGGCCGGCCAAACAGAGCACGCGCGCGCGCGCGAGTAGGCGACAGCAGCACCCCCCCCGAGGTACCGACTTCATTGCTATGTTTCTTCGCATACGTTTCATCGTTTTTAATTTCGTAAATTAGTATGGAAATCCTATATGACCCTCTTTACGACCCACCCAATAGTTACTCGAGGCAACGACCCATCGAGTCGACAATTCAACTCGAAAAACCCGAAAATTATGTCCAAAACAGGACATTAGGTAGTCGAAGTACTCCTGTTTACGGATGAATCATCATCAACCCAATAACCTTTTTGTAAAAATTTTTAAAGGCAGTCCTAGACACCATATAGGTCTTCATCACCCTTTTTGTGGATTCGGAAATCATCGACTATGCGTCGAGGAATCGAATCCCAAAGTTTCCCAAAAACCTGTTTTGAAAACTAGAAAATTGTTCCACACGACGTGCGTCACGCCAATCGGGATGACGTGATCGTGAACCGAACGCATCGAAAGCTGCGTAATGGTTACGTGGTCGTGTGGGCTTTGACGGAATTCGAATTGGTCGCGTGTGCGCGACGAATTTGATGCGTATCCGTCGAAATTCACCGTATCGTGCACTTTGCAAATTCTCCAATTACTTTGTGCACGATCGTCAGATCGAGACAAAACTTACGCCAACAGAACTATATCATTTTTCTGGTCCTGTATGCCAAGTTTGGTCCGATTCTGAGACCGTTGATTAAAATCACCGTTTTGCGGGCCCCACGGTCCCACTCAACGGGCGATTTTGTGCACGGTCCGCCGGAATCCAACTTTGGACATACGGTTGGGTTCGATCAGAAAACTGGATCCGTAGACATATAGTTTGACGACTTTAGAGACTGTTGACTCTGGCACGCTTTTCGGTGCAAAGTGGGTCCAACGGCGGACAACGTTTTTGCCCGAAATTATCGTTTTGCCCTTGTGTCCAGAATTGGACTTAAGGACAGGCAATCGTAGCTAATTTGACTATTCTGAGAATGTTGGTACTATTTATTTTAGCATCCGGAGACTTCTACATGTGTTGACTGGTTGTGGGTCATTGAGTGGTATGGTATTATTGGTTTCTCCAGCTAAGGACCTCAGGCAAGTGCACTTTCTGATTGCTTTCGATTCATAGTAGTTTTCTCATTTCATGTCTATACATATATCTTGCTGCTGGTTGACACGCTCGTCACACGGAGTTGTCGGGAGGGGAAATATCTTAGTATACATGTGGACTACCCAGAAATATCCCCAAAATGTCTATTCTTGAACGATAGCAGCTGCACACGACACGTGCAGTGAGCCGGATTTTACCCCGTAGCCGTTCACATGTTGAAACCGATGTTTCACACCACCTAGATAGATAGATGTCTTTTATTAGTTTTTCCTTGTTTACTTCGCTATCGTGCTATGTCATCAGTTTTCTTACTAGCTTTCATATTCCATATGCTATTTTCATGTCTTGTTAATTCTATTGTGTTTTGTATTGCCGTCGGTTTGTGTACTTGTTCCAATCCTGACTGGATAACCAACATTTTCAGGTTTAGCCGCGATCACTCTTAACACTGGGGAAGGCTTGGGTATGCTGATGACAACCTAGAAATAGATAGCAGTGGTTTTATATTTCTTCAATTGTAAAACTTTATTTTTCCTTTAAATATAAATGTTGTAAATGTTGTAATAAATTAGAAATGTGAATGAGCAGCAAATGTTTATTTTTGAGCATTTATTTTCTTGCGGGATTGACAGCGTTCTACCGTCGACTCTGCGGCGTAGGCTGGCTTGGACACGTCTCGTATCCGAAAAGCGGGTGCGGGTCGTGACAAGTTTTTGTGGTGGCCCATGCAGGTCAGTTTTTGCAAAAGATTGCAAACTCGTGATGGTACGTTAGTCATACCATTGCGATCCTGCGCCCAGGAAATGCTCATTCACAACTAGGATTAAAATAATTTAGGAGAATAACTAGGACTAGGAGTCCCTTGTTCAAATTGACCATTGGATAGTTAAGATTGTCTGATAGGCCATGCAAGTTGGATACAGAGTTGCTAAATTTAGATAACTTGCTAGATCTCTATAGGTACACTATTACCTTTGATATGACAATGTGATCTAATATGGATATACTAATTGCTTGGTATGTTAGGCTTCCCTAGAATTAAGGCGTTAATTTTGATAAACTATTCATTTTTCTTATTTAGATATAAATCTTATCTCATAAGTTAGAATTGCATGTTTTAAATTCTATTTTGCTATAAGGAACAGGTTTATAATTTTTGATTCTGTTATTCATATACAAAGTCTCGAGGTAGAATTGGTTCAAAGTTTTTCCTCAGCCATTTGATATATATATGAGATAAATGTTAGGATGTTCTTATTTTCCTTGTCTTTTCCTCCCCGATCAATATCTTACTTTAAGGATTGAGACTTGTAGGCAGATGTTTACACTTTCTATCATAGCCAGTTAGTTTGAACCCCTAGCAACTCCTTGAAGTCTTAGGAATATAGTTGAAATAGTTTTAACGATTGTAATGACTAGACAGCAGCGCACTGTCGCCGATTGTTTGAAAATGGATAGTGTGGGTCACTGCAGCCAGCAGCGCACTGGCAAGGCATAACCCACAGATTTGAAATCACTCCGAAGAATCATAAGTTTATGGAACATTGCAGAAACTATGTTCTCGCCGACCTCTTTAGATCTTAGATACCCTTGTGTCAATATAAGGTAGAATACCTGATAGCTTATCCTCACTGAATCACGGAACCAAGAGTCTGCCACAGCCAGATTATATGGGCGAGGCATAATTCTCGGTAAAATAATTTCAGACATGATTACAAGTTTAGGATACGATAGAGGATAGGGACTGCCCTGTATGACCCTAAGATCCAAAACCAATATTAGTGAAAGTTCTGCCAGTCGAATAATGTGTCTCCCAACCCGTGATCCTTGTGATCTATTAACAAGGTAATTGACCGACAATAACATGTTTATTCATACTATAGGAATTAGAATTCCATAACCCATTAGTCGACCAAGGCCTTATGGATAGAAAGATAGTAAGATGACTGTATAGGCAAGAACACCAGGTAAGGTTTTGATTATCTCAAAACTCGAACTACTATCTCCTCCTTCCAAAAATCTCGCCTATTTATATTTTGACTATCTTGACCAATGCTATTATTACAACCTAGTTTTTGCAAGCTTACTCTTTTATCGAGCTTGATTCGAGACATATGTTATTGGGGACGCCCACTAACATATTATCTAATCAGAATCATTGTATTACGTTCTGATCAACCCTGATGCATTTGGTTCGCTCTTCATTTAATTACCCTACGTGGACTGAGATATAGAGATATCCATGATCTCATCCGCGACTGCTTCGACAATTCCCCTTGAATTATACCTTTGTCTTTGAATCGCAAAATTGTATTCAGTGACATCTCTCTTGAACTCTTTATTATTTTTGTCTTTCACCGATTGGAAAGACGAAAGCTCGTAAATGATAGATAGATACCTAGTATCCCCATGACCATGATAGTTGTATACGCAAGTGTAGCTACCATCGGCCAGCCCTGTGACAGGAACCTTGCCACCATATCCTAGCCTCTAAGGTGGGTAGACTGTAAGCCTTCTAAAATCTTGGTATAAGAGGATTACCGATTGATTAGAATAATCTTTCCATTAGAGTAATCTTTAGTGCCCCATGGACTCCCACTTTCCATTTAGATTATTTTGTGCCCCGACCGTGTCATTAATATTTGGAGCACGAGACCAGCTGTTATCTTCCAACAAATTTCATATTCAAGATCTAGACGAGTCCACCTTCATCTAGGTATATCATGTCCCACTCAAACCCGTCCCCTTGTACTCTATTTTTGGGGTACGACTTTCAGGTTAAAAAGACTAGTTATGACTTTTACCATAGTACCGATACACTTTCCAACCTCCATTAGAGCCTTGACCACGACCCCATTCCTACGACCCAATATATGGTTGTGATCTACTCGAAGCCCATTACGCACATGCCACTACTGTGCCATCCAATTGAGGCCATAAATATTTTTGAGTAATTGAATTTGAGGAGATTAAGGTAATGGTAGACTTTGAATTTTTAAGGAATAATCATGAATTTGATTTCGAGGACGAAATTATTTTTAAGGTGGGTAGGTTTGTAGCTCCCCTTCCCGGATATTTTTGAAATTTTATTATTATTATTTATGTGATTTAAATATTGTATAGCCTGTATAGGATTTGTGGTATAGTTATATAAATATATATATATATATTGATTGGTAATTATATTTATATTTTGTTAATATATATGTGCATGTGTAGGTATATGTAAATATTGTATATGTGCAATCATATATAAATATATATTATATATATATACATATAAAAGCGTATATAGATATACGTGAATATGTGTAAGTATATATGTATAAATATATATAATAATATGTATATATGTGTAAGTATATATGTATAAATATATATATATATAATAATATGTATATGTGTGTGTGTATATATAGATATAGATGTAGATGTAACTGTATAGATAAATATATGTATATATACATATATGTATATATGTAAATGGGCATTGCACATATGTATATATAGATATACCAAAAGGCTATAATAAAAGAGAAAAGAAAAAGTAATGGAAAGGAATAAGGAGCCCAGCAGCTCGGGCCCAAACCCGAGCGGGCCTCCCCCACACTCCCCAAAACCATCCTAGCTGATTCTCCCTTCCCCGAGCCCTTAGGTTTAGTTCCGTCGTATATATAATCGGTGTATAGAAATATAGAGAGATCGAAAACGAAGAACTCCTCAAACCCTAACACCAGAACCCGCGCCACCGCCCCTTGGCTTCATGGCGAACGTCCCGGCGGCCGCGCGCCCCATGGCGGGTCACCGTTGGCCGGCCACAGGCCGGCCAAACAGAGCACGCGCGCGTGTGCGCGAGTAGGCGACAACAGCACCCCCCCCGAGGTACCGACTTCATTGTTATGTTTCTTCGCGTACGTTTCATCGTTTTCAATTTCGTAAATTAGTATGGAAACCCTATATGACCCTCTTTACGACTCACCCAATAGTTACTCGAGGCAACGACCCATCGAGTCGACAATTCAATTCAAAAAACCCGAAAATCATGTCCAAAACAGGACATTTGGTAGTCGAAGTACTCCTGTTTACGGATGAATCATCATCAACCCAATAACCTTTTTGTAAAACTTTTAAAGGCAGTCCTAGACACCATATAGGTCTTCATCACCCTTTTTGTGGATTCGAAAATCATCGACTATGCGTCGAGGAATCGAATCCCAAAGTTTTTCCAAAAACCTGTTTTGAAAACTAGAAAATTGTTCCACACGACGTGCGTCACGCCAATCGGGACGACGTGATCGTGAACCGAATGCATCGAAAGCTGCATAATGGTTACGTGGTCGTGTGGGCTTTGACGGAATTCGAATTGGTCGCGTGTGCGCGACGAATTTGATGCGTATCCGTCGAAATTCACCGTATCGTGCACTTTGCAAATTCTCCAATTACTTTGTGCACGATCGTCAGATCGAGACAAAACTTGCGCCAACAGAACCTTATCGTTTTTTTGATCCTGTATGCCAAGTTTGGTCCGATTCTGAGACCGTTGATTAAAATCACCGTTTTGCGGGCCCCACGGTCACACTCAACGGGCGATTTTGTGCACGGCCCGCCGGAATCCAACTTTGGACATACGATTGGGTTCGTATCTGAAAACTGGATCCGTAGACATATAGTTTGACGACTTTAGAGATCGTTGACTCTGGCACACTTTTCGGTGCAAAGTCGGTCCAACGGCGGACAACATTTTTGCTCGAAATTACCGTTTTGCCCCTGTGTCCAGAATTGGACTTAAGGACAGGCAATCCAAGCTAATTTGACTATTCTGAGAACGTTGGTACTATTTATTTCAGCATCTGGAGACTTCTACATGTGTTGACTGATTGTGGCTCATTGAGTGGTATGGTATCATTGGTTTCTCCAGCTAAGGACCTCAGGCAAGTGCACTTTCTGATTGCTTTCGATTTATAGTAGTTTTCTCATTTCATGTCTATATATATATCTTGCTGTTGGTTGACACGCTCGTCACACGGAGTTGTCGGGAAGGGAAATATCTTAGTATACATGCGGACTACCCAGAAATATCCCCAAAATGTCTATTCTTGAACGATAGCAGCTGCACACGACACGTGTAGTGAGCCGGATTTTACCCCCTAGCCGTTCACATATTGAAATAGATATTTCACACCACCTAGATAGATAGATGTCTTTTATTAGTTTTTCCTTGTTTACTTCGCTATCGTGCTATGTCATCAGTTTTCTTACTAGCTTTCATATTCCATATGCTATTTTCATGTCTTGTTAATTCTATTGTATTTTGTATTGCCGTCGGTTTGTGTACTTGTTCCAATCCTGACTGGATAACCAATATTTTCAGGTTTAGCCGCGATCACTCTTAACACTGGAGAAGGCTTGGGTATGCTGATGACAACCTAGAAATAGATAGCAGTGGTTTTATATTTCTTCAATTGTAAAACTTTATTTTTCCTTTAAATATAAATGTTGTAAATGTTGTAATAATTAGAAATATGAATGAGCAGCAAATGTTTATTTTTGAGCATTTATTTTCTTGCGGGCTTGACAGCGTTCTACCGCCGACTCTGCGGCGTAGGCTGGCTTGGACACGTCTCGTATCCGAAAAACAGGTGCGGGTCGTGACAACATCTGCTCGACCTGGATTGGATTATATCAGTCCTGCTTGAGACTGATTTTCCTGGAACTTTGAGTGATTGATAGGTGTCCCTAACCAAACTGGGAATTAGTGGAGGACTGATGTATGTTCTGTTATTGGACTGAAATAAGACTGTATTATGTCCTGATGGGGTACTGAGATTAGGGATGTTGGCAATTACCTCATGATTGGTTAGGAATCTCCAGGTTGATGTTGGGTTAAATCTTGAACCTGATGACTGATGTTTAGCTTCTTTCCTGGCTGATTATTGGGTGTAAACTCAGTTTGGAGGATGGTGACTTAGATATTGTAACTTAGAGTATAGCTAGGTTGAACCATATCTTTGAGATGGTGATCGAATCACAGGTTAGGATTTGACTCAAACCTGGAACTTATATCACAGGTCATGGTATTTAGGACTGAAGTTAGAATGCTAATGAGTTGGAAAACCTGAGAGTTAGAATGATTATTGACAGTTAGCTGATGGTATTGGACTGAGAACAATGTCAGTTCTAACAGGAATTATCATCTCTGTAACTAAGAAGTCATGATTCTGGGATTGATATATTAGATGTTGTGATTACTTTCATTCTTATCTTGATTCATAGTTCTCCCAAGATTTTGGATTACTTCATTGTGTCTATCAATGAAGGCTGGGCGTGTCCGACTCGTATCTGATTATTTAGGAGCGGGTCGTGACATATTTTTAGTGGTGGCCCATGCAGGTCTATCCTAATGGTACCTAGGTCTTAGTGTACTATTGGGGGACTTGATTACACTAGGAAAACTTGATCACAGTATAGGAAAATCGAGAAATAAGGGTATATAAGGTATATCAGGTATATTGATATCAATAAATATTTGTTGTTTTAGGATTAAGATATTTTAACAGTTTTCTGTTTTTCAGATAGTTCAAGCACGCAACACCGGAGCAGTCGATCCATCTACACTTGAAGGTTTCAAGATCACATTACCTTCTATCACTCTACTATTCCCATGGGTAGTACGCAGTTGTCGAAGATGTTTGAAGAGTCCCTTGACGCCCAGAGAGAGCATGCCATCCTTTTCTAAGCCAGACTTGTGGATGCACTCACCGAGCCAAGAAGGACTTTTGATTTCTAGACTCTCGGATCCTTGGATTTCCCGACGTCGAGCACATTCTTCGCACCAAGAAGCAGTTCGAGAACCTGAAGCCGCCTCTTCTGAAGATCATCAAAGTCTCTGAGGACCTGACTCCTCTGAAGATTGGAGCCACCAGTCAGCAGATCTTGAATGTAGCACAAACAGTAGAACGAGAGGGGGAGCTAAAATTTTATAGAGACATGAAGACTTATGGCAAAAATGGCAACTACTGTGGATCCGCAAGACATCGCCACACTCAGACATTACTTCTTTAGCCCAGCGGGAAGTTCAGATTCAGATCCAGTCGACGATCATTTGCAGTTCTGCCACCTCTCAGGACACCACTATGAAGAGTGTCGTAAAAGACGGAGGCTATGCTTGTACTACGAATCGCCTGCCCACCAAGTCAAAGAATGCTCGAAGATCGCTGATCACACTGCCCAAGGACGAATACGAGGAGCACCAAGACTGCAGCAAGGGGACCCGCCTCTCCAGTTCAGCGATCACATGGAGCACTACCGCAGGAACCAGTCTACGTCAGGACAATGAAGAAGATTGAAGTGATTCCAGTCCCGAAGGAAATACTGAAGACGGATTGAAGACAGAAGGCTTCTTTTGCATGGTTGGAAAAACCATGTATCTTGATTCATAATCCAGTTTTTCTTTAAATTTCTCTTAGCACCTAGATCATTTCTTGAAACTTTTTATTGAGATCTTGCTTGATATTCGAAGTTCATTTCGAGACATTGTTTTCTAATCGATAAACTTGTTTCAGATCCAAAATTTGATAATTATTTAAAATCTACTATTCGATACTGTTTGCATATTTCATAATTTTGCTTCCTAGTGTTGGCTCATAATTGGAAATTAATTCCCTCATCAAACTTCGTGATATTTGAGATTTTAGCTCCTACTCGAGATTTCATTTTGAAACCCTATTCCTTATTTAAATCTTGTTTAAGCTCCGCCCTATGCAGGACACCGTTGATGATTCCTTTGAAGGTCTTGAAGATTTTGTTTCCTATTCGTGGCTTGTTTTCTATTTGAAAATTATTCTATCCACGACTTTGTTTCGACCTTGTCTGCTATTTGAGATTTCTTTTGTTTCATAGATACTTATTTCCTATTCACACATTGATTTTTCTATCCATGACTTGATTTCATTCGAGATTTTGAGATCCTATTTTCTACTTCGGGACCTTGCTTCCGTTCGAGGTTTTGTTATCCATTCAAAATTTTCGTTGTTATTCGAGACCTTGTTGAACTTTGTTTCCGATACGAGAATTGTTTTTTTTACTTTGAGATTTTGTTTCTATTCTACACTCTGCCTTCTGTTCACCATCCGGGACTTTGTTATCTATTCGGGATTTGCTCCCTATATTGAGGTTGTTTGCTATTTGAGATTTTGGCTACTATTGAAACTTCGTTCCCTGTTCGAGATTTAAAATCTTCTGGTTTGTCCTTTTAGTACTCACTACTCCTTGATAAGATCCCTTGTTACTTCTTAGTACCTAATAAACTCTTGTATTCTAACAGGCAGATAATACCATTTTGTGACTTAGAATATGAGAACCCATTTTGAATTCCTTGAACTTTTTGAAAAATCCTATGGATAAGGTCGAGAGACTACTCAATGACCTACTAGGGCGTGGCAGTTGCATACTGCAACCATTATCTGGATTATGGAGACTAAGGGTTCACTGTAGCCAGCAGCGCACTGGCGATCCAGGAACTTTAAGTTGAAATAATTTCGGGTATTTGTTGGTTTTCGAGTATTATCGAGACTTTGTCCAAAAACTTTCATATTTGATCTCTTGAGTTGTTTCGTTAACACTTGTTTAAATTGATAAAGTTGATAGAGTATTCGGTAATATATCGTTGTTTGAGTCATGGAACTGAATGTTCGCTGCTGCCAGATGTATACTGGCAATGCAGAATTTTAAGTACAGTGATTTCAAATGGTTATTTGTTTTCGGACACCCTGGAGACTATATATCTTTTCGTATGATTATTGATATTTCAAAAATCGAAAATCCTTGTATGTTTTTCCCTGATTTGATACTAATACCTCTTGGGTAGTTCTATCTGATTTTCTCAAATCGATCGTTGTAAATTTTCTTCCTACATTTTATTGTCGGATCATTTGATTTCCTAGACTTAGATTCCATTCCATTAGATTTTACCAAATCTATATCATGTTTGTCTAAACTTGATCTGATCATACTTATCTAACAGTGATTCTCCCATCGTGCTAAACTTTCAATCATGCCTGGAAGATAGTGCCCTCACGACTTTTCCTCTAAGTTGTAATTGAAATTCATTCCACTTTGTGACTGTTTGATACTCGATCTTTGTCAAAGCGCAATATCTCAAACTTCTTGTGTGTACTTGGTCTCAAGGATCAGAGCGTCATGGGATAGGCAGAAGCACTGGGCGGACATCAGTAGGCGGCTACTGGAGTTTGCCGTTGGAGATAGAGTATTCCTGAAGATCTCGCCGACCGGAGGCGTCATTCGTTTCGACAGAGGAGGAAAGCTCTGTCTGAGGTACATCAGGCCCTTTGATGTGACGGCGCAGATTGGCGAGGTGGCATATCGACTAGCGCTTCCAGCCAGCTTGGAGGGAGTGCATGACGTCTTCCACGTATCCCAGCTTCGACGCTACATTCTGGATCCGAGCCATGTGGTGGAGTACTTAGAGCTAGAGGTGGGTCCGAGCTTGACCTACGAGGAGCAGCCAGGGAGATCCTGGATCGGAGGGAGAAGCGCCTGCAGAACCAGACTATTCCACTCGTCCGCGTCATGTGGAGACACCACTCTCTCGGGGAGTCTACTTGGGAGCGCGAGGACGAGATGCGAGAGCGCTACCCTAGATTGTTTACTTGATTGTATTTTAGCATTTTGAAATTTCTATTTTCAATAAATATTTCGTGGTGTTTGTGAATTAATTTTTGGGAATTTCGAGGACAAAATTTTTTAGGAGGAGAGATTTGTAACTCCACTTCTCAGTGATTTTATTATTTTATAAATCCTTAAATATATTTCCTGATTTTTTTTCTTTTCTTTTTTCCTAAGCTATTACTATTATTATTATTTTTCTTTCAGCCCAATTCAATTGGGGCTTTTCTTCAATTTCAATATGTGGGCTTTTGGAACAGCCCATGAACCACTACAACAAAAATCATTTTAATGACAGCTTCATTAATGACGAACCATGACGCTTTTTTTTCCAAAGCAACCGTTATGAAAACGGGTGTTATAAATGTTTTTTAAAAGTGTTATAAAAAACCCGTCATGAATAGTTTCTATAAAAGCGTTATGAATAGTTAATATATAGTGCACAATTCAGGACATTTTGAAAGTGTTATGAATAGATAATCTGTATAAGCTCAATGGAGAACATTTATAACACTCAATATTACTGAACTCATTACATTTATAACGCTTAATACTGCACATTATATATTTCCAAAAACTTCTCAATTTAATTTTAAAATAACAACTTTGAACTATATTCACAAGAAAATATCGAAATGTTATATCACCATCTTCATTACATTATTTCAAAATAGGGTATACATATATTTACAACTACTACTTAAATGGATCCTCAAAACAAGTAACTACTTTGGCTTCAACTTGAGCACATCAAAACTGTCAACATCACGTGTAGCAAATTCTACCACTGCAATAACAGTTGCATCTTCATGTGCACCTGAGAAGGAAAATTAATACTAGTTAGCTACAATTCCACCACTGCATCTATAACAAGTATTATCAACACATTAAGATAAGACCAACTTACAAATTTGAAAATAGAGAGAGCTCTATGAGCTAATCTTCAAAAACTTCAATGACTAAGGCATTAAAAACGGTATATCAATGGTT
The DNA here is from genome assembly GCA_029216955.1 of Iris pallida. Lineage (NCBI taxonomy): Eukaryota > Viridiplantae > Streptophyta > Magnoliopsida > Asparagales > Iridaceae > Iris > Iris pallida. The sequence continues at coordinate 3,324,318 of JANAVB010006400.1, forward strand.
CATGCTTTAAACCTCATCTTCTTAAATTTTAGTTTAACTAAAGGTAGAATTAGAACTACTAAATTTTTTTCTTAAGTTTGAACAATCAAATTTATTAGATACTTGACCACAAAAGAATTAATAATCACTACAGCTAAATTCTTTCCAGAAAAAATGTCAGCTTAGGAGAAAACTTACTAACTGTTCCAGAAGTCAAGCTACACATACTTAGAGAGAAGTAAAATACTTACCGGTAGAGCCATCTTCTTCAATGTACTCATTGCCAAAAATTATTTGAGGCAGTAGAGGACGATTGGATCTAGAGCTAGATTAGGAGCAACAATATTCTTCTCATATAGTTCTAGTGACCATTTGAAAATATAGTGCCTGGCAACATTTGTATTCTTCTACCTTACGATTGAAGTTAATAAATTACATCTGAATGGCTTTAGATGTCAAAGTTAAAAAAGATACTACCTATCAACCTATATGTATCATACCGATACGTAATGAGGTGGTAGTATATCATATCATACCTTACGATATATTTCGTGTATCGTAAGATACTGACAATATAGGTATAAACTCTTTGGTTATAAGACTCATGGCACATTCCTGAGCTTCTCAAGGCCTTAGTCCTTTAGCCAGTTAAAATCTGGCCTATTAGTAAAAGAGACACAGAATGGCTCTATGTCAGGTGTAAAGAAGTCCAAGCCTGATATTATGTATGGATCCGAGGAATTACTTAACTCTGAACAAAAATTGAACGAAAAAGTTTCAATGGTAAATAAAACAAGAAGTAAAATGAAGCAGCATAATTAACAAGTACATATGAAATATGCTGATAAAAACCTCAGGCGTCTTAACCACGCCTCATATATTTTGAAAGTCGATTGACCATATCAATTAATTGGCCTAAAAGGCAACATAACCAATCTTTTTTTAAAGCAAACTAGTTACTGCCAAGCAGGTATAAAACTCACAAATCAAGAAATGTTTAGCACTAGCAACAAAGTGATCCGGAGAGAACGTCCAAACTACACAATAGATTGTGAGCCATGCAAATTTTGTTGGAGCCCACCAAATAACCCTGTAATTTGCTGCATATTAGTACATTTAGTGTCTTCCTTTTCTCTTTGATCACCTGATTAATTTCCTGCTCGACTATATAAGAAACATGACATATTAAGAGCCAACAACTAGTAAGTTATGAGTTTGCCAAACAAAATATAGTTTCTAGGATATCCATAATGTCTGGAAATCTTCCTAAACGAACAACAAATGTTATGGAGTTTCATAAGAATGGATGGAATAAATTAGACAAATGTCTAGAACAACTCATCAAAAAGATAACTATGGAATATAAAGTACAAATAAGTTATCATACAGAAGAAATCGAGTTATTTTAGAAAAAAATAGTCCAGCTTTTAGTAGCAGACAAAAGCAATCTATCATATGAAGGTATAGCTTTGTATCAAGTGAGCAATCAGAATTTCTGTATGGAACTATCGATAAATGTAAACAAGTTATACACCAACTCAACAAGCATAAGACAAAGAACACACCTGAGCAAATAGGTTTATTCTCGGCAAGCCGAGGTAACTAAAAAAAATTGTATTGATTGAATATGCGCACCCCTCTTGGGAAGAACTGGTTCAAAATCGCAACACGTTCATCCCCTCGATCTACTCATCCAGTTTCTTCACAGGAAAAGACCAAACACAAAACAATTTCATCAAACCACAGAAAATCCCTCCGATTTGAACTCAAATTCGGGATCGATACTAACCAAGAATGGATTGATCGAATGAAGAACTCGTCGATCTCGAACAGATCCCTGAAGGAGTTCGGACTAGGATCTGTCCTATTAAAATTTGGACTGTAGAATCAATGAGAGACCGCCACATAGGTTGCGGGCCATTGGTGGTCACGCCAAATAGCAGTGTCCTAGTTCCAATGAAGAGCTTACTTACAATGTCAAGAAACCGAACATATCTCGTCCTATAGCAACAGTAGACCATCGGCACCGAAACCATGGAGTATAGACACACTGTTCCAGTCCTGCATAAGAAGAACCTACAGAGAGAGAAGGGAACCATATATAGTTAAGGCTTCGAGTCGGACACGTATCAGACACACCAAAAATTCAGTTTGCTCACTTGAAAGTTGGGGAGACTCGGTAGCTCGCACGGATCTTGTAGCCCCCGATGTCCGCGGTCTGCTCGATGAGGTACATGATGAGGAAGGCCGCCCCCATGCCCGCGATCGCGAGCACCCGGAGGACGATCTGCGTGACCTGGCCGAACACGCTGCGGTTCCGATCATCGACCAGCAGCTCCTCCCTCGGCAGCTCCTCTCTCGGTAGCTGCTGCTCCACGTTCATCCGCCTGGTCGTCGTCTCGGCCCTTTCGGTCGCGGCGGCGGTAGCCTTCGGGGTCGCATGGAGAATAAAGGGTTTTTAATTTCTTCAAAATTAGGGTTAGGATTTTGGAGTTGGGGGAAAAGAAGGAGAAGAAGAGGAGGAGAGGAGGGTGTAAGGAAGAGAATTTGACCCATGAGGGCTTCGGATCAGAGGCTGGCGACGGAACTGATGAAGCGGCGGAGGTTGCGGACCCACGGCATCGACGACGCCGGAGGTATCTTCTTCTGTCCGCCGCCGACGGAGGCATCGTAGGACCCCTCGCCGTCGCTGGAGCCACCGTACATCGCTTCGCCTGTCCTGTGCCCGAGGTTCAGCAGATCGGTATGGGGGAGAATCTAAGGTTTGGTGGGGATGGAGGGAAATTTAGGGTTCCAGGATCGAAAAGTGGAGGAGGAAACTAAGCGGAGGACGACGATGTGAGGATTGAAAGAAGGAGGAGGAGAAGATTACGGTTTGGTGAGAGGAGGGAAGAGGAGGAGAAGGGGAGTGGGGCCGAGAGGGAAGGAGAAGGGATTTGGAGAGGGAATGAGAAGGGGGCGGGGGCTTGAGCCTCAAAATATCGCAGGGATGGAAAGGATTATACAGAAAACTTATTACAAGTTTGCCACCGCTCTAGAATATTAATAACGCTTTATTTTATAAACGTTATAAAAAGCCCAAAATTAGCCCACACCGTCATAGAAAAAGGTATTTCGAACTTTGATAACGCTTAGGTAGTAGGCATCATCAATACATTTTATCGAGCGTTATTAATAGGCCTTTTTGTTGTAGTGAACCAATCCCTTTTCATTAAGCCGTCTTCCTCCTTAACTGACTTAGGAATATTTAGGCTTGGCCATTTCCTTCAAGCTATTGAGATAAAATTTGAATTCTCTCCCTAACAAACTCTGACATGAGCCATGTGCTCTAACGGTTTTCCCTCTCTTTTCCCTCCAATTCTTTCTCAACGACCTATTTAAGCCAATTCTCTCCTCCCTATTATTGAACAACAATCTTCATTCTCAAATTTCATCTTCTTCATAGAGCTCTATTCTGGACCGACCATGGCCGATCGACGACTCGACCTTCAAATCGACAGTGCACAAGCTCAGTAAGTAAATTCTTTGACCTTCTTTGTCTTCTTGATTAATTTGATCATTATAAAGCTTGAACGTGATCGAATCAACGATTGGATCGTTCGGTTCAACTCGAGATTTGGCCGATCAACTCCGATCGAGAGTAGAACTGATCGATTTCTGATCAAATTATCGATCATCACTTCAATGATCAATTATCTATGAAGTTAGCAATTAAAATTCTGATCATGAAGTGTTTGTTTGTTTTCCTCCATGATTAAATTTGATCCTGCATGAAACTTGATTGGAAATAGTTGATTGCATCTTGAGTTCTTCTGATCAGGATCTGTTCTCACTTCGAACCTCTGATTGAATAGTAGAGGTGAGTAATTATCCTTTCATAGAAATTATTTTAGCTTTGTTCTTTCATAATTCTGGTATCATTTTGGGAGTATCAGAATATTTGAATCGGGAGTGCAGACCTCTTGATCATTTTCGATCAAGCTTTTGGACCAAAGCCATCATGGTGAGTTAAACTAAACTCTTCTAATCTGAGTTGTTTTGTTTTCCAATTCAAGGAATTATTGGTTTGGGTTGAAATTACTAATTAAGAAATTCTAGGTAGGATAATCTCTTCAAGCTTAGAGATCGAGCCTCAGGGAGAATTTTATTGAGGTAAACTCTGTTCAATTCGATTTGTACATCAATATTGGGGGTTGTTGTGTTGTGATCTTGAGCATATCATTAATTGTAGTTTTTGGGTTTATAAATCATTTAAGAACAAACCCGATCACTAGGTAGCCTTAGCTAATTAGGTTGAAACTCATCTGTAACTTTAGTCAGAAATCTGTTTTACTTAGCATTTGTTAATCCAAGCATGGCTTGTTTGAGAGTAGGTTAAATTCATGCATTTATTCACTGAAGAAGGCTGGACAGGTAGCTTACACTTGAAATTGTATTCGTTCACCAGGAAATTATTCTTAACCTGAGGTACACATATTGAAGTTAATATCTGACTTATACCTTGAGGAAAGGATGGTTGTGTAGATGGTCATCTTCGATTTAATACATGGCAAGTCCCTGGTTGTTTCTATTTTAGTATACTTCTATAGGCTGATATCAGTTAGCAGGAAGTGGTTGTGTGGAATGTTAGTTCAGACAAATGTGTTGCAGTATCCTATCTAAGACTGTCTGATAGGTTGCATCAGCCAAATGGCTTAGATTATGTGCATCAGCATTCCTGACTGAAGACTAATTTGCAGCATCCTATTTTAGGACAGAAATCAGTTGAAAATACAAATGGAATTAGGATATTCAGGTTGCAAACACTTTAGACTAATACGTATGTAGGAGAGCAAGATATTAGGACTGTTGGACTGATTGGATTGATATTAAGGACTGTTTGGAATATGGTTAGGATTGAATATGTTCTCATGTCCTTATATGGATTGAATGGAATGGTTGCAAGGCTTGTATCAGCAAAGACTGATATATGAGAAATGATATAAAATTTTATGAGAGACTGATTTACATCAGCTCGACCTGGACTGGATTATATCAGTCCTGCTTGAGACTGATTTTCCTGAAACTTTGAGTGATTGATAGGTGTCCCTAACCAAAATGGGAATTAGTGGAGGACTGATGTATGTTCTGTTATTGGACTGAAATAAGACTGTATTATGTCCTGATGGGGTACTGAGATTAGGGATGTTGGCAATTACCTCAGGATTGGTTAGGAATCTCCAGGTTGATGTTGGGTTAAATCTTGAACCTGATGACTGATGTTTAGCTTCTTTCCTGGCTGATTATTGGGTGTAAACTCAGTTTGGAGGATGGTGACTTAGATATTGTAACTTAGAGTATAGCTAGGTTGAACCATATCTTTGAGATGGTGATCGAATCACAGGTTAGGATTTGACTCAAACCTGAAACTTATATCACAGGTCATGGTATTTAGGACTGAAGTTAGAATGCTAATGAGTTGGAAAACCTGAGAGTTAGAATGATTATTGACAGTTAGCTGATGGTATTGGACTGAGAACAATGTCAGTTCTAACATGACTTATCATCTCAGTAACTAAGAAGTCATGATTTTGGGATTGATATATTAGATGCTGTGATTACTTTCATTCTTATCTTGATTCATAGTTCTCCCAAGATTTTGGTACAGCTTACTTCATTGTGTCTATCAATGAAGGCTGGGCGTGTCCGACTCGTGTCCGATTATTCGGAAGAGGGTCGTGACACACTATTCTAGCTCTGCACTTCTGTTTTTGGCATTCTATTGTGCACTATACAGATTCTATAGATTCCTGTTCAAGATCACTACAATATACAAATTGCTACAATCATGTCTGCATTTGGTTTGATGTATGTCAAGTTGTTGGCACTCTATGTTTGATGTAGTCTTGCCAAATGGTAAACCTTTTGCTTTATAATGTAGTTTACTTGTTTTAATCAATGATAAATTGCTAACAAATTGTTAAGAAAGTGGGCAATGATGAGATGGTGTTAGTGGTGGACAGATACCATGCAATGTATCTATTGATGCACAACTCGTCTATCTGAGCCTTCAAACTTCAACAATACTTGTCAGTGTCTATTATTTTGCAACAAGGTACTTATTGAAGCCGTCATTAAGGATATCCTCTCATGGCCATTTGACAGGTGATTGCAATTAGTAAGAATGAAGCCTGAACTCCTTTAATAAGATTTACCATTATTTTCATTATGTGACTGCATCATTTTTATTATGTCTTGTATCCAAACATCACTGAAAATTTGGCATTTGAATCTGTTTTGAGTTCATAGTGAAAAGAGTGCACAATTATACAAACATGAAGCAAATATCTGTATGTTTGAAATTTGACATGATGAATCTCGTTGTTATATTAATCTGTTTTGAGTTCTCAAGAAGTTGCCCTCGTTGTTCTCAGGAAGGCTTCACACTAAACAGGTAAACTTTAGTTTAACTTTTTGATCCCTTATTGCATACATTATGAACACTACATTGAGTACATTCCTAATTCAATGCCTCCTTAACCTGGTTTCAATTTAATGTGTATTAGGTCACTGGAGAAACATTTGGAGAAGTCAAAGTTGTGAAAAGCATGCATCAAAGTGGGCTGAATTTTTTTCCTATATGTAATTGTCTTTTTCTGTGGCTATTTAGGGTTCTTATATCAGGTGGATATGAACACGTGTAATGTATATGTATAATGTGTATATGTTTGGAAGGAGGCTTTAATTTATCTGTAGCCTGTAGGGGAGCAGAAGAGCCACTTTTTTTGTGTTGTGTATTAATGTGTATATTCTGTGAAGTGTTGTGTACTATTTATTCTATGGTAAACTGCCAACATTTGTATATATGAATTATTCTTTCTGAATTTGTCTGTGTATTAATGTGTATATTATATATAAATTTATCTGTGTATTAATGTGTATATTTTGCTAATATTTTTTAGTAAAGTCATTTTTTCAAAAAGAAATTCAATTTTAGGCCTTTTAGGCCTGGCCCATTATCATTTAAAAAGCCCAACCGATTAAACCGAATATAACCGAAAAAACCTAACCGAATAAATCGGTTTCGGTTTGAATCGGTTTTGACTCAGATCGGTTCGGTTTCGGTTTTTCGGTTATCGAATTCGGTTAATTCGGTTTTTAAAAATTCGGTTCGGTTGGAACCGAATTAACCGAATGCTCACCCCTAGGAAATGGACCAGATATGCGTAGATCTAGGGGGAATAGGCGCATGTGCATCACATGTTATAATTCCTAAAAGCTGAGACATATTTTTCAGTTGGAACAAGTTTCAGATATGCGTAGATCTAGCAAGAATAGGCGCATGTGCATGACATGACATGTTATTATTCGTAAACAAGTAGATCGACTCTTCCTGTTATTCAACTCTATTTCTGTCTTTCCTAGTAGCTTGGTGGGTCCCACTTTTATTGTTTACAAAAAAATATCACAGGAAGAGAACATAAAATATGACTGAATAGTAGGGACATCTGATCTGCTTCCATTCGTAGAAGCTGAGAGTGCATTGCATAACCCTCACTATTTTTTATTTTATAAATAGAAGAAGTATCTTTTCAATAACAAGTATCACTCAAGTTGGACAAATGGATATGACTTAGAAAATGGTTTGTGGTCACAAGATATTATCAATTATGCTATTTGGCTTCCAAAATATTTGGATGATGCTATCTCCCATTATGTAGTATCTGACATAACAGCTGACGTGACAAATTTTAACCCAAAAATTAATTACCTATTTTTTAATGTTAATGTTAATATTAATGTTAATGTTAATTCTAATGTTAATATTAATTTTAATGTTAAGGTTAATTTTAATGTTAAGGTTAATCTTAATATTAATTATCATGTTAATTTAATGTTAATTAAATACTAATTCTAATTTTAATATTAAATTTTGCCATGTCAGCTGCCATGTCAGCAACCATGTCATATGCCACATAATGGGAGATGGCATCACCTAAATATTTTGGGAGCCAAATAGCATTTTTGAGATACTATTTATATTGAAGGAAAAAAAAATTATATGATAGCTATAAGAATACCCCCCCTCCCCCACACACACACTCTCTCTATCTCTCTCTCTCTCTCTCAATATATATATATATATATATATATATATATATATATATATATATATATATATATATATATATATAGCAAATGACCTCTAGCCTAGTGGTTAAGAGAGAAGCATGCGGCCCAAGTGGTCGAGAGCTCGGGCCCCAGTGGAGGCGAGTTCGCCACAAGTACCCATTGCTTCAATATATATATATATATATATATATATATATATATATATATATATATATATATATATATATATATATATATATATATATATATATATATATATATATGGTCGTTCTACAATACATCCCTTGGAAAAGGATGTATCGATACATCCGAAATATGGACCATTGGATGTTGATCCAATGGTTCGGATTGAATAATAGAGTAGAAACATCATTTAATGCTGATTTAGACTTTTGACCTGTTGGTAACTTGCTTTTGCAGGTCATTCTTTACTTTAATTTTTTCAATGAACACCCTAAATTAACTCATATTTACTCTCTCTTTCGTCCATCCAATTTAATATTTTGTACATCAACGTATAAATTTTGTATTTTTTGGTTACAGGTCGTGGTGGTGGTGGAAAGAGAAATGGAGATGAAGAAGGAAATAAGAATCGGTCCGGTTCGCGTCGAACGTCGTCGAGCCCTCTTAGAACAACGAGGAGTACCAGCTGCGCCGAGAAGAATCGGTCCGGTTTGCGTCGGACGTCGTTGAGACCTCCTCGAATAAGGAGAAGTACCAGCAGCGCCGCTCTAATTTTACTGTCCATGCCATTGTCAGAAATTGTCAGAAATTTTATTTTTCATCTAACAATTTAATATTTTGTTAATAAAGCTACATGTCATGGTGGTGGTGGTGAACTGAGGAAACCTGCTTCTGAGGTCGGGCGGATCATCTGCTCACATATTTTTAAAAAAAAATCTGTATTGATCGGACGAAATATTTTTTACTTTTCTAATGATAATATTTTCGAAGAGAATATTTTTTTGGACGGAGAATGGTCATTATCTTTACTTTTAATACCATGAATAGACGGAGAATGGCCATTCTCTTTGCTTTTAACACGGAGAATGACCATTAATATAATTAACCTACTATCCAAGAGAATTTTTCTTACATTACATTATGCATTACACCGGCATCGAATTCGTACTGATGGCATCGATGTACTGATGACAATAACAAAGAATGAACATGCAGGATTACAATTTTGCTTCAGCAATATAAGGGATGAACAGGCAGAATTACATTATGCATTACACTGGCATCGAATTCATACTGATGGCATCGATGTAATAATTTTTATATAAAGCAAAACACATTACAATCAAATAAAGTTTTAGTGATCCCAGGAATGCATCTGTAATGAGGCCATCTGTAAACCCTAGGAATGCACCCAGGACTCATAAAATCTGTAAAGGGTATCTGCAAATCAAAGGAATACACCAAATATCAATATCATCTGTGAAGGCCAACTGCAAATCAAATAAACGCTTCAACCAAAAAATTATAATCAATTAAGTATACTTCATTCCAAGTCTAATAAACTGCATAATCCACGTTACAGTAATCTGCCTAATCCACGTTAGTAATTCAACATAGAACCTGCATAATTTATAATACAATAATCCAAATAAATATCAGACCTACTCTAAATTCAAGACCATATTACATTTTTCAAACAAATTACGAACTATGCACTTAGTACAAGCGAAAAGTTTAGTCTTACAATATTTCAAAAACAAATTTTAGTTTGACCGTCAAGACCAACAAATATTCAGAACCATATTATAATTTAAATATTACTTCCAAATTGAAATAAAAGCTTCAAAACTCAAAAGATGAATCTTCATAGCCATCTCCATCTTCTTCTTCTTCTTCTTCTTCTTTTTTTTTTTTCTTCTTCTTCTTCCTCAAAATATCCTTCACCTACACCTTGAGGGACGGAATAAGAAAAATTATAGCCAGTATGGACTCACTGTATACGTAGAAATGACATCCAATAACATAAATAGAAGTATCAAAGTGATGGCTAGCATTAAAGTGTCAATGTGCACAGTGTGTATTTTTACATAAGAGTTTGGGCTAGCCCCATTTACCTTCTTCACGAGGGAAGAGAAATCTTATTCTTGGTCAGCAAATTCAACCTATATCTGGTTAATCTTATCCAGAATCAATTTCTGGTTGTCGGATATAGTCTTCATCTCTTTGAAGACATTCTCAAAGTTTGCAGCAACCTTGTCCTTAGTGTTTTTGATTCCATAAGTTGATGGTTTGCTTGCAGCTGCTGCTCGTTTTCCAAACATTCGAGTGAAGGTTAGTTTTCTCATGGGGCCATTGTTTTTAATATAAAAATCCCCTGCTAAGCTTGGGACATAATGTTTACTAGTCATCGAACATACAAATCCTCCGAAAGGGAGAGCTGTCCTTACAGTTGGTTTTCCCAAGAGATGCATCATTCTACTGAACATGTAGGAACCAATATCCATCCTTGTTTTCTTCTCCATATAATAAAGAAATTTTACTCTCTCGGGATGGATGAAAAACTTATGTCCAGTAGGGTTAAGTGTTTGAGATACGTATGCATGCAATAATTTATACAAAGTTTTTAATTGATTTTATATACATTTTGAGGGATCTTGACACCCACTGATACACCTGTAATCTCATGAATTGCATTCCTCATGGAAGCATTATCAATATCTTTCATATCAAACTCAGGAACGGGATCAAATCCATAAAATTCGTTGATGACAGCAGCATTTACCCTAATCAGTTTCCCTCTTAGAAACACCAGTTGTTGACCTATTCTTTTTCTTTAATTTTAGCCGGAAGATTTGAGTAAAATTCTCTTACCATTGTTTGGAAGATTTTCTCAAGATAGGATTTGTTCAGTTTTTCCAATTGATAGAATTTCAATATATCCAGGAAAGCTTCATCTTCGACATCATCCATCTTAATTGATCTTTCAGGCATAACAGCCTTTTTTCTTGAAATATTTATTGTAAATCTTCTTAGATTTAGAGTCTTTAATTTTTTTTACCTCCTCTCTATCCTGAGACTTATTTGATGATTGCTCTTCCTCTTCATTTTCCTCTTCTGATGAGGATTCAAAATCCTCAGAGTACGCTGATGACTCTGTATCCGTTGCCACCTTAGCCTTCACTTGAGTACGCCTTCGATCTTCATAAGTTGAGTCTTCCGACGACTCTGTATCGAAGATAGATTTTTCGGACTTTGTCGAGCAATGAGTTTTTTTAATATTTTTTGCAGGTGGTCTGGCTGCCACCTCCGCTTTCATCGTCGCTGCTGCCGCCGCTGCTTCCGCCTCTGCCCTTTCGGCCTCTGCCCTAGCGACCATAATCATGGCTTTCGCCGTCCTTGCAAGTTCTGCCCTTCGGGCCTGTATCGCATCCCTTTGTGGATTCTCCCCCTTCGGAGACGGTCGTTATTTTTTCGGCAGCATTTTGATAAGAAGAGAGTTTGGAAGAACGAAGAGGGTTTGAGAGAAGAAGTGGAAAAATTCGACCGTCTTTATATGACCTTGGAAAGTGGAAAAAATTAGAATAGTTTTGAGTCTTAAATTAAATTTATTACTATTATTACTAGTATAAGACGGTCAAATTTATTACTATTAAATTTTAAAAACTACTTTCCAAAATTATATTTATTACTAGTATATATCCATGTGAAATGACTACATAAACCTTTGGGATTTTGAGACCCTAATTTTAAAAACTACTTTCCAAAATTTAATTTATTACTATTATTACTAGTATATATCCTCATGTTCCGTATAAATTATTGAAAAATTTGGCACAAAAAATGGATGTATCGATAAATCCGAAATCTGGACCATTGTAATTTAACAAGGAGAATGTCATTCTCCGTTTCAAATTAAACGGAGAATAGCATTCTCAATCATTTTAGTACTGGGAATGGCATTCTCCGTGTAATTCAACACGGAGAATAGCATTCTCCATTTCAAATGACACGGAGAATATCATTCTCCGTTTAAATTAAAACGAAGAATGATCATTCTAATGTATTTTTAACACGAGGAATGTTATTCTCCGTTTAAATTAAAACAGAGAATAAACATTCTAATGTGTTTTTGACAACATATTTAAGAATGTGAAGTTTATAATCTCAACATTTCTATTTTTCGAATATTTGATTAAATTTTCGAACTTTTTTTGCATTGAGCCGTTCTATACTCGTATTTTTGCCATCCCGAATATTTCACGTTTGACGACTTGGTAAGAAGACTATGTACTTGAAAAGAGTAAAATTGAAACCCTCAAAGTTGTCCTCTAGTTTACTTTGCAATCATATTTAAGCTGGATTTGACGGCAAGATTGACGCTGGCAGCGTAATCAATTCTTTGACGTAACAAGTCATTGATGGGGATATCGTCGCTGATATATGGATTTGACGTAACAAGATTTGTTAATTGAAAAATAGATAAAATAGTTAATCGTTTGTAGCCGAAACCAAATTGAGTTAACAAAATATTATGTTGCATTAAATCCCAGTTTTGTCACCGGAACATTCTCCGACGAAGGATACAAGAGGAGGAAAAAAACTATAAAAAACTAAAAAAACAGAAAAATAAGAGGTCTACTATCACGACCCGCACCGAGTGTAAGGGCACGAGACGTGGGTACGTCCTGTAATGTCCTGAATCCGTTGCGGAGCACGGAGCGGGCTAGCGGCCGAATGGCCGAGTCGGATGGGAATTGGGGAACTTTACTTGGGGAAACTTACCAGGATCGCGGGATAATGAATTGAGATCCTTTCCTCGTTATGGATTGGACTCTTTTGAAATGATGCCCAAGATGCAGTGGCGCGCGTCTTGGGGGAAGAGTTCTATATAAGAGTCGCTTGCCCCGAGACCGTTGCCCTGCTGGTTTTCGATATCGCTTTTGCTGTTGGCTTTTGTGTGCGTTTTCGTAATTGTTTTCGATGAATATTTTCATGGATTTACTTTCACTGTCTACGCATTTCATATCGAATCACTGAGAGAAAGAGAAAAAGTATGCTGACAAAACGTTGGTGCCAATGCAGGTGCTAATGCAGTGAACCGAGCTTGATGTTGCGTGGAAGACCTCTTTCTCTCGGCAATTCACCAACAAGTGAGTGGCTTTGATCCTTCGACGATCCTTGATCTTCGCGCATAACAATGGTAGACTTGTTATTGCGTTCGGTGCTTAATAAAAGATGCCTAGTAATAATGCGAAAAAGATAATGAAAGATAAATTATCACATGGCTAGGCTTATGTTGCAAATCGAATGATGCTCGTATGCTATATGAATTGTTTAACAGGTGATGCAAAGACCCAAGTATTAGACGGTAAGTATATCGGACTTCGGCTCGAAGGAATGTGTTACAAATGAATAGTCCCTTGGTTGGATGAACGAATATGCGAGCCTATGGCTCAAAGTAAGATGGTAAGATGGCAAGTTGGAAAGATGGGAAAATGACAAGATAAAATGAGAACTACGACTATGTGTGGAAGATGCTATTATCATGCATGTCATGTCCCTTATTAGTTAAGTTGTATTGCATGCATGGTCATGGACAACTTGTATACAAGCCAGTTCCTCGAACGGTACTCCGAGGCCACGGAACCGATTCGGCCTAGGAGGAGCACCGTGCTGAAGTAGTAGCACATTGCTGAAGTAGTAGCACGGTCTTTCGGGAACCTTCCGGATGGGCTAGCTATCCACCGCTGAAGGGGAGCCGTCCGACCAAGATGTCCCAGATGGCGTGTAGTCAGTGACCTTCATATAGACAGGTGGCATAGCTAACAATGTCTTATGCAGGCAGAGTAAGTGGTATTCATAAATATTTACAGGGATGGCTATCGACCGTGGATAAGATTCACCAAATTGGTGATCAATATGAATTGCTTATGTTAGAACAACATGAATTGCTTATGTTTCTAACATCATTGTATGCTCCTTATATTTCTCATCAAAGATATGAATTGTTAATGGACCCTAAGGTAAGATAGAAAGAATACAAATCAATAGTGAACATTCATGTAATTTTACTACTGTTGATTTATGGTGAGATTGGTTACGGCCGCTCACCAGTCCATATGTGGCAATATACTGACCCTCGTCTCCACAGGTGTCGGGAACCTAGTGGATAATCATAGACGCTGAAGGCTTGCTGTTCGACTCTTTAGAAGCTTCGTACATCTTGAAGTTTTCACTTGAAGAAGAAGGCATTTTGCTGAAGGTGGTTATTGCCGCATTATTAATAAAGGGATATGATGTATGGAACAAGTTGTATCTCATTTCAATATTTCTGTAATGTTGTAGCCAAGTTTGGTATTTCATCTCGGCTGTTTGAGAGCCTTATGTTTTATGTAATATAATTTCAAAGATATCAATAAAGAACTTATTTCAGATCATATCTGTGTTGCCAAAACTTCTTTATCATCCGCTGCGAATCTCTATTCAAAATATCTCTTTTATAAAAGGAACACGAGCACGCCTTGTACAAGTGCAATTCCAGACTTGTACGGCATCACACCTTAGCGAGGACGAACGATTCGGCATGAATCAAAGCGGAGGCGAACGATTCCCCGAATCGTGGCTTGACAGTTTGGTATCAGAGCATGGCTTTACATCCTTGGGAATTTCTTGGTTTTAAAGATTTCAAAAATGACACAAGCTTTATTGCTTCTCGAACAACTTTGGTTTTAAATGTCCCAAAATGAGATGTTCCATACAATAAGTCCATAAATATTTTATGAGACTAACAAGCTTCTCTGTTTTTTTTGCAGAGATGACTAAGGCGGGTGCAACGAACAACGCGAGTAGCTCAAGGGTGGTAGCCTCAACCGACCCTATGGAGAGAATGCTGGCTATGATGGAGAGCCAGCAGAGGCAGAACACAAAGCAATTCGAGGCCCAACAAAAGCGGCTAGATATCCTGTAACAGTTGGTCCGATCAGTGGTGAACAATGGGGCTCAAGGCACTCCAGTCTCACGAGAGAGCGAACTTGTGGAGGCAGAGGAACCCCCGGCGGCTAAGAAAACCACTGTTGTGGCCGACATTACAAAGTTCAAGAAAATCTGCAACAAAGAATTCAAAGGGACAGAGGAAGCCACCATTGCTATGGATTTGCTAGTTGAAGTGGAGGATCACCTGGAAGCTTTGGGTATTGTTGGATCCAAGAGGGTCTCGTGTGTGAAACTACTGCTGGTTTCTAACGCACACTACTGGTGGCAAAGTCAGAAAAGGATTCTTGCGGGAGTGAATGGGACAACGAAAATTACTTGGCAGATGTTCCGTGCGGCATTTTTGGCTCAGTATTTCTCTTCGACTGAGCAGCGAGCTAAGGAATTGTAATTCCAGAAGCTCGAACAGGAAAACTTGACGGTGGAGGAGTATGAGGCAGAGTTTTTGAGACTGTCTCAGTATGCAATCACGAAGTTTACTGACGAAGCATCTAAGGCTCGTCGGTTTGAGCAGGGCTTGAGGCCTGCTCTGAAGGCTCAAGTTTTGGTTCAGAAATATAAGACTTTTCAGGAGTCTTACGAGCACGCAAAAGAATTGGACCCACACTATCCTGCGACGGCGCCAGTGCAAGCGTCGGTACAGAATCTGCATAACAAGAGACCGAACAATAGAGGTAGATATGAGGCGCCTAAGCGTCAGAATCACGGTGGCTTTCAACGACCTAACCAGGGTGGACCATTCTGCAACAAGTGCCGCAACAAAGGGCACTTCGCTAACGAATGTCAGGTGCTAGAGGGTGGATGCTTCAAATGTGGTCGCATGGGCCACGAATTCAGAGACTGCCCAGGGAGGGGCCACCAGAACCCTCCAAGGCAGCAGCATCACCAACAGCATCAACAGAATCGTGGACATGCACCACGACCCCATCAACCACCACAGAATCAGAGGTCCGGTGCCCAGGGCCGAGTTTTTGCATTGACTCAGGAAGAAGTACTTACATCAGATACTGTAGTGACAGGTATATTGTTATTTAATGGCATTCCTGTACGTACTTTATTTGATTCTGGTGCTTCACATAGTTTTATATCTAAAGACTATGTTAAGGAACATGAAATAAAAATGACAATGTTGGATGTATATCTTAGTGTTAGTACTCCATCAAGAGTGGAGATGCCTACTAACATGATATGTAGGGATGGATACATATGTATCGGGAAGAGAAAGCTACCATTAGATGTAGTCGAGCTAGATATGAAAGATTATGATATCATTCTGGGAATAGATTGGTTAAGTGCATGTTGTGCGACGATTGACTGTGCGAAGAAGCGAGTTGTGTTTCGACTACCTGGAGGAACAGAATTCTCTTACTCGGCTAGTTCGTCGACGAAGGCTTCGATGGTGATTTCAGCTGCTACGGCCCGGCGAATGTTATATTCTGGCTGCGAAGGGTATCTTGCTTCTGTTCGAGACACACGCAAAAATGGTGCAGACTCAGCTAACACTGAAGTCGTGGCAGAATTTTCTGATGTGTTTCCTGACGAGATACCCGGAATGCCTCCGGGCCGAGAGATTGAATTCACTATCGATACATTTCCAGACGCTCGTCCGATCTCAAGGGCACCATACAGGATGGCGCCTGCTGAATTAAAGGAACTCAAAGTGCAGCTACAAGAATTATTAGACATGGGATACATCAGACCCAGTGTTTCACCATGGGGTGCTCCGGTGCTATTTGTGAAGAAGAAAGATGGATCGATGCGGCTGTGCATCGACTACCGCGAGCTAAACAAAGTTACAATTCGGAACAAGTACCCATTGCTTCGAATAGACGACCTCTTCGATCAGTTGCAAGGGGCGTCTGTATTTTCAAAGATTGATCTTCGCTCAGGCTATCATCAGTTAAAGATCAAACCCGATGACGTTCCTAAGTCCGCATTCCGAACCAGATATGGGCACTATGAATTCTTGGTCATGCCCTTCGGACTGGCCAACGCCCTTACCGTTTTTATGGATATGATGAACAGAGTCTTCAGGCCCTTTTTGGATAAATTTGCGATCGTGTTCATCGATGACATCCTAATCTACTCGAAGAGCAGAGAAGACCATGCAGAACATTTGAGGACAGTGCTACAGACTCTACGGGACAATCAGCTCTATGCCAAGCTGAGCAAATGTGAGTTTTGGATGAGTAGCATGTCGTTCCTAGGGCACGTTATCTCGGCGGAAGGTGTGTCCGTTGACCCAAAGAAAATTGAAGCCATAGTAGATTGGAAGCAACCCACATCGGCGAGCGAGATCCAAAGTTTCCTCGGCTTGGCAGGCTACTACAGGAAGTTTGTTAAGGATTTTTCAAAAGTGGCAGCGCCTTTAACTCGGCTAACCCAGAAGGGAGTTGCATTCGATTGGACTGATGAGTGCGAGGCTTGCTTTCAAAATCTGAAGCAACGTCTCGTATCAGCTCCAATCCTTAAACTTCCAGACGGCGTCAAGGGATTCCAGATATACAGTGATGCATCCGGATTGGGTTTGGGATGTGTGTTAACTCAGAGAGGGAAAGTGATATCGTATGCCTCGAGACAGCTTAAGCCGCACGAGAAAAATTATCCAACGCATGATTTGGAACTGGCAGCGATAGTGTTTGCATTGAAATCATGGAGGCACTACTTGTATGGAGTGGCTTGCGAGATCTTTATCGATCATAAGAGCCTGAAGTACATCTTTACTCAGAAAGATTTGAATTTGCGACAAAGACATTGGTTGGAGCTTATAAAAGATTACGACTTGACGATCGCGTACACCCCAGGAAAAGGCAATGTGGTGGCGGACGCGTTGAGTCGGAACTTTGTGGGATCGCTCAGTGTTGAAAAACGAATATTGGAGGAATTAGAAAGCATGGGAATTGAGCTCCAGATTCGTGGCCGAAATGTACAACTGGCTCAACTTCAACTTGAGCCGAGTTTGTTGGAAAAGATAAAAAAAACACAGAGGACGGATGAGTTCTTGATTAAGATTGGCAGAATAATAGAAAAGGGTGAAGCCAGCGACTTCACCAGGCACGAGGATGGATCGTTGCGACACACGGGGAGGCTATGTTTCCCGAAGGATGAAGAACTCTGGAAAGAAATCTTAACGGAGGCCCATCATGCCAAGTATTCCTTGCATCCGAGAAGTGCAAAAATGTATAAAGATTTGCGCACGACCTTCTGGTGGCACGGCATGAAACGAGATGTGGTCCTCTTTGTCTTGCGATGCTTAGCGTGTCAATGAGTCAAGGTGGAACACCAGAGGCCCGGCGATGAGATACAGAACCTCGCGATCCCAGAATGGAAGTGGGATCATATAACCATAGATTTCATAGTTGGCTTGCCGAAGATGCAACGGGAGAATGATGCAATTTGGGTCATCGTTGATCGATTAACCAAATCTGAACATTTTCTCGCAATGAAAACCACTTGGAACGTCGACCGGTTGGCTCAGCTATACTTGGATGAAATTATCCGACTGCATGGAGTGCCGGCATCAATAGTGTCAGATCGGGATGGGCGATTTGTATTGCGTTTCTGGGTCAGTTTACATGCTGCCTTGGGAACACAATTGAAATTTAGTTCTGCATACCATCCTCAAACCGATGGCCAGACCGAGAGGGTGAATCATGTACTTGAAGACATGCTACGGCTTTGTGCTATTGATCTGAAAACTAGTTGGGACACTCACTTGCCGCTAGCAAAATTTGCCTACAACAACAATTACCAGTCAAGTATACAAATGGCTCCGTATGAAGCATTATGCGGGCGAAAGTGTCGGTCTCCGATTTGTTGGGATGAAGTCGGTGAACGACAGGTACTTGGTCCAGAGATGGTGGAACAGGCCGTCGAGAAGGTCCGCATGATTCGGGAGAAGTTACATGTGGCACAAAGTCGGCAGAAGAGTTATGCGGATACTCATCGACGACCATTGGAATTTATGGTGGACGATCACATATTTCTGAAGGTGTCACCGATGCGCGGAGTTATACGATTCGGTGCGAAGGGGAAGCTAAGTCCGAGATTTGTTGTCCCGTTTGAAATTTTTAAGCGAGTCGGCCCTGTCGCCTATCAGATCGCATTACCACCGGTATTGGATGGAGTGCACGATATCTTCCATGTTTCCCAACTACGGAAGTATGTACATGATCCAAGCCATGTGGTAGACTTCGGTCCGTTAGGGCTAAGAGCTGACTTATCTTATGTAGAGGAACTCGTGCAGATCTTGGATAGGAAGGATAAAATTTTACGGAACCGGGTTGTTTCTATGGTTCGAGTGCTTTGGCGAAATCATTTCGTCGAAGAGTCGATGTGGGAACTTGAGGCGGATGTGAAGGAAAAGTTTCCTTCGTTGTTTGACCTAGGTGGGTTTGTGTTTAAGTTTCGGGGACGAAAATTTTTGTTAGTGTATTAATATGTAATGCCCTGAATCCGTTGCGGAGCACGGAGCAGGCTAGCGGCCGACTGGCCGAGTCGGATGGGAATTGGGGAACTTTACTTGGGGAAACTTACCAGGATTGCGGGATAATGAATTAAGATCCTTTTTTCGTTATGGATTGGACTCTTTTGAAATGATGCCCAAGATGCAGTGGCTCGCGTCTTGGGGGAAGAGTTCTATATAAGATTTGCTTGCCCCGAGACCGTTGCCCTGCTGGTTTTCGATGTCGCTTTTGCTGTTGGCTTTTGTGTGCATTTTCGTGATTGTTTTCGATGAATGTTTTCATGGATTTACTTTCACTGTCTACGCATTTCATATCGAATCACTGAGAGAAAGAGAAGAAGTATGCTGACCAAATGTTGGTGCTAATACAGGTGCTAACGCAGTGAACCGAGCTTTACGTTGCGTGGAAGACCTCTTTCTCTCGGCAATTCACCAACAAGTGAGTGGCTTTGATCCTTCGACGATCCTTGATCTTCGTGCATAACAATGGTAGACTTGTTATTACGTTCGGTGCTTAATAAAAGATGCCTAGTAATAATACGAAAAGATAATAAAAGATAAATTATCACATGGCTAGGCTTATGTTGCAAATCGAATGATGCTCGTATGCTATATGAATTGTTTAACAGGTGATGCAAAGACCCAAGTATTGGATGGTAAGTATATCGGACTTCGGTTCAAAGGAATATGTTACAAATGAATAGTCCCTTGGTTGGATGAACGAATATGCAAGCCTATGGCTCAAAGTAAGATGGTAAGATGGCAAGTTAGAAAGATGGGAAAATGACAAGATAAAATGAGTACTACGACTATGTGTGGAAGATGCTATTATCATGCATGTCATGTCCCTTATTAGTTAAGTTGCATTGCATGCATGGTCATGGACATCTTGTATACAAGGCAGTTCCTCGAACGGTACTCCGAGGCCACGGAACTGACTCGGCCTAGGAGGAACACCGTGCTGAAGTAGTAGCACAGTGCTGAAGTAGTAGCACGCTCTTTCGGGAACCTTCCGGATGGGCTAGCTACCTACCGCTGAAGGGGAGCCGTCCGACCAAGATGTCCCAGATGGCGTGTAGTCTGTGACCTTCATATAGACAGGTGGCATAGCTAACAATGTCTTATGTAGGCAGAGTAAGTGGTATTCATAAATATTTACGGGGATGGCTATCGACCGTGGGTAAGATTCACCAAATTGGTGATCAATATGAATTGCTTATGTTAGAACAACATGAATTGCTTATGTTTCTAACATCATTGTATGCTCCTTACATTTCTCATCAAAGATATAAATTATTAATGGACCCTAAGGCAAGATAGAAAGAATACAAATCAATAGTGAACATTCATGTAATTTTACTACTGTTGATTTATGGTGAGATTGGTTACGGCCGCTCACCAGTACATATGTGGCAATGTACTGACCCTCGTCTCCACAGGTGCCGGGAACCTAGTGGATAATCATAGACGCTGAAGACTTACTGTCTGACTCTTTAGAAGCTTCGTACATCTTAAAGTTTCCACTTGAAAAAGAAGGCATTTTGCAGAAGGTGGTTATTGCCGCATTATTAATAAAGGGATATGATGTATGGAACAAGTTGTACCTTATTTCAATATTTCTGCAATGTTGTAGCCAAGTTTGGCATTTCATCTCGGCTGTTTGAGAGCCTTATATTTTATGCAATGTAATTTCAAAGATATCAATAAAGAACTTATTTCAGATCATATCTGTGTTGCCAAAACTTCTTTATCATCCGCTGCGAATCTCTATTCAAAATGTCTCTTTTATAAAAGGAACACGAGCACGCCTTGTACAAGTGCAATTCTTGACTTGTACGGCATCACGCCTTAGCGAGGATGAACGATTCGGCGTGAATCAAAGCGGAGGCAAACGATTCTCCGAATCGGGGCGTGACACGTCCGTCTACGCCGCAGTGTTGACGGTAGAACGCTGTCCTAGGTCACATACATCTAACAGTTTATAAGGTACCTGTACAGTTTATACACTCCGAATGGAGGTGACATAAATAAGTACAACTCAATCACAGCTAAGGAAGATAGCACTGAAACGATAGAATAGATAACTCAGAATCCACAGATGAATAAACAAGACAGAAGATAACTGAAACTCAGATAACAACTCCACAATCCAGAGTACAACTCCAATATATACAATGTATCATAACATAAAAGTAAATAGAACTAGCGTACGTAGCTAACTAGCCTAGTTTACAGGGGTAGTGTCGTCATCAAGTACTGGATCCTCCTGAAGGTCCAGCTCTAGTGTGTCGTCTACGCCTGCTCAGTAATAGGTGGGACACTACTCCTCGAAGTCATCTGTAATAGTTCAACAGGTCCAGTCAGGACTGGAACGAGCACAGTACATCTCACGCAGTTCATATCATGACAGGAATAAAATACGGGCAATAGAGTAAGATACATGAAACGCTGAAAAGTATACAAGAGTAAAAAGAGAAGACTGTAATGATATATCTACTATAAGTAAAGAGCTACAGTGAACTAGTGATTTAAAGTACAAGCTAGACATGTGAACGGCTATATAATAAACATGAGAGGTCGCACAAGACTACACTACTTTGGAAATTGTCCACATGACTATTTATACTCCCCCGTACCCCAATCAATACAGAAGGATCCGTTCAAGTTATGTTATTGCACATGATATTCACATAGGGGCCCATAAATGGGTGCACATGAATATAAACATGGGGGTTCCGTGATCATAAGAGTACATGAATCACGAAAGTGCACATGTAAGGTGAAAGCACAAGAATACATAATGAAAATGAAATGCACATGACATGATGTATCTGATGCTCCCGAGGGGGATAACATCGTATGAAAAGATCGATATAGTACTAATTCATGTTTCTATCGTGTCAGCATTAAGTAAAATAATCTAGAGCAAGAAATACTCCTAGCAAGTATGAAACGGTCAGAGAATGTACTCGCCTGATATCCTGAATATCCAGAAGAAAATACTGCCTGAGGAGTGGTGTCTGGCTCCTAATCAGAACAGCATAATGAAGAACAGTTTGGCAACTCTAGAGGGGGGGTGAATAGAGTTTATATAAAACTAACCAATTAAAAAATAACTCTTTCACTAACAATGAATAATCAGAGTAGAATGCGGAATATAAAAGAGAAACAAGAGAGCATACGCAAACACGGCGATTTTAACCTGGTTTCCCTCGTGGAGGACTAGTCCAGGCCTGAGAACTCTAGCTCAGGATTAAATCCACTATTTGTGAAATAGTAGTTACAACCCGTGCCTTTACTTCAGAAGAGCACGTCAACTTCTTACAGAGAATCGCAGTGGCGATTTGCTTGGAATTGTCCAAGCGACTTCTTCACTCTTGCACAAGATTCCTAACTGAGAGATGCTGAGCACTCGAGACTTAGGAGGCTTGTGGCTAGTAGATGGGAAGGGTATGGCTTATTGAGCTTGTAGGAGAGAAGAGAAGAGAAGATTGAGTGAATGAAAATGAGAGAATTCATGCCCTATTTATACTGATTTTTGAGGCAGAATTCGGCCAGAATTCGGTTAGGGAAATTCAAAAATTTGGCCGTTGGACAGCTAGCAATCCAGCTAACCCTAAAATTAGGGTTCCTGATTTTTAGGAGACAGAGTTCGGCCCGAACTCTGTGTGGAGGCAGAGTTCGGCCCGAACTCTGTCTCCAGAGCACAGAGTGGAACAAAAGGGACTTGTGGGCAATTTTGTTTTGGTGGAGCTTTGGGATTTTGGGTAGGCTTATAAACTAAGTTCCAAGAGCTCAGCATTACTCAGAGTACATACTTCTAGACTCAATAAAATGCAAAAGTACAGACTCGAAAATACACTGAGATCGGAAGCTGAGCCGTCGTTTGTCCTGAACTGAATGCAGACGTCGTGTGTCGTATTGATTTTATACAGATATTATTTAGTCAATGTAGTCAATATCTGGTTGACTGTGACTTTGTGTCAACACATAAATCATAACATATCCAGGTAATAAAATAAGATACTATGATGCAGTCTACATGATATTAGGTCAATCCTAGACCAAGTCAACCCTGGTCAACTTCAGTCAACTAAATGGTTAAAGTTAGGTCAACTAGGTCAATCTAGACTCAAAGAAGTCTAACTAGGCCTAAACAGTCTACCTTAGCTAGTACACACCATACACTAGTCTATAGGGTATTACACATGTGTGTATTTCATACACACAAACCACCCATAAGTACCCTAGGCTATGTCATCTAGGTTATAGGCCATAGGCCCTATCCCAGAGGCAAATAGCCAAGCCCTAGGCCATATCTATGTACACCTTACCTATATAGGCTATACCTATATTGAATCACAACCACATGTGGGTCATGAGCTAAATACAAGCCATAATCCATATGTACCAAACACCCATATATATATATATATAATTAAATATATATATATATATATATATATATATATATATATATATATATATATATATATATATATATATATATATATATATATATGTAAACCATTGGCAATATACATTACACATTGTAAATTCTCATTACACCCTTAGCTACATGTATTACATATATATAGAGAGGGGATATATACATTCTAGGCAATGTGTGTGTGCATGTATATTTGAGAGTATGTGTATGTGTCTTGTGTACAGGAAAGTGAGGGTAGGCTATTGTGTGTGATGTATCAAGGTATCAAGTGACAGGAAAACACATGTGTCCAAAGTGACTCATGTTCAGTGTTCCAAGTTTTGTAACAGGGAAATATGAAAACAATGTACATATGTGTTAAGCATGTGTCTCAGTTATCATGGTTTAGGACAGTGTGTGTATGGAATGGTGTTGTGAGGGTATGGCATGTGTTTAGGCTAGTATAGTGTGACAAGAAAGTGAGATGGTGTGTGTACATATGTGTAAATCATGTGTGTGTGAGTATGAAGGCTGTGAGTGTGTGTGCAATAATGGTTCTCAGGAATCCCAAGGGACAGTGATGTTTCTCAGGTTAAAACAGTACAAGGACTCAGGTTCAGGAAACCCATCCCCAGGATTTCAAAGCCCAGGTTAGTTAAGGGCAGTGTACAGGAAATCAATAGTGAGGCAAAAATTGTGTGTTCTTGTGTGCATTTGTGCAAACATTTAGATTTAACAAGCTAAGGTCTTAGTTATTGCTTTGTGTGTGTACATGAGTGTCAAGTGTTCCAGGAATCAATTCCCAGGTTCAGTGTCAACAGTCTCAGTATGTGTCAAAAGAATGTAACCCACGTTTAGGACTTGTGTTCCCTGTGTACAGGAATCCAAAATGACAGTGTACATGTGTTTGATTATAGCTCAGGTTTACACATTGGCTTTTAATCTCAGGTTTGCATAACACAAATGAATCATGACACAATTTAGCCTATTAAAACTCAGGAATCCAAGAATCATAATCTCAATTTTAAATTAATGAACATTCAATAGGGAGGAAATCATCTCATGGTATAAACTAACCCATCATATGAATTCGAGTAAATTTTACCAACTAATACCAAGAATTGAATCCTAATCATGATATCTAATATGTACAACAATTAAAACATAGCTAAATACATGATATTAATCATTACAATGTAAATGAAAATGAAGAATCAGTGAATAAACTCACTAATACATCTCAGTATCAGTCGAATGGGATAATTCACATTCCTACATTAAATAGCAATTAATCACTAGGATTAAGGTTGGTAATTAATATACAATATAGGCACGTGTCACACACTCCATAATGTGTCCAAAATCAGGACACAAATGTGTCCAACACCACACGAATCAGTCTACACTGAACTGGTTCAGTGGCTGTACCCCCCGTGTCCAGTACAGGTCAGTTTCCTCACCCGACACAAAACCAAGGGACACGAGACTTGGGGAGTGTCGTGTCAGACATTGCCCCGAGCTCCAAGTCCAAGGACACGCACCCACGTGTCCTACAGCACCTGTACGAACACACGAACAGCAGGGCACTGTTGTCCGTACGCGTGTGGTCGTGTCCACGGGTTCGACACGACACCAATACGACACGAAATCACCTCAGTCACTTAGAAACCCCTAAGTGACACTAAAAAATGAATTTCTATTCAAACACAAATCGAAAACTCGATCGAAATGTCCACTGTGGCATTTCGTCGAACACTAATAACTGTCGACTGATACGTGTCCAATACGGACACGTAAGGGACACAAAAGTCTACAAAACCTATCCCTATAGTGAGAGGACACCTAGGGTTTCCTATCCATGCAAAGAAATCAAAATTTGGTGGAGGGAATAGGGATTTACCTATAAGTGTTGCTCCTTCAAGAAAACTTTACAAATGAGATCTCCTCTAGCTAGCTCAAGCCCCAAATTTTTCAAACCTGTCAATAATCTCCATGAACAATAGGGGAACACTAATTAGGTCGCCATGGAAGAAGTTTCAATGAAAAAGGATTACTATTGATTAAAATAGGAAGAGTTTTATATGGAGACAAACCTTGTTCTTGCAAATGATGGAATGAACAAAGGAGGATACTATTTTGGGAGGGATTATATAGGGTGTTGTTCCCTAGGGGGGCCGGCCACCAATGCTAGGTTTAGGGTTTTGGGGAAACAATCTAAGGGCTCTCATTACATCTAATCTATTCAATGGCTAAAAATCTAGGTTTCCCCTTCTAGTCAAGTTGAAACCTATTTGTTCTATCTAATCATGACTTAACCAAAACTAACCAATACTAACTAATACTAGTCATGACTAACTAGACTAGCTATGACTAATCTAGGTTAGGTCCAATCTAGGTTAGGGCTAATCTCAAACACATGGCAATAAATTAAATAATATTTAAATCATACCATTCCAAATAATCATATTAAATTCCAAATAATATATATTAAATTTAAATAATTTCAAAATGACAAAAATATTTTCAAACTAAAAATGTGGTAGTGACAAATCTACCCTCCTTAAAAAAATTTGTCCTCGAAATTGAAAGGCGAAACTAACTGATGAGAAGGATAGACAATCATACCTCACGGTCCAAAAAGATAAGGGTATCGCTCGCGCATCTCATCCTCCCGCTCCCAGGTAGACTCTCCTGGAGAATGACGCCTCCATGCGACGCGAACCAAGGGTATCACCTGGTTTCTCAGTACCTTCTTTCAGCGATCCAGAATCTCCACAGGCTGCTCTGGATAACTGAGAGTAGGTCCCACCTCAATCTTCGAGTGATCGAGTACATGGCTAGGGTCAGCCACATACCATCCCAACTGTGATATGTTGAATACATTGTGGATACACACTAGTGCAGGTGGCAAGTCTAGCCTATATGCCACGTCACCGACTCTTCCGCTGATCACGAAATGTCCGATGAAGCGCGGGCTAAGCTTCCCACCTCTACCAAAACGTATAGTACCATGAGTTGGAGATATCCACAGAAAAACCATGTCTCCGACCTAAACACAAACAAGGTCCCATGTTACTCAATAATCAAACATGATCGAATAAACAAAACAAACAAACAAACTACTTCTAATCCTATCTCTAATCGACTAAGTCAAACATAGGCAATGGTCAACTACCGGTCAACAACTAGTCAATTTGTCAATATCCAAGTACTTGGTCAAACTGGTCAACTAAGTCAACTTGGACTATTGGGTCAATGGCTAATCTAGCGTTCAGACCTAATAGTCTATAGTGCAAAAAAATATCAAGGCCAACTAAATCCTAAGTTCAACATACACATGTATACTCTACATTAAACTAGACTCATAACTTCTAACTCTTAATCTTAACACATACTCTAAAATACCTCACATAACCCCATATATCTTACCCTTTAATACCCATAGAACCCACACTATTCTAAGTGTATCATCTATGCATACATATAGACTAACCATCTCATGTGCCTAATCTATATAATATATGCAGAATCCCTTAACCCAATTTACTTATCACATATATCTCTATAACATTATACACAATGCATAACATTTGCCTAACATGGAGATTTACTAGCACAAGCAGCAACTTAACCAAAACAAGGGACAGGAAAATAATAAATCATCAAGGCTGTAAAACATACTAACATCCTATATGGAAATTGGTTGGTCAGGGAAAATCATCTACAATGGGTTATTACTCTAATACCAATGCTAACTACCATCTCTAAAGTACAGTCACCCTACGAGTCGTCATACTATGAAAGATCTACATATGAATAATTTCTACAAAACTGAAATATCCCTACTCCTAAGTTATTGATGATAGGTTAAAAACATCCTCAAGATAAAATCTGATAATCATATGTGTCTGTCCAAAATCATGTTACTCAGAGTCTTCGTCATGCTAGTGAGCAAGGCTACGATAATCACAGAGTCCTTGAATAAGGTACATACCTCTAGAATCATGGTATTTAAAATTTTTGCATTGTCGCATGCTTGACAGCGAAAACCTTAAATTCCTACACCCGAGAAATACGTCCAAAATCTGACTATATGTCCTCACTATGCCAGCTAACACAACCATCGAAGATCCTAGATCCCATAACTGAGGTGACCTAGCCCATATGATTTATCTTGGTAGAAAATTAAATCGATAATGAATACCAAGAATCAGATTTATCTACGAACAAGAACGATAAACAAGATCTATTGTAACTGAATTTCGAGATGGTTAAATTATGGCAAGGAACGGAATTAAGATGAACAGAACCTGCGATAAGCTCTTCCACTGCCTGTGCACTCTCAGCTGCCATAGCGTAGGCTCCCCCCTGCTGGCCTCCTCCAGCCTGATGTCGTACAAATCTCTGCGGTTGAGTCTGAAAGGGTAGTCCCTCATGCTGGCTCACCGGAGCCCTCGCTCCTGCTCTATGAGCTGTCCGTCCAGGAAACTTGGGACACTCTCTTAACTGGTGATATGATGCTCCGTAAAGTAGGCACTTGCCCAACCTCATTCGGCATTTACTCCAATCGTGCCCTGGGTTCCTACAGAAAGGGCAACTGGTAACCTGCTGCTGATCTACCGGAGCCCTGGCTCCTCCTCCTGGTGCCGCTTCCTGTGCTACTGTGCCTATGTTCTGGGAATACTTCCTCAGCTGGTGGTCCGCTGCTCCACAGAGTAGGCACCTGCCCAGCCTTCTCCTGCACTCACCCCATCCATGCCCTGGCTTTTTGCAGTAGGGACAACTGACTGTCTGCTGTCTGGGTGCCTGATACTGTCTGGGCTGCTGCCGTCTCTGCTGGTGGCTCTGACCCTGGAACTACTGCTGAACAGGCCTCTGCTGATACTGATGCTGAAACTGACCTCCCAGTGACCAAGCAGCCACCAGCTCTATTATCGTCCTGACCAACTGGTGGGTATCGTGTACGCTCTGTCGGAGATCAACAGACTGACTCTGCTACATCTGTTGTTGAGCCTCCAGGAATCGTTTGGAAAGGGTAAACATCTGAGCCACTGCCTCTGAAGGTAACTGCTGCTGGAACGTATCCGGAATAACGGAGGAAGACCTCCGAACAGGTGGAGGTACACTCCCAAAAGCTGCAGACGGTCCTATATGAGCAGAAATAGAGGGTGTTGTGGTTCCAGCATCCACAATCGGGCGAGGAGTGGTAGACCTCACACCAGCGTCTGCTGAGCCAGAGCGATGCGATCGTGTTTCAATCACCATCCTGGAGACAGATCAAACAAAGAATCAATACTGAGATAGAAATGATAATTTAAGGGAGGACGGTTATTTCAAGAAAAAATCTTCAACAGGAACTTAGATAACAGGAATTCAGTCAAGAATTTTTCCTAATATGATTGAATACCTCCAAAAAATATCCTAATTCTACTGCAGGCTGCAGTGATACTCTAGTTCGAATACCACTACATAAACTAGACCTGCATGGGCCAACACTAAAAACGTGTCACGACCCGCACCCAGTGTAAGTGCACGAGACGTGGGTACGTCCAGCCTACGCCGCAGTGTCGGCGGTAGAACGCTGTCCTAGGTCACATACATCTAACAGTTTATAAGGTAACTGTACAGTTTATACACTCCGAATGGAGGTGACATAAATAAGTACAACTCAATAACAGCTAAGAAGATAGTAAACGATAGAATAGATAACTCAGAATCTTCAGATGAATAAACAAGACAGAAGATAACTGAAACTCAGATAACAACTCCACAATCCAGAGTACAACTCCAATATATACAATGTATCATAACATGAAAGTAAATAGAACTAGCCTAGTTAACTAGCCTAGTCTACACGGGTAGTGTCGTCAGCAATTACTGGATCCTCCTGAGGGTCCAGCTCTAGTGTGTCGTCTATGCCTGCTCCGTAATAGGTGGAAAACTGCTCCTCGAAGTCATCTGTAATATTTCAATAGGTCCAGTCAGGACTGAAGCGAGCACAGTACATCTCACACAGTTCATATCATGACAGGAATAAAATACAGGCAATAGAGTAAGATACATGAAACGCTGAAGAGTATACATGAGTAAAAAGAGAAGACTGTAATGAAATATCTACTATAAGTAAAGAGCTACAGTGAACTAGTGATTTGGAGTACAAGCTAGACATGTGAACGGCTTAATAATAAACATGAGAGGTCGCACATGACTACACTACTTTGGAAATTATCTACATGACTATTTATACTCCCCCGTACCCCAATCAATACACAAGGATCCGTGATCATGAGAGTACATGAATATAAACATGGGGGCTCCGTGATCATGAGAGTACATGAATCACGAGAGTGTACATGTAAGGTGAAAGCACAAGAGTACATAATGAAAGTGAAACGCATATGACATAATGTATCTGATGCTCCCGAGGGGGATAACATCGTATGAAAAGATCCATATAATACAAATCCGTATTTCTATTGTGTCAACATCGAGTAAAATAATCTAGAGCAAGAAATACTCCTAGCAAGTATGAAACGGTCAGAGAATGTACTCGCCTGATATCCTGAATGTCCGGAAGAAAATACTGCCTGAGGAGTGGTGTCTGGCTCCTAATCAGAACAGCACAAATCACAACATGTCCAGGTAATAAAATAAGATACTATGATGCAGTCTACATGATATTAGGTCAATCCTAGACCAAGTCAACCCTGGTCAACTTCAGTCATCTAAATGGTCAAAGTTAGGTCAACTAGGTCAATCTAGACTCCAAGAAGTCTAACTAGGCCTAAACAGTCTACCTTTGCTAGTACACACCATACATTAGTCTATAGGGTATTACACATGTGTGTATTTCATACACACAAACCACCCATGAGTACCCTAGGCTATGTCATCTAGGTTATAGGCCATAGGCCCTATCCCAGAGGTAAATAGCCAAGCCCTAGGCTATATCTATGTACACCTTACCTACATAGCCTATACCTATATTGAATCACAACCACATGTTAGTCATGAGCTAAATACAAGTCATAATCCATATGTACCAAACACCCATATATATATATATATATATATATATATATATATATATATATATATATATATATATATATATATATATATATATGTAAACCAATGGCAATATACATTACACATTTTCAATTCTCATTACACCCTTAGCTACATGTATTACATATATATATAGAAGGGATATATACATTCTTGGCAATGTGTGTGTGTATTTTTTTGAGTGTGTGTGTATGTGTCCTGTGTACAGAAAAGTGAGGGTCAGCTAGTGTGTGTGATGTATCAAGGTATCAAGTGACAGGAAAACACATGTGTCCAAAGTGTCTCATGTTCAGCGTTTCAGGTTTTGTAACCGAAAAATGTGAAAACAATGTACATATGTGTTAAGCATGTGTCTCAGTTATCAAGGTTTAGGACAGTGTGTGTGTATGGAATGGTGTTGTGAGGGTGTGGCATGTGTTTAGGCTAGTATAGTGTGACAGGAAAGTGAGATGGTGTGTGTACATATGTGTTAATCATGTGTGTGTGAGTATGAAGGTTGTGAGTGTGTGTGCAATAATGGTTCTCAGGAATCCCAAGGGACAGTGATGCTTCTCAGGTTAAAATAGTGCAAGGACTCAGGTTCAGAAAACCCATCCCCAGGATTTCAAAGCCCAGGTCAGTTAAGGGCAGTGTACAGGAAATCAATATTGAGGGAAAAATTGTGTGTTCTTGTGTGAATTTGTGCAAACATTCAGATTTAACAAGCTAAGGTCTCAGTTATTGCTTTGTGTGTGTACAAGAGTGTCAAGTGTTTCAGGAATTAATTTCTAGGTTCAGTGTCAACAGTCTCAGTGTGTGTCAAAAGAATGTAACCCAGGTTTAGGACTTGTGTTCCCTGTGTACAGGAAACCAAAATGATAGTGTACAGGGGTTTGATTATAGCTTAGGTTTACACATTGGCTTTTAATCTCAAGTTTGCATAACACAAATGCATCATGACACAATTTAGCCTATTAAAACTCAGGAATCCAAGAATCATAATCTCAGTTTTAAATTAATGAACATTCAATAGGGAGAAAATCATCTCATGGTATAAACTAACCCATCATATGAATTCGAGTAAATTTTACCAACTGATACCAAGAATTAAATCCTAATCATGATATCTAATATGTACAGCAATTAAACCATAGCTAAATACATGATATTAATCATTACAATGTAAATGAAAATGAAGAATCAATGAATAAACTCACTGATACATCTCAGTATCAATCGAATGGGATATTTCCCATTCCTACATTAAATAGTAATTAATCACTTGGATTAAGGTTGGTAATCAATATACAATATAGGCACGTGTCACACACTCCATAATGTGTCCAAAATCAGGACACAAATGTGTCCAACACCACACGAATCAGTGTACCTTGAACAGGTTCAGTGGTTGTGCCCCCCGTGTCAAGTGCAGGTCAGTTTCCTCACCCGACACAAAACCAAGGGACACGAGACTTGGGGAGTGTCGTGTCAGATACTGCCCCAAGCTCCAATTCAAAGGACATGCGCCCACGTGTCATACAGCACCTGTACGAACACCCGAACAACAGGGCACTGCTGTCCGCACGCGCGTGGTCGTGTCCACGAGTTTGACACGACACTAATACGACACGAAATCACCTCAGTCACTTAGAAACCCCTAAGCGACACTAAAACACGAATTTCTATTCAAACACAAATTGAAAACTCGATCGAAATGCCTACTATGGTATTTCGTCGAACACTAATAATTGTCGACTGATATGTGTCCAATACGGACACGTTAGGGACACGAAAGTCTGCAAAACCTATCCCTACAGTAAGAGGACAACTAGGGCTTCCTATCCATGCAAAGAAATCAAAATTTGGTGGAGGGAATAGGGATTTACCTATAGGTGTTGCTTCTTCAAGAAAACTTCACAAATGAGATCTCCTCTAGCTAGCTTAAGCCCCAAATTGTTTCAAACCTGTAATAATCTCCATGAACATTAGGAGAACACTAATTAGGTCACCATGGAAGAAGTTTCAATGAAAAAGGATCACTATTGATTAAAATAGGAAGAGTTTTAAATGGAGACAAACCTTGTTCTTGCAAATGATGGAATGAACAAAGGAGGCTACTATTTTGGGAGGGATTATATAGGGTGTTGTTTCCTGGGGGGGGGCGGCCACCAATGCTAGGTTTAGGGTTTTGGGGAAACAATCTAAGGGCTCTCATTACATCTAATCTATTAATTCAATGGCTAAAAATCTAGGTTTCCCTTCTAGTCAAGTTGAAACCCATTTGTTCTATCTAATCATGACTTAACCAAAACTAACTAATACTAGTCATGACTAACTAGACTAGCTATGACTAATCTAGGTTAGGACTAATCTCAAACACATGGCACTCAATTAAATAATATTTAAATCACACCATTCCAAATAATCATATTAAATTCGAAATAATATATATTAAATTTAAATAATTTCAAAATGACAAAAATACCCTCAAACTAGAAATATGGTAGTGACATCTACCCCTCACTAGCCTCGCGGAGGATCTCCGTAAAGTCCTACAGGGTGCGCACACCCGCCCTATGGCACAGGCGGCGCAACCCTTCCCTCTTCTCCAGAGAAGCCCGTTCCTCCGGAGTGATCGGCAACAGGTCAAAGTTGGGCGCCGGATGAAGAGGTCGAGCGATGACCTACATTGACAACCCGCAGGAGGTCAGGAAGTCTGCAGCCTCTGCCAGCCAGTCATGGGCCGGAGGCGGCGCAGAGGGTGCTCCATGCGGAGAGGCTCGGCGACGACTGGAAGAAGACTCTGAACATGGTTCCCAACCAGATGATCTTTTTGGAGCCATGTTAAATGTGCAACCTACTCAAATGAATGGGGACCCTTATGTATATATATACACGTTCCTAACCGACTCTTTTTATTCCTTATTGAAAGTTGGGGATATTCAATTTCATATTCCTTATTGGAAGTTGGGGATATTCAATGACCTCCAGTGACTCTTCTTATTCCAAGCTTAGTTGGTTGTGCTGTTTGGCTTTTACATGGAAGGCCTAGGTTCGAGTCTGGTGTATGGGTTCTGTAGAAATTTTCTATTGTTAACATTTCTTGGGTGCTATTATATGCTTTTAACTTAGTATGGAACAATTTGGGATGGGTAATGGCCATTCTCCGTTCCTTTAACACGGAGAATGGTAAATGTAGGACAGAGAATGGTACATTTAGGAGGAAAATGGTACATTTAGGACGGAGAATGGTACATTTGAGACTGTTCTGTAGGGTTGTGAATCTATTCTACTATATAATAGGAAAACTTGATGGTTAAACTTTTAAATTCCAAAAATATCCTTACATGTCTATACTAATAAAAAATTGTTCATTAATTTTAATTAGGACAATTTTAGTAATTACGATGACTACCCTTTGGTCTTTCTAAAGAGTCTTCATTAGTTAATTAAAAGAATGTTAAAATACGTGCATGGCACGTGCACGTATGCTAGTTTTAAATAGTTTGGTTGTTTAGTTTTGTTTTGAATCTATATAAATTGGTTTTGAAAGCTGGTGAAGATGAATAGTTTAGCTGTATAAATAGATTTTAAAGGGTTATGAAAAAGAAACCATTGTTTTCGTATCGATCACTATTACTTATGGTGAATGGCACTGATACCACTAATATGAGTATAATTTGCACCGCCAGAATTCATCTTGAAGAAGGTAAAATCTGTGTTAGGAAATGTCGAAATCTCTTGGATATGATTACACTGAGATGTTGTATTAATGTTAAGATACTGATATCATATCTTTCACTATATAATGAGGTTTCAAAACGGCTCAGAAGTGAGCCGTCTTAGGCGTCATTATATCACAGTCCATTTTATTTAAAAAATTAATCATGTAAAAAATTGTTGACAAAAGTAAAATTTTGTCAAAATGGAGAATCGAACTAAAAAAAAATACCTTGCACCTTGCACCTTAACCAAATGAGATAGAAGCGTATTTAACTATAATTGGATAAAATTTATATTATACATTTTTATATCTATTCAACTATATAATAAGAAAACTTGGTGGTGACTTTATAATATTCTATACATTTTTATATCTATTCTACTGACTTTATAATATTCCATACGTTTTTATATCTATTCTACTGACTTTATAATATTCTAATTAAAATACAAAAAAGTACGTATATGTAGACTAGTAAAAAAAATAGAAAGAAATGCATGCATGCATGCATGCTAATGTCAGAAGAACCATTCATCCCAGGAATGATTGATGATATCTAAATCACTATACGTCCCGTATCCAGGTTCCCCTGGGATTACATCATCAAAGGGTCGTTTAAACGTCTGTATTAAATCACAAATTTTACTAAGGTCGTCGTCGAAGTGCACGTTGAAGCACCCACGTATGTCGAGCACGCGAAGACCCTTGCAGTTGCATATGATAGATCGCAGCGTGTCTCCATTGAACATGTCGAATCCCATCTCCAGGTGCTCGAGACGCGACATCGAATCAGCCACGACCTTTCCCTCCGTCTCGTTCTGCGTGTGTTTTCCATAAATAAATTCCTTTATTTATTGTGTATCTGGGAAAATTACAACTATGGGAATTTGATTTAGAAGACGATCACTTTATCCCTTAGACTATGCGAAGAAGAAAAGCTCTCAAAATTTTGACAGTAGATAACTATGTATCTGTACAATGAATGAAAAAAGAACACTATTTATAGAGTCGAAAATAACTGTAAGGATAACTGACTTCATAGTCTATACCTAGTTAAAAATCATGCAGGATTTAACATACGCAAGACTGTGAGCAGTTACTGGACATGGCCTGTAACTGTTGGACACATGGCGATCATGCATGAGTCGTGTGCAAGTTACAGGACACGCAGGCGAGAGATCAGTAGCATGACTGCCACGTACTCCAATTTGATGAAATCCACGCAGACTTGTTGAAGACAAAATCCACGCAGACTCGGGGTAGAAAGCTTCAAAATCTATGCAAACTTGGGACAGGAAGCTTCAGAATCCACGCAGATTTGGTGAAGAAAACTTCAGAATCCACGCAGACTTGAGGAAGAAAACTTCAGAATCTACGCAAACTTGAGATAAAGATCTCACAATACACGCAGACTTGAGATAAGACTGCCAGCTGTCTTGATTCAGCGTGCTTCGACTGACACAAAATCTCTGACAGTGATTGCTTTTGTCAGTCGCATTAAATGACAAGAAGCTCTTTTGGTATGCCAATTTGACGAAGGTTGAGTCTTGCTGAAGAAGATTTCAAAAATCACGCAATAGACGGCTGTGATCTCTCGAATTCTGTGCATACGTGGCATACGAAGAGACATTCTTCGACTGTTGTGCTGTTAGTCATAATTACTCTCTGACAAATGATGAGTTGTCTCCTCAGCGTGATTTGTAAATATTGTCCTGATCAACTGAGCGTGACTTTTGACTTGTTCTGATCAACTCAGCGTGACTGTCATTTTTAAAGGCCTACAAAACCCCCTTCAAAGTTTTTGAAAAAAATGATAAATTATTTCGAAATACTTTGAAATCGAGATGTTAAAAATGAATTTAGTCACACTGAGATGACTTTAAAGAGATATTTATTCCTGAATGATTGGACTGTTGGAATTCTGTGCAGTTAGGATCCCGTATCAATCTCCTAAATCGAGGCAAATCATGATGGGCCGTTTGGAATTCTTCATAAGCCTATAAATAAGCCATAGATTACTTCTTTCTTTCTTTACTTGCATTTGAAAGAGAGAACCCACAGAAGAGAACTTCATCTTCTCCGACGAACTTCTTCCTCTCCGACTTCTTCTTCTCCTTTTTCAGCAGCAATGGCTCCCAAAAAAGCTGATGCTCAAGCCAAGGGGAAAGCCCCTACGACTTCGTCGCGTGCCACAACTGACAGACTTCCTCGACAAGAAGTCCCACAAGCTCCTATGCATCGTAAGTGATGGAAGAACACGAACTGTTGAAGACGATGAAGATGAACTCCACATAGAATTTTTTAGGATCTTAAGATATTAAACTTCAGAAATATATCCCCCCTTCTTAGGGAAAAGGATATTTAATAAAGTATGCCCCCTCTTTAGGGTCGGCCATACTTCACATCTTCGTGTTTACGAAGCTCTGTGTTTCACGTAAAGGAGCATGGTTCTCATGACTCTGCATGACTTTTTATTTTGGCAGAAAATGTCGATGTTGAAATAGTCACGCAGCTTCCATGACGACTCTGCATGATTTTTCATATATTGGCAGAGATGTCAATGTTGAATTATTCACGCAGACTTCTGAGAGTCATTTTTTGGATAGATTAGTCTTGATCTGTCAGCGTCCTGATAAATTAGAGAAGAATCTCCTGATATAAGCGATCCTTCCTTGAAATCCTCGTAGCTCTTTTAAGGTGCGTAGAGGACGCATCTCTTGGATGGCTTTGATCTTCTCGGGATCCACGTGTATACCTTTAGAGGTAATGACGAAGCCGAGAAATTTGCCACTAGAGACGCCTAAGAAGGACTTAGTAGGGTTCATCTTTAATTGATGCTTACGCATTAGATCAAATATAGTCTTCAAATCTTGGATATGATCCTCATTTTGTCGACTTTTGACTGCAATGTCATCAACATAGCATTCGACTGTTTTCCGCAAATGTTCACAGAATATAGTGCTCATAGCTCGTTGATAAGTTGCTCCTGTATTCTTGAGACCGAATGGCATAACTGTATAACAGTATGTACCAATCGGCGTTCTGAAAGAAGTGTGCTTCTCGTCGTCTGGAAATATTTTAATCTGATTGTACCCAAAATACCCGTCCATGAATGACATCCGTTCAAAACCACAGGTATTATCAATCATGACATCAGTGATTGGTAGAGGGAATTCGTCTTTAGGGCATGCCGCATTGAGATCGCGGAAGTCTATGCATACTCTGATCTTGCCAGTCTTTTTAAGGACAGGAACTATGTTAGCCACCCAATCAGGATGTTGTTCCTCTCTAATAAACCCGGAGGTTATGAGTTTATTGACTTCAGCTTCAATTGCATCCATAATGTCTGGACGAAATCGTCGCTGTTGTTGTTTGACCGGTTTAGCATTCGGCAAGATATTGAGCTTGTGAGTTGCAATTTGTGGATCAAGTCCTGGCATATCTTCATAACTCCAAGCGAAGATATCGATGTAGTCACGAATGAGTTTGATCATGTCTTGCTTATCAGTTTCTGAAAGACTTTCACTGATGAATATTGGTTTGGGAGATCCCTCTTCACCAACATCTATTTGAACAAGTTCGTCTTCAGTCGGAGGTTCTTTTTGCTCGAAACGGAACTCCCATTGATTATCTAATCTTTGGGCCCATTGTTCTGATTCAGGTGAGATTTCAAACTCTTCTTCGTCTTCATCACTTTCTTCAGAATGGTCAATGGAAACCATATTGGAAGACAAAATGTTGCAGTAGAAATCGTCGATACTTGTATCAGAATCCCAAGAGGTAGTACTGGAAGAATCAGATCTCTTATCTTCGTCAGACTCGGGATCTTCATGGAAAATATTGATAAAAGGAGTAGGAGCAATATAGCCCAATCCGTATTTTGTCCTTCCATATTTCAGAGAAGGAATACGAACAGGCATTTTTCTTCCTTTTCCACTATTGAGGCCAGTTCTGAAGTCATAGCCCATATTTTTGATGATGTCTTTAGATTGCTGACTATAGCGACGTAGTTGTAATCTTCCAGTATTATCGTTTTTGTCATCATCTTATAAATCAGAAGGACTTTGGGGCCCTTTGTAAAAGAGTATTAGAATGTCTCCTGGCTTTCTGCTGGGAACTAGAAAGTATGAAGATTGTACAGGTTCTAGAGATACATCTGTATGAACAGTCTGTACAACTCCTATGGTTATTGTGCTCAAGTCATCTAACAAATGTAAATAACTATGAACATAATTACACACATCAGCGTACTGCAAAGATGGAGATTTTTCATTAAATATAAAAGCAGCAATATTTACATTGGAAGAAGGCTGAGCCTTAGAGATTTTAGCCAAGTCAATGACTAAAGGGGAAGAAGAAGAATGAGAAGAAGCTTTGTTTTGATTAAGATCGATAACAAATGGCTCAGAAGAGGTGAGCTCCCTTGAAGCTTGAGATGGAAGAGTAATCCGCCCTCCAACTGGAATTAGCAGAGTATCCTGTGAAGATACATGAACTGTAGTACGCCCACTAACAAGAATGATCATTATATCTTGAGCAGACGACTGAGGCAACGGAGAGATCCGTCCACTCACTGGAATGATGAAAGAACCTTCTCCATAGGGTTTGGGAGATTGTTGCTGAGTAGCTCGACCTTTAACAGGGATTATTAAAGTCTCACTTTGTGAATCCTCTTTCTCCATAGCTTGTATGACCCTTGTATACTCTTCTTTGTACATTCGGGAATCATTGAAATAAGCTTCAACCCCATGGAAGGGATTTATATCAGTAACTTCTTTTTGTACTCTTCCATTGCTATCAATGTACTTAAAACACTGATGAAGAGTAGAAGGCACCACATTATTTTTATGAAGAAAGGCCTCCCAAGAAGAAGATTATAGGATCCCACGATCTCAATCACATAGAAAGTGACTTTGGATCTGAAATCGCCTATCTGAAGCTTCAGATGAATCTTTCCCAAAGGCTCGCTTCGGCTTTGATTGAATCCTAAGATAGTAGTAACCGTCTTAGAGAGCTTGTGAAGAGGGATTTTTAGTTCATCCAACAGACTCTTTGGCATTATGCTTATAGCAGACCCTGGGTCAATGAGGATACGATCTATCTTCATCGTATCGATATAACCAGTGTAGTAGAGAGGCCGATCATGTCGATTATCCTCCAATAGCATGTCGTCTTGTGTAAAGGTGATATTTGGGATAATCTTCAATACACTGTTGCAATGTAAGCAAGTGGCAGATTCTGCATCTGGCTTCTTCAATTGTGCAATACAAGAGTCTGCTTGAAGAAGTGCTTCACTTAACGTCTCCCGAGTTTCTTTAGAAAGACGTAGAAGTTCAAAGAGGGACATTCTAGCTGGAGTATTAGCAAGCTGAGCTAAAATATCGAAATTATAAGGCTTTTGAAGTCCAAGAGGAGAGGACTTCTTGATTGGCTTATCAAACCGAGCCTGTTGTTTGCCTTTCTCAAGAGCTGTAGGCTTGGAAGGAGCAGGTTCGACCGGTGTAGTTGAAGAAACAGGTACAGTAGATGATTCTTCTTCAGGAGGAACATTAGGAGCATCTTTATCAGCTGGAGGGATATCAGGAGTATCCTCAGGATTCTTGGAATAATCCTTTAGATAAGGTTTTCCCGTTCTAGTGGCACTAACAAGTGCTTCTTCTTTCTCTTTTGGCTCTGTGTTAGAGATAGATCCAAAAGAAGTCATATGACATGACTTAATCTTTCCAGCCTTCTTGGACTTTTGAGGAGAAGGCGATTCAAAATCTGCCACTAGATCAGGATGGATCCACATTATTTCTCCTGTTTCCAAAGTGATTGGCACTAATCCTTCAGATTGCGGAGGAGAAATATTCACTATCTCAAGAGTTGCCTTGGGAATAAGAACGATCCCACTTTCAAGGAGTTGAGGAGGGAAATCTCCGAATTGCATAGAGACGATGTTGGAGGTGACAGTCTTCTCTTTCGGAGTAAGAGAGATAGCTCCAGATTTAATCATTTCTTGGATCTTTTCTTTCAGTACATAACATGTACGAATTGTGTGACCCAGCATTCTGTGATACGGGCAGTATTTGGGATGATCTGTCTTACCAGCTTCATCAGGTTTCTTGATCTCAGGTAATTTTATTCTATTACCTTTC
This sequence comes from Iris pallida, assembly GCA_029216955.1. Taxonomy (NCBI): domain Eukaryota; kingdom Viridiplantae; phylum Streptophyta; class Magnoliopsida; order Asparagales; family Iridaceae; genus Iris; species Iris pallida. The sequence goes on from JANAVB010006400.1 coordinate 3,365,165, forward strand.
AGCAGACATTCAAAGATACCAAGGACATCGTCATCATCGAAAGAGTATTCTTCTTTAGGGCGAGGTGTTCTTGGTTGTTGAGTTGTAGGAGTTTGAACAGTTGATGCATTTTTGCTCTGAAGATTAACTTCAAGAGTTTTTTTCCTTTGCGAGCATTGTTTTTATTGTTAGTACCTTGACCTGTTTCTTTGGGAGTCATCTGCACTCCTAAACCTTTGAAGGTTTCAGCACTAATTTCTGCAGCCTTGGCACTAACTATGAAAGAAGGCCAGTCTTGGAATTGGGTGGATCCTGTCCACATGCTGATGATTGGCAACAAGGTTGACTTGCATGTGTCGATGGTGACAGCATCAGGAGTTCCAAGAGGCATCTTCAGAGCTTCTCTTCGAAACCGTTCAATGTAATCCTCTGTAGTTTCATTATTTTTCTGCTTGATTCTAATAAGAGCAGACATAGTCATGTCATTGAGCCCTTTATAGAACCGTTCAAGAAACATCTGTTTGAAACCGGCAAATGAGGTAATGCTTCCATCTGGGAGACTTCTATACCATTCATAAGCCGTTCCCTTGAGACATCCAACAAACACCCGAGTAAGGAGGGCGTCGCTTGGTTGCAATTGATCAGTCATCACTTCAAAGTGATTAATAAACTGACTTGGAGGAGTGGTTCCATCATAGAATGAGATAGTAGGAGGCTTGTATTTAGGAGGATACGATACTTGCTTCCATTCTATCGGTTAAGGTTGCTTGATGCCTAACCTTTGTAAACCATCTTTCTGTTTGAATGCTTCGAATTGAGTTTTGAGATTCCTCAATTCTTCATTAACAACTCCGGAAGATTGTGGAGTTGTAGCTTGTAGAGAATAGTTGGGAGGAGGAACAACATTATAAGCACTACCCCCAGCTCCAGAGAGACTAGGGTTTGGTTGAGCTGGTCCAGGAGTATTGGATTATACTGTTGGAGGAACTTGTACTAGACTCATATCAGCGTCAGTTGGTATGGCATCTGGTACAGTCTGTCAATTTTGCAAGTGAGCTGTCATGAGTTCATACATTGATTTCATAGTATCAGCCATAGACTTCATTTGCTGTTCCAAAGAAGCAATTCTTTGATCTTGAGGAGTCAAGGAAGAGGAAGGTTCATTGTTCAATTCATTATTCCCATCCACCATATACGTCGTGACTGTACGAGGGATTATTGATGAACTGGTGGATGTTGTTTGTTCTGAATCACTGCTTCGTGCATCAAAGTCATTTATAGGAGAACTACCCCCAGTAGGAAGAGGTAGGAAGTTAGATTCTCCCAGAAATTCAGAATCATCTTCAGAGATCAAATTTTTTTGACTAGAAGCTAAGACTCTTGCTCTGGTGTTTCTATATACTCCGTCTGGACTATCAGCTCTACCTCCAGTATCTGAAGAACAGTTTGGCAACTCTAGAGGGGGGGTGAATAGAGTATATATATATATAATGACCAATTAAAAAATTACTCTTTCACGAACAATGAATAATCAGAGTAAAATGCGGAATGTAAATGAAAGACAAGAGAGCATACGCAAACACAGCAATTTTAACCTGGTTTCCCTCGTGGAGGACTAGTCCAGGCCTGAGAACTCTAGCTCAGGATTAAATCCACTATTTGTGAAATAGTAGCTTACAACCCGTGCCTTTACTTCAGAAGAGCACGTCAACTTCTTACAGAGAATCGCAGTGGCGATTGCTTGGAATTGTCCAAGCGATTTCTTCACTCTTGCACAAGAATCCTAACTGAGAGATGCTGAGCACTCGAGACTTAGGAGGCTTGTGGCTAGTAGATGGGAAGGGTATGGCTCATAGAGCTTGTAGGAGAGAAGAGAAGAGAAGATCGAGTGATTCAAAATGAGAGAATTCATGCCCTATTTATACTGATTTTTGAGGCAGAATTCGGCCAGAATTTGGGTAGGAGAATTCAAAAATTTGGCCGTTGGACAGCTAGCAACCAGCTAACCCTAACATTAGGGTTCCTGATTTCTAGGGGACAGAGTTCGGCCCGAACTCTGTGTGGAGGCAGAGTTCGGCCCGAACTCTGTCTCCAGAGCACAGAGTGATTCTAAGTGGGACTTGTGGGCAATTTTGTTTTGGTGGAGCTTGGGATTTTGGGTAGGCTTGTAGACCAAGTTCCAAGAGCTCAGCATAACTCAGAGTACATACTTCTAGACTCAATGAAATGTAAAAGTACAGACTCGAAAATATACTGAGAGTCGGAAACTGAGCTGTCGTTTGTCCCGAACTGAAAGCAGACGTCGTGTGTCGTATTGAATTTATACAGATATTATTTAGTCAATGTAGTCAATATTTGGTTGACTGTGACTTTGTGTCAACAATCTCCCCCATATTGATAATTGACAAAATAATATATGTATATTTCAATATTCATACCTTGACACAGTTGATTACAACATAGCTCCCCCATAACTGATGCAGAGCTAGAATCGGATAGCTCCCCCGTAATCAGTGAACGATTCCGAGCTAGAAGTAGTAGCTCTCCCCCGTAAACAGTGCATATACCCTGTAACCTGATAGATAACATATTCCCAGAACGAGCACAGATATACACAGATGAATGCATAGAACCTGCATAGAACCTGTAATAGTTTCCCAAAACAAGCCAGCACAAAAATATACATATGTTTCTCCCCCTTTTGGCAGTTAGCAATATAAATAAGCAATGAATAGTAATGCAACCACACCAAGAGAAAAAAATAGTATAATACTAGACAAGAGAGTGCATTGGCATAAAAGAAACTACGAGAAATAGCATAAAATGATATCCACCAACCAGAATGTCAAACACATCATCAGGGTTCTAAGATAAAAATCCAGTACATAAATCCATAACTAAATAACTAAAAACATGAAGCAACTAAGACCATCAGCAGTGGCAGCAGCATAACAAGCCAGTCTCCATCACGGAGCACCAGAAGGTCCTGGAACATCTGAAGGACCAGGGAAAGGGCCAACGAAAAGGTCCTGGAACATCTGAAGATCCACAAAAGTATCATCTGGATCCATATACTGTATGACCCACGGATCGTCTAGACGATGACCCGAGCGATGTGGATCCCGCTCAATAGGCACATGCAAATCAGGATGACGAGCAAGCGAATACCGCATATCATGCAGAGAGTTCCCAAGGGCACTAATCTGCAGAGTGGTACGGTAATCCTGCTGCGTCCAGCGATCATCCTCAATAGCAAAACGATCGCGAAGCATAGTCTGAAGCGAATCCAGGTTGGCAGAAGGTACAGTCTGACCGAGCGGAAGGGCGTCAGGCTCCTCATCAGCAGACAACTCAGTAGTAGCAACAGGCTGAAGGCGTCGTACCTTAGATAGAAAGGTAGGTGCCGGCAGGAACGGACAAGCATCAAGTGGTATACGAAAAGCACGAAAGATCATAGGAAGATACAGAGGATAAACCAAAGCTCGTGGTTTCCTCCTACAGCGAATCATCCAGTCCATCATAGTACGTGGAAGATTGAAATGAATTCCAAAGTGAAGATGATAAAGAGCAGAAATGTCAAGATAAGTGATTTCATCAGGGGAACCGATCTTGGGTAGAATGGTATTAGAGATGATCCAATAAAGATCAGAAAAATATGGGTTGAGATATTTCGTCATGAGCTTTCGAGGACGTGTGTATGGAGTGCACAAATCGTCCTTGAAGCTTTCAAGTGAAAGTCCGTTGGGAAAACGGAACGAGCGAGCATCAACAAGCCTTTCCCAAGAACTTGGCTCAAGAAGATCAAGATATTCGGCTAGTTCAAAGTCATCAAACGAGATATTGATACCAGCAACTCGTGAATAAATACGAAGGTCATCAAAGGTTAAGTTGCAGTAGAACATTTGAACGGCATGACGATAAATAGCAGAAGATGTAGTGACTAGTTCATCAATATAGAGGTCATGGAATAAAGAATCATATTGAGAGAATATGGAAAAATTGATAGGATGTCCTGTGAATACCTGACGATTCCGAAAGTTACTAAACCAGTTGTTTGATGCATCAAGTGAGACAAAAAGTCTATTGTCATAAGTGGAAGGATGTTGAGGACGAGGTGGATTGAACAAAGGGTGAGGTGGTTGAAGTTGTTCAATGATTTGTTCAATTGATGGAGGAGAATCCGAAGAGGAAATACTCTCAACTCGAATCCTCTTTCCACGATTGAACAAGCAAGGAGCCATTAAAAGATTTTTAAAAAAATGGTACCTCAAACAGGTAAAGAACAATGGAGGAGAATGGAGAGGAGACACCTTTTTCTTGATTTGAGAAGCAATGAGGCACTCTAGATCAAAAACTAGGGTTAGGGTTTCAAGGAAAGAGTGTGTATAGGTGAGAAAAGGTGGTAATAGTGAAGGAGAGAGAAAGAATCCCGACATAAAGTAGGGTTTTGTCTTTGGTCGGGTGAAATATTGACCATTGGATTAGAATAGATCCAACGGCAGAGCCAGATCCCGACCCTGGAACCAAAGGACCGAACTCGGCCCGAACTCGGATAGGAGCAGAGTTCGGCCCGAGTTCTGGATCATTGGTCCAGAACAGAACAAAGGCTAAAATGAAAACAAAAGTTGAAGAATAACAAGAAATGATAACAAAGATTTAAGAGTTAAACAAAAGAAAGTTGAGGACACCAAAGAGAATAGAATAGATAGAGAAGGAGAGGTACACAGAAAACAGAATGAACTTTTTAGAAAATATCAATTAGGCAATATTAAATCGAAACGAGCCATATAATAAATAAAGATATATATTGTGGTTCAATAGTCCAAATTTGCCATGGGTTAGCTGCAGGGGCCGGATCCCAGCTAGCGGTAGTCCTGAGGACTAGTGCACCGTGTCGCTTAGGCTTTTACGCCTTGTTGTCAGAAGGACCCTTTCGGCTTGTACCCATACCAAATTCTTCGTAAAAGAATCACAATATACTCGATATTTACGCAGGTGAGTTTCAATTTATGACTGCTTCATCTAAGATTCCAAGTTCACGACAAAGAAAATTGAAACGCTCTTCGGATAGTGGCTTAGTAAAGAAATCTGCCAGCTGATGATCAGTGTCAATAAATTCTAAGTTAATCGTGCCATTTTGCTGATGATCACGCAAAAAGTGGTGTCTGATCTCAATGTGTTTAGTGCGTGAGTGGCATACAGGGTTCTTAGTCAAATTGATGGCACTAGTATTGTCACAGAATATAGGAATATGCATGAAAGATAACTTATAGTCTTCCAGGGTTTGCTTCATCCACAGAATTTGTGCACAACAACGCCCAGCTGCTATGTATTCAGCTTCTGTTGTGGATAGTGCAACAGAGTTCTGTTTCTTGCTAAACCAGGAGACTAAAGCTTTTCCTAATAAATGACACGTGCCGCTCGTACTTTTATGGTCGACCTTGCATCCAGCGAAGTCAGCATCAGAGTAACCAATAAGATCAAATGATGTTGACTTGGGATACCATAGGCCTACTGTAACCGTACCCTTAAGGTATCTAAAGATACGCTTAACTGCGATCATGTGTGATTCCTTAGGATTAGCTTGATATCTAGCACATAGGCAAATACTGAACATGATATCGGGACGACTAGCAGTTAAATAAAGTAAGCTGCCTATCATACCTCGATACTTACGTTGATCAACAGGTTTACCGCTCTCATCTGGTTCGAGTTTGGTTGTAGTGGCCATTGGCGTGCTGATTGGTTTGATGTTGTCAAGATCGAACTTTTTCAGCATGTCCTTGGTGTACTTTGATTGGCAGATGAAAGTTCCATTAGCCAGTTATTTTACTTGCAGACCAAGAAAGTAGTTGAGCTCTCCTATCATGCTCATCTCAAATTCCGTCTGCATACACTTGGCAAATTCTTGACAAAGAGTTTCATCAGTAGACCCAAAAATAATATCATCAACATAAATCTGAATTAATAGAATGGTGTCTTTGAAAGATTTGATAAACAGTGTAGTGTCAATTTTCCCTTTAGAAAAACCTTTCTCAAGCAAGAAGCTGCTTAGCCTTTCATACCAAGCTCTGGGGGCTTGTTTAAGGCCATAAAGCGCTTTCTTTAGCTTGAACACGTGGTCGAGAAATTTATGATTTTCAAAGCCAGGGGGTTGTTTGACATAAACTTCCTCCTTAATAAAGCCATTCAAGAAAGCACTTTTAACATCCATTTGAAATAATTTAAAGTTCTGATGATTGGCAAAAGCACAAAGCATCCGAATGGATTCTAGTCTAGCAACAGGAGCATATGTCTCATCGTAGTCGATACCTTCCTCTTGGTTGTATCCTTGAGCTACTAGACGAGCTTTGTTACGTGTGACTGAACCATCTTCACTTACTTTGTTTCTAAACACCCATTTGGTATCAATTATTGAGTGATTAGCCGGTTTAGGAACTAGTTCCCATACTTGGCTTCTCTCAAATTGGTTGAGTTCTTCTTGCATAGCAGAGATCCAAAATTCATCAGTAAAAGCTTCAGAAATGTTTTTAGGCTCTACTTGTGAAATGAAGGCAGTGCTAGCAACAGAGTCTCTTAATGATGATCTAGTAGTAACTCCACGTGAAACTTCACCTATGACTAAATTTTCTGGATGAGAAGGTTTGAAAGAGAATTTCTTAGGCAAACCCTCCAGAGAATTAGTTTCGGTTGAAGAATTCATTGGAGTAGAAGTTGATGGCTCAATGTCATCATTAAGAGTATTTGCTGTACTGTTGTCTTCATCAAAAGTCACATTTGTTGACTCTTCCACAATAAGTGAGCGTTTATTGAAAACTCTATATCCCTTACTCTTGGCGGCATAACCAAGAAAGATACCATCGTCAGCTTTGGCATCAAATTTGCCTAAGTTGTCTTTGGTGTTAAGGATAAAACATCTGCAGCCAAAAACTCTAAAATAAGAAACATTTGGGGTTCTCCCAAACCAAAGCTCATAGGGTGTTTTCTTCGAAATGGGACGAATAAGCACCCTATTCAAAATGTGGCATGCTGTACTTACAGCCTCTGCCCAAAAATATTTCGGAAGAGAAAATTTATTCAACATGACTCTAGCCATATCGCCAAGAGTCCTATTCTTCCGCTCCACAACACCATTTTGTTGAGGAGTTCTAGGACAAGAAAATTCATGATCAAAACCATTTGCATTACAAAAACTTTCAAAATCTGAATTTACGAATTCGCCTCCATGATCACTTCGGATTCGAGTAATCATGTAGCCTTTTTTGTTTTGAACTTTATTTACAAAAACTTTGAAAACAGAGATAGCGTCGCTCTTATTAGCGAGAAAGAAAACCCAAGTAAATCTCAAAAAATCATCAACAATAACAAAAGCATAAAGTTTGCCACCAAGGCTAGCTATTCTACTAGGACCAAATAAATCCATATGAAGTAATTGCAAGGGTCTAGTAGTACTTACAGAGTTGATGGAATGAAATGAGGATTTAGTTGCCTTGTTTAGTTCACATTCGGCACATACCGTGACCTTTTTGAATGTGATGTCAGGCAATCCTCTCACTAGCTTCTTGGTAGAAAGCCTGGATATAGCATCCATGTTGGCATGACCGAGACGCTGGTGCCAAAGTAGTCGTTCGTCTTTGTGGGCATATAAACATCTACCTGCATGGTTAGTATTTATAGAGAGATAGAAAATATAAATATTGTCCTCTCTTTTCCCTTCAAAAGCAATGTCTCCTGTTGACCTATCATAGATATAGCAACAGTTTTGTCCAAAGTTAATATCATATCCATGATCAGCAAGATGGCTAATGCTGAGCAGGTTATGCTTTAACTCGGTCACTAGGCAGACATCCTTTATAACAGGAGAAGGAGGATGACCAATGATACCGTTACCTATTATGTGCCCTTTGAGATTGTTACCGAAGGATACGTATCCTTCTCTTTTTATCGATAGTGATGCAAAAAGATTTGCGTCTCCCGTCATATGTCGCGAGCATCCACTATCGAGAATCCACTTACTCTCAGTTGAGGAGGGAAGGTCCACCTACATCAAGAGTAGATGTGACCTTTGGTACCCATTTTCTTGAGGGTCCTGAAAAGTTAGTTTTTGGAAACCAAGCATATATTTTCTTGTCTACCAATCTTCTAACTCTACACTGTGGTGAGATGTGTCCATGTATTCCACAGTAAGTACAGATAGCATTTTTATTTATACTGGGAGCATGAGAATGATATCTATAAGCAACAGGATAAGGATGATATGGAGAGTTAGCATGGTAATGAGGACTATGCATAGAGTGAGTGGCATGATGATGATGTCTGTGTGGCATAGCATGATGATATTGACTGTGAGGAGTGGCATGCTGAGATTGTCTATATGGCATAGTGTGATGCTGTGGCATGATATGATGATTTTGCTTATGTGGCATAACATGATGATTTTGTCTACGTGGCATGGCATGTTGATGTGGTATGGTATGATGACTTTGTCTATGTGTAGAGTGATATTGGTTGTGTCTTTGTGCAGTATAATGAGTATGAGGAATATTCTTACGTGCACGTGGTTTGTGAAGGTTTGTGTATATAAATGCATGGTTATGTGCTGCATGAGAATGACGTGGTTGACTAGTATGAGTGGTGTTGTGCCCATGTGATTGGGTTTGAGGTTGAACAACCTGTTTACCCAATTTGGTTTCTAATCTTTTAGACATAGCTTGCAGTTCATCAATCTTGATATTTAAGCCATAAATCTTAGTCATGAAAATCTTGTGTCTACTCTTTTCTTCAGCAAGCAACGTGTTGAGAGTAGTGATTTCTTGAGTTTGTTGCTCAATGCATGCTTCAGCATCATGTAAGCTTAATTTAAGCTTGGATACTTCATCAGTGTCATTTGTGGGTGATGTGTTTCTAACATTATCAAGAAGTAAAGAAATTCTTTGTATCTCATCTTCTAGACTTTTGATTTTGTCCTTGGCATGCTTGTATTTACCGATAACCTTTTTGTGATCATCAAGTAAATCGGTGAAAGCATCGCCAAGTTCATCAAAAGAGAAGTCATCTAAAGTTTCGTTTGATACCTTGGTGGAATTTGCCATGAGGCACACATTTGCTTTGTCTTGAGGAGAGTTCTTTTCTTCCTCGGAGTCACTTGCTTCGCTTTCATGCCAAATGCTTGTGTTGGCATACCTTTTTGATGAGTTCTTCTTGTAGGGCTTTTCATACCGGTTGCTTTTCTTTAAGAGCGGACAGTCTCTTCTGACGTGTCCAGTCTTTTTGCAACCATAGCAGGTTGGCTCTTCTTCATCGTCTTCTTGTGGTTCCTTCTTTCTTTGATTGAAGTGAAGGAATTTCTTGAAGTTACGTACCATGAGAGCTTGGTCTTCATCATCTGAGATATCGTCTTCAGTCTCATCGTGATCAACCTTTCGTCGATGAACTTTGAGTGCGATCTCCCTGGTCTTCGGAGCAGGCTCTTCGAAGTCCTTGAGGTCAAGCTCGTGAGTCATGAGCTTGCCCATCAACGTCTCCATAGACATACTTGTGAGATCATTTCCTTCTATGATGGCTGTCACCTTAGGGTTCCAAATCTTTGGTAGCCCTCTGAGTAGCTTGCGGATCTTCTCATGGTTTGAGTACTGCTTACCAAGCGAGGATAACGGGTTGATGATGTCGAGGAATCTTGTAAACATTTGAGTGATCGTCTCATTTGGCTTCATCTTGAAGGCTTCGTACTCTTGAGTGAGACGGCTTATCTTTGATTCCTTGACTTGAGTGGTTCCTTCATGCGTCACTTCCAGAAGTCTCCATACTTCATGAGCAGTGGTGCATGTAGAGACCCTGTTAAACTCGTTCCTGTCTATAGCACAAAATAAAGCATTAATAGCCCTAGCATCTAGACTTGCCTATTTCTTCTCCTCGACAGAATATTTGTCGTGTGGTTTCTCAGTGAGGTCACCATCGACAACTATTCTGGCGGGCTTTTTGTAACCGTCAGTTACGACAGTCCACAGGTCAAAGTCTAGAGACTTCAGATAAAAACTCATCCTTGTTTTCCAATATGTGTAGTTAGTCCCATCAAATAGGGGAGGCCTATGAGTGGACTGACCTTCACCATGATTGGAGATCAAGGATTGTGTGGTTGCCATGGATCAGCTCTTAGGATGTTAGTCCTTATAAAGAGAACAGAGCTCTGATACCAATTGAAGAACAGTTTGGCAACTCTAGAGGGGGGGGTGAATAGAGTGTATATATATATAATGACCAATTAAAAAATTACTCTTTCACGAACAATGAATAATCAGAGTAAAATGTGGAATGTAAATGAAAGACAAGAGAGCATACGCAAACACAGCAATTTTAACCTGGTTTCCCTCGTGGAGGACTAGTCCAGGCCTGAGAACTCTAGCTCAGGATTAAATCCACTATTTGTGAAATAGTAGCTTACAACCCGTGCCTTTACTTCAGAAGAGCACGTCAACTTCTTACAGAGAATCGCAGTGGCGATTGCTTGGAATTGTCCAAGCGATTTCTTCACTCTTGCACAAGAATCCTAACTGAGAGATGCTGAGCACTCGAGACTTAGGAGGCTTGTGGCTAGTAGATGGGAAGGGTATGGCTTATAGAGCTTGTAGGAGGGAAGAGAAGAGAAGATTGAGTGATTCAAAATGAGAGAATTCATGCCCTATTTATACTGATTTTTGAGGCAGAATTTGGCCAGAATTCGGGTAGGAGAATTCAAAAATTTGGCCGTTGGACAGCTAGCAACCAGCTAACCCTAACATTAGGGTTCCTGATTTCTAGGGGACAGAGTTCGGCCCGAACTCTGTGTGGAGGCAGAGTTCGGCCCGAACTCTGTCTCCAGAGCACAGAGTAATTCTAAGTGGGACTTGTGGGCAATTTTGTTTTGGTGGAGCTTGGGATTTTGGGTAGGCTTGTAGACCAAGTTCCAAGAGCTCAGCATAACTCAGAGTACATACTTCTAGACTCAATGAAATGTAAAAGTACAGACTCGAAAATATACTGAGAGTCGGAAACTGAGCTGTCGTTTGTCCCGAACTGAAAGCAGACATCGTGTGTCGTATTGAATTTATACAGATATTATTTAGTCAATGTAGTCAATATTTGGTTGACTGTGACTTTGTGTCAACAGTATCCCGAGAGGTCATGTTGACAGAAGCAAACAAAGGCTCATCTTCATCAGGCATAGGTTCATACTGAATCCGATTAAAGACAGATTGTCGTTTTGTTTGACATCTGCATTGCATTATGACTCTTGGCTGGAAGTCACATTCATGATCAACATGGTCATAAGCCATTGATTGACATCTGCATTGAATTATGACTCTTGGATAGAAGTCACATTCAGCATGGTCCTTTGATACAGAATCACTTCTTCTCTTCTGTTGAAGATATTCTCGTAAATCTGTTTGTGAAGATTGAGGAGTATATTTCCTGTTCTTGGGTCTTGATGGCTCTTGATTATATAGAGAATGATTAATATGAGCCACATAGTTTCTTGCATACTCTGCATCTGGATCTCTTATCCTTGTTTCCAACTGGTATGGTTTCTTAACACCAGAAGTGTTAAGTTTTGTTCTTAGATCAGTTGGAGGTAACACATTGGTTTTGGAAACATGGAGTTTTCCTTCCATTGACCCAGATATTTGCAGAGAAGGAAAAGTTGAACCACCCCCTTGATTAGGAGTTGGTAACAAACCCTCTTTTATGGACAGATTCTGTGCCCAATTCGGAGAAGTCATAGAAGAAGACACTAAGGAATGTTTCTTCTTAGATTCATTCAAGTTTTGAGACATAGAATGTCCAGAAGGAAGAGTAGTCAAAAGACCATCTTCTTTTCTTTGACTAACAAAATTGTCAGTCAATGCTGTTCCTGAAGTAAAAACTACAGGAACAGAAGAAACAACTAAAAAGTTATTCCTTTTCGAAGGAACTTTGTATGGAAGACCACCCCCAGTTCTAGTGAAACTTGGCAAAGAAGAAGAGATAGATAAAGAGCTATTCTTCTTAGATGAAATACACGCTGAAACAGGCTTGGTTAAAGAACTAATGCTGTTAGTGTGACTTTTGACTTTGGAAGTACACGCTGGAACAGACTTGGCTAAGGAGCCAGCACTGTTAGCGTGATTGTTGATTTTAGAATTACACACTGGAACAGACTTGGCTAAGGAACCAGTGCTGTCAGCGTGACTTTGAGGTTTGAAATTGTATGCTGGAACAGATTTGGCTAAGGAGCCAGTACTGTCAGCGTGACTTTTAATTTTGGAGACACATACTGGAACAGATTTGGCTAAAGAGCCAGTACTGTCAGCATGATTTTTGGATGTGAGATTGCACACTGGAACAGATTTGGCTAAAGAGCCAGTACTGTCAGCGTGACCTTTGATTGCTGTCATCTTCGAGCGCACAAGAGTGTGCGTGCTTGCAGTAGAGTTCTTGCCAGTGTTAGGAGTAGACACTGTGGCAGAGACTTCACCATTGGCTGCCAACTGATTCTTAGGGACATAGACAGAGTGTCCCTTCGACATGGCAGTGATGATGGAGGCTGTAGTGGGCTTACCACTCTTAGCCTGCTGTATTTCTTCATAGGCGAGTTGATCAAATTGGATCGTCATCACCTTCTTCGTCGAGCCGATTGACGAAGTGTCACATTGAGTTGTTGCCATCTCAGAAGAGGAGATGGATTTCCCCAGCAGAGTCGCCAATTTATTTTCCATAAATAAATTCCTTTATTTATTATGTATCTGGGAAAATTACAACTGTGGGAATCTGATCTAGAAGACGATCACTTTATCCCTTGGACTATGCGAAGAAGAAAAGCTCTCAAAATTTTGACAGTAGATAACTATGTATCTGTACAATGAATGAGAAAAGAACTCTATTTATAGAGTCAAAAATAACTGTAAGGATAACTGACTTCACAGTCTATACCTAGTTAAAAATCATGCAGGATTTAACAAACGCAAGACTGTGAGCAGTTACTGGACATGGCCTGTAACTGTTGGACACATGGCGATCATGCATGAGTCGTGTGCAAGTTACAGGACACGCAGGCGAGAGATCAGTAGCATGACTGCCACGTACTCCAATTTGATAAAATCCACGCAGACTTGTTGAAGACGAAATCCATGCAGACTCGGGGTAGAAAGCTTCAAAATCTACGACAACTTGGGGCAGGAAGCTTCAGAATCCATGCAGATTTGGTGAAGAAAACTTCAGAATCCACGCAGACTTGAGGCAGAAAACTTCAGAATCTACGCAAACTTGAGATGAAGATCTCACAATACACGCAGACTTGAGATAAGACTGCCAGCAGTCTTGATTCAGCGTGCTTCGACTGACACAAAATCTCTGACAGTGATTGCTTTTGTCAGTCGCATTAAATGACAAGAAGCTCTTTTGGTACGCCAATTTGACGAAGGTTGAGTCTTGCTGAAGAAGATTTCGAAAATCACGCAATAGACGACTGTGATCTCTCGAATTCTGTGCATACGTGGCATACGAAGAGACATTCTTTGACTATCGTACTGTTAGTCATAATTACTCTCTGACAAATAATGAGTTGTCTCCTCAGCGTGATTTGTAAATATTGTCCTGATCAACTGAGCGTGACTTTTGACTTGTTCTGATCAACTCAGCGTGACTGTCATTTTTAAAGGCCTACAGCGTGTTCAGCACGAATTGTTTTTGAGCATGAAATCTGGTAGGGACATGTTCCTCCTCAGCTTGACCAGACGGTGGCAATACTTTCCAGCAGAAAATATTTCCGTCGACGTGATATAGAGGCAGTAGCTAATGTCGAGTTCTTCCAGCACCGGGAGAAACTCCAAGTGTCTCACGAAAGTTTTATCACTCACGTCGCACTTCGGAATGCGCATCAGCCTTATAAATTTTCTACTGTATTATAAAAATAGGAAAACATCAATATAAATTAACAAAAGTATACGTAAAATTTTATAATAGAAAAAATAAAGTACTAGAATAAGATCAAATAAAATTTTGCACATGCCTTAAACATGCAAAAGGGAAGGCTGCTTCGTCGAGCTTGTACGCGGAGAAGGACTGTAGATATCCTCCACTGCGAGCCACGAGGTTCTGTACGGTCAGACTAATCTCAGCGGTTTGCTGGGTCCTCCGACACCACTGTACCAAGTCGACGTTAGACCATTAGACTTAGGGACCGTTGAGCACCTTCCACCACGAACGGCAAACTGGGGCCACGTTGCACATTACCTCGTCCGTCGGCATCCCCGACAGTACCAGTATCATCGAGAGAAATTTGGTAGGGATGACGGCCCATCCGCTGCAGTTGATCTTGCTCTTGCTCCTCTCCACGCGACTGTTCTTTTTCTTCTCTCCTTTGTTTCTCTCTAGTCGGATGGATTCTATTTTTTGGAAAAGGCTATTTAACCCGCTCGTTTTGGGGGTGTAACTCGCTCGTGGAGGGGTGTGACCGAACAAGAAAAGACTATTTTGAAATAACGATAATGCCACTGTATTAATATTAGCAATTAGTCGATGTGGCTCCCAAAATATTTGGGCGATGCCATCTTCCATTATGTGGCATCTGACATGGCAGATGATATAACAGCTGACATGGCAAATTTTAACCCAAAAAATTAATTACCCAAATTTTTTTAATGTTAATGTTAATGTTAATGTCAATATTAATATTAATATTAATATTAATGTTAATGCTAATGTTAATATTAATATTAATATTAATATTAATATTAATATTAATATTAATATTAATATTAATATTAATATTAATATTAATATTAATGTTAATATTAATTAATGTTAATTTAATATTAAATTATTTATTTACTTTTAATGTTAATTTTAATATTAATTTTATTGTTAAATTTTGCCATGTCAGCTGTCATGTCAGTAACCATGTCATATGCCACATAATGGAAGATAGTATCACCCAAATTTTTTGGGAGCCAAATAGCATTTTTGTAATATTAGTTTCAATTATATTATAAATTTTAAATTAACAGAAAAGCTACTGTAGATTTAATATTAGTGCTAGTTCCAATAGTATTGTAGATTGTAAATAAAAAGAATGGAATTTTAACTTTAACTACTTTTAAATCTAAGTTCAAATGTTAAATTAAAAACTAA
Source organism: Iris pallida (assembly GCA_029216955.1). Taxonomy (NCBI): domain Eukaryota; kingdom Viridiplantae; phylum Streptophyta; class Magnoliopsida; order Asparagales; family Iridaceae; genus Iris; species Iris pallida. The sequence goes on from JANAVB010006400.1 coordinate 3,380,288, forward strand.
TTTAAATTTTAGTATTAATATTAGTTTCAATAATGGAAGTGAGATTTATAGAGCTAGTATTATCAATGTTGATGGTCATGAAGAAAATGGTGTCTAATCTCAATGTGTTTCGTACGTGAGTAACAAATCGGATTTATTGTGAGATTTATAGAGCTAGTATTATCACATTTAATGGAAGTGCAAGTACAAACACTAAACATAATAGCGGGTTTGCTTGCTATCGTGCACATATACAAACACTAAACATAATATCGGGTCGGCTAGCAATTAAATAGAGTAAGCTCCTGATCCTCGATACTTACGAATGTCGACCGAGATACCATCTTCATCATTATCAAGTTTTGTCATTGTTGCCATATGAGTCCCCATTGACTTGGATGAGTCAACTGTTGGGAACCCTTTGCAAGCATCCAATCTTTGTCTCCAAACAGACTGGAAATGCCATCATCTGCCAGCCTCCCTACCGAAACTAAGTTGTAGCGCAAACTCGGTACATGTCGCAGTGTTTCCATCGCCCAAGTCATATTTTATATAACGAGCTTTGAGATTGTTGTAGTGCCCCGTCCCTACATCGTCTCCCGTTTCCGTCCACGGGGTACGCGAGAAAAGAACAATGTCGCTACCTATTCGGTCGGGACCGATAAGTCAGAATCGGCCGAGTCGATCGAACGGGAACGGTTGAATTAAGATCCATTCCACGTTATGGAATGGCTTCTTTGGAACCAAGTCCCATATTCACTGGGTTGCACCTCAAGGATTGGATCTACGGCTAAGTCGGGAGAGCCTCCCGTTGCTCTGATATTTATGCTGCACTTGATTTGGATTTGGTTTTAGTTTTCGTGAATGCGTTTTTCGTGAATGTTTCCAATGGGTTTTCGTGACTTGCGTGTTCGAGCTTCGCATTCATAACGAAATTCTTTGAATTATATATCGTTCTAATCAGTTGCTTATGCGGTTGCAGGTGATCGCATAGGCAACGTCAGTGCAGCCAACCAGTCGCTCGCATGAAACAAGTCTAAGGCGAGTGGCTGACCTCCTTCGCCTCGTCCCCCTACTTAAAAATCAATATGTAAAGTAAATGAATGCTTGTCGTAATAGTGTAGAATCAAAAAAAACTCTGAACTTTTATGACGGTACTAGGTACTGGCCATGTCTCTATGGCCACTATCTTTTGGGGGTCCACTTTCACTCCACCTTTGGTGATGATGTGACCTAAGTACGAGATACGATCAAGCTAAAACTCGCACTTACTGAACTTCGCGGACAACTGGTATTCCCTTAGTATCTAAAGAACTACCCGAAGATGCTGCTAATGCTCTACCTCACTCTTGCTATAGACTAAGATGTCGTCTATGAACACTATCACGAACTGATCCAAATAGGGCATGAAGATAAGATTCATGAGATCCATAAATACGGCTGGTATATTGGTCGCTCCAAATGGCATAACAAGGAACTCCCAATGTCCATACCTCGATCTGAATGCTGTCTTCAGGATGTCTTGCTCTCTGACTCTGATCTGATGGTACCCTGACCGCAAGTCAATATTCGAGAATATAGCCGCTCCCTTGAGCTGATTAAATAAGTCACAACGTACGATAATCAACACATAATCTTGACGTACCATCCTTCTTCTTCACAAGAAGCATCGGTGCTCTCTAAGGTGACCTACTAGCACGAATTGTCACGACCCGCTTTTCAGATACGAGCTCATGAGCAAGCCAACTACGTATCGAGCGGACTCCAGCCCGACTCGAGTACGTATAAGCTGTCAAGGTCATGGGTATCATGTCTAATCTAAACTATATCTCAATCCACATGAATCATATAAAACAAGAATGAACAAGTATGGGTCATGGTCTGCAGCCCATTAGCATATTGTTCGATTAGACTCTAAGAATGATATGAGTCTATAAATAAGCAGAGTATATCATGGTACTGAATATAAAGCACGAAAAGATAATAAAGAAATTATCACAAGCAAATACCTGTATCAAACATCACAATCCTCTACTATCCTGCTCTGCTAACTAACTCCATGCAGTCGCTAAACCTGAAGAGATCATCAGGTCCTCAGAGGACTAGCAAGATACATAATATACAAGCTAACATGTAACCGTAAAAAGAAGCAAGAAACAATCAAGGATATCCAACGAGACGAAATGAACCAAGACACAAGATCTAAACACGAGGATCCTAAGACACTGGCATGCCATACTAGAAATGGCTGGCTATAAACTGCAGTCAAGGCAAGTACTCACAATCTATAATGTCTCAATCACAGTCAAGGCAAGTACTCACAACTAAGACAGTAGCCAATTCTAGTATAAAATCCTATAGACCATAGTCAAGGTAAGTACTCATAATCTATAGAATGTCAAAGTCAAGTCCCACTCAAGTCATGTCAAGTTAGCTAGGATTGATGTAAAGTGAAACTATAACAGGAAAAGTGCACTAGACATGAAATAAAGCAATCACGAATGTAGGAAAAAGAACAGCAGCGAGATGATGAACATGCATATAAATCATACTGTACAAGTTGGCAAGGTATACTTGCCTGGAGGGTGCACGCAGAACCAACAATGTATCGCCAATCACAAATCAGAAAGTCCAAGTCATCACAACTGACTCCGAAAGCTGAAATAAACGTTACCAACATTCTCAGAATAGTCAAATTAGCTAGGATTGCCTATCCTTAAGTCAAATTCTGGACACAGGGGCAAAACGGTAATTTTGAGCAAAAACGATGTCCGCTGTTGGACCCGCTTTGCACCGAAAAGCGTGCCAGAGTCAACGGTCTCAAAACTCGTCAAACTATATGTCTACGGATCTAGTTTTCCGATATAAACCCAACCGTACGTCCAGAGTTGGATTCTGGCGGACCATGCGCAAAATCACCCGTTGAGTCGGACCGTGGGGCCTGCAAAATGGCAATTTTGTCCACGGTCTCAGAATTGGACAAAACTTGGCATACAGGACCAAAAAAATGATACGGTCCTGTTGGCGCAAGTTTTGTCTTGATTTGACGAGCGTGCACAAAGTAATTGGAGAATTTGCAAAGTGCACGATACGGTGAATTTCGACGGATACGCATCAAATTTATCGCGCACACGCGACCAATTTAAATTTTGTCAAAGCCCACACGACCACGAAGCTGTTACGCAGCTTTCGATGCTTTCGGTTCGCGACCACGTCGTCCGGATTGGCGGGACGCACGTCGTGTGGATGAATTTTTAATGTTTTGAAAACAGATTTTTGTTGAATTTTAGAAACGAATATCTTCTCATCTACTTACTGAAATCCGAATCTACGAGAAGGGTTATGATGCCCTACATGTTGTCTAAAAGTATCTTCGATTGGTTTTTCGAAATCGTGCATGGTTAGGGACACAACTGGCCGCAAAGTAGAGTATTTGGACTGGTACATGTCCTGTTTTTGGACTGTTTTTCCCTCGACTTCGTGTCGAATTCTCGATCTATCATTGGCAGTTACTTACGAACTAAATGTATAAGTTTGAAGAGGGTTAGATTGGGTTGATTCCGGCGCGATCGTTTTGAGAAACGATGAACTGTGGAGGAAGAACCGCCACGGCGAAGTGGGGTCGCTGCACGTTGCTACTGCTGTCCCCCGCTGCACAGCTCCGCGCGCACGCGCGCGCGCCGGCCGTTGTGGCCTGCGGCGGTGGAGCGCGCGGTCGAGGCCGCACAACGCGCGCAGGGTGGTGGCATGGAGGGAGTTAGGGTTTCAAGAGATTTCTCCGACGAATCATATATGGTTTTATAGGTGTATCCGTGTGTTAACTCGAGCGGACGTGTAATGTTTAAAGCTCGGTCTGCTGTCAGCTGAAGGGGATTCCTTTGGATTCCTGTTCCCTTATTTATTACTTATCTACAAATAACATCCTCATATAATATATATATATATATATATATATATATATATATATATATATATATATATATATATATATATATATATTTTATATATATATATATATATATATATATATATATATATATATATATATATATATATATATATATATATAAATATATATATATATATTTAACCTATCAATATTAACATACAAAGTTATCTATATCCATTTCTATTTTCTATTTCATTCCTATTAACAATTAATAGTAAACTAAAGTGTGTATATATATATATATATTTATATATACCAATATATGTTCACATGTATACATATATATATTCATACATATAAATATAAATATATACAAATAATTATACATATACAATATATAAATATATTCACACACAATAGCCAATTAATATCCATATATACGCATATATATCTATATACACACATTTTACTTTTATATTTATCTATCTATCTATCTATCTATATATATATATATATATATATATATATATATATATATATATATATATATATATATATATATATATATATATATATATATATATAAAATATATATATATATATATATATATATATATATATATATATATATATATATATATATATATATATATATATATATATATATATATATATATATACCCATATATATAATTTATTTGTATATCCACATAAATATGTATATACTTACATAATACTATATATACACATACATCATTTTATAATTAATACCGGGAGCATATATATTTACCCTTATTCAATATGCATCCATATTCCTATATATTTATATATATACCAATATAATATTTATTTATATATTAATACACATACTCATATTTAATATTTATCTATCTATTTACTCATATACATAAATATACCCATAGAAATCTAAATAAAGCCCCAATATTTCTATTCCTAGTGTCGGGCCTATTTTATACAAATATCGTTGAATATCAAATAATAATGATATTTATAATATCATAAATATGAATACTAGAAAATATTCATTAAATAATTAAAATGGAAGCCCACACACTCATACCAAAATACGCCAACACGAATGTCATTGAACGTACCGTGTGACTACATGGGCTTGGGCTCAGTTCGGGTCCAGTTTGACTAGTTTGGTACGACCGGGTCATCTAGACGTCAAATAATATTAATAATGAATAATTAAACTATTTATAAAGGTCATGTCACAACTTGGCCTGGTTTTCCTAGTTAGGACATCACTATGGCTCGGCCTTCCTTAGCCTGACTAATACACGAGTCAAGGCACGCCACTGTACTATTCGTGCCATGATTTCTAGTCACCTTGTACTTCAAAACTCAACCATGGCTAACGTCATCTACAGTAATAATTAACTAAATGATTATTTATAAAAACAATCTAAAAATCACCCTTCAAATCAATTAAATAAAATAAATAAAAAAATAATTTCAGAAATTTCGGGAAGGGAGGCTACACGAATGAATCCCTTGGTTCTGAGTTCTTCAATCATCTTGTATAAGATTTCCAACTTTGAAGGTGCCATCCTGTAGACTCTCTCCGATACTGCTGCCATCCCTGGAATCAAGTCGATGGTGAAAACTCTGCCTCACCGGAAAATGAAAACTCTGCCTCACCGGGAATACCAAAAATAATCCTGCCAATATGGTAGTCTATTATTGTGTATTTCTCCTTCAACCAATCCATTCCTACGACACGGGACCGATTCGGCCCGCCGCAAAAGGGTCGTCGTCTAACCCAGCTATAGTCCGTGATGGCTTGACATTGCCAGTGGCCTTCACACCCTTTCACTACTTAACAAATGCATGTGACATGGGACGGTTCTTGCTCTAACTTAGATAGCCCAACAAAACACTTTTCTAACATGTTCGTGCAACGACATGACAAGCAAGGGCTACGTCAAGCCCTGTATCGAGGGAACGTGCTGTGCACGCGTTTGACTTGAACAATCAAGTTCTTTGGGTGCATAAACTTAAGCAAGAAGTAGTGAAATACGGCTTAAACTACGAGACAAGCGAATGTTAATATTAATTGTAGTTCCAATTACATTTTAAATAAAAAAGAATGCAATTTTAACTTTTAACTAGTTTGAAGTAAATGTTAAATCAAAAACTATTTTAAATTTTAGTATTAATATTAGTTTCAATAATATTATAAATTTTAAATTAATAGGAATGCCACGGTATTAGAAACCTAGCTGATGTCACGTTGCTCGGGCTCGGTTAGTGTTCGTCTAAACTCATACGTGCGAACTAGTTATTAGTAATGAAAAACAAAAATTAAATTTTAAGTTTAAAATCTAGTCGAGCTCGATCCTTTCTCTTTATCCCATCTCCCACACTCTCTCTCTCTCTCTCTCTCTCTTTCGGGTTCTCTCTCACAGGTTGTGTTCACTAATACCATATCATTAGAAATAATTATACAACAGATCTCGTAGCATTAAATGTTGCTGCATGCGTTATCCTACACAATTTAATAATAAACACTGATACCATTTCATTAGAAGAGTAAAAGTTGTCTTGGAAGTTGTAAAAAATTACTTTGTATTATCTTCTCAATACTTTTTTGCTTTGGAGATGACTTTTTAAACTTATTGTAATTTGTGAATATAATCTTGCCGCCTATACAAGATATTGTCTTGTGCCTCATGCCACATAGGATACACAACACATAATAAGACAATAGGGTTGCGTAGCCTTAAATGCTGCTGCATGCGTTATCCTACAGAAGAGGGCCACGTGGAGAATGCTGCTGCATGCTTCCTCATGCGTTATTAGCTACATAATTTAATAATACATGTACCCAGAAGACGAGAAAGTTGTGTTGTTGGAAGTTGTTTCCTTAAAATTATGCTTGCTTGTAGAATCACTCAAGATTTTCATGAGCCATCAAAAGAGGGCCACGTGGCGGAGGTACAAGGAAGACGAAAAGGTTGTGTTGTTGCCTTGCTGGAAGTTGTTTCTGTCTGAATAATGCTATTTGTACCTCCAAATTATACTTTCAAACTGTCCCTCCTTACGTGGCAGCTGACGTGATATGTTGATCTGGCAGGTGACGTGGCAAAATTTTTAAAAAAATAAAAATAAAAATAAAAATTAACATTAAAATTAACATTAAAATTAATATTAACATTAACATTAATATTAACATTAATATTAACATTAACATTAACATTAACATTAAAATTAATATTATCGTTAACATTAACAATAATAGTAATATTAATATTAACATTAACATTAACATTAATATTAACATAAATTAATATTAATATTAACATAAATTAATATTAACATTAGATTAACATTGATATTAACGTTAAATTATTATGGAGAAATTTGGATAGTTAACTTTTTGGATTAAAATTTGCCATGTCATCAGTCATGTCAGATGACACACAATATTATTTAACATGCCACATCAGATGGGAGGGCTATATATTAGAGGGATAATTTGGAGATACGAATAGCATTACTCTTTCTTCTTGTATTGTTTCTTGTCCTTTGTTTCTTTTGCTGGTTTCTAACACACTCTATTTTCTTCAATGGCGACGTCACATGGAGAAATTGATCGTCGTGTAGAAGATTTAGTCGATGAAGAAAGCTTCCTTACAAGAGGAGTGTCAGATGATTTGGATGATGAGCAAAGTTTGGAAGCTGTTAACTTAGGAGACAGTAAAGAACAAGATGAAGAAAACAACGGAAGAATACATCATAATGATGACGATGACATCAATGCAAACAAAAAATGTTATTTCGCATCACCCTTTCTAATGGATTTAAGAAATTTATTATATTTTTACATTTATTTCTCATATTATTTTGTTTTATTCTGTTCTTAGGGACGACGGTGAATCTCCTTTGGATTTCGATGCAGCGACGATGAAAAAAATATTGCAGTCTGCCAACATTAACAAAGATCCAAAACAACTCTTAGAAGAAGATATTGTTGGCCTACAGTTCAACTCTATTGAAGAAGCAGAGACATTCTACCGGATATATTCAAAAGCATATGGTTTCAGTATTAGAAAGAACGAAGTAAAGAAAAACAAATCTGGGATGGTGATGGTCCGTAGTTGGTGTTGTTCGAATGCAGGATTCAGACACAAAAAATACAAGGAAGCTCCTAACAGGGTTCGTGAGCCAATAAGTGAAAGCAGAAGTGGTTGTAAAGCAATTTTTCGTATTGGGTACACTAATTCTACAAAGATGTGGGTCGTCAAAAAATTTCATGTACTTCACAACCATAGCCTGGCGAATGATTATGAAACAGTTTTTTTGAGATCCTACCGTAAGATATCACCCGCAGAGTTGGAAGAAGTTAAGCTTATGAAGCAATCAGGGATGGAGACTGGAGCAATATGGAATTTAATTGTCCACAAGAAAGGTGGCTGGGATAAGGTTGGATGGACGAAAAAGGATTTATACAACGCTCTAGCTCAGGATAGTAGAGCACTAGACGATGTTGATGCTACGACAACACTTACATTTCTTCAATCTAAGGAGGGCATTGACCCAGATTTCTTCTACGCGTACAAGGTAGACGAAGATTCCAGATTGACCTATCTCTTTTGGGCTGACGGTGCATGTCGATTCGATTACGAATTATTTGGAGATTCACTAGCATTTGATTCTACATATAAAATAAATAGAAATCAAATATCGTTGGTGGTTCTAGAGGGTACAAATAATCATGCAATGACTTGTGTGTTTGGGTTTGCAATGATCCATACTGAGACTGCAGAGACATATTCTTGGGTTTTAGAAAAATTCCAAGAGTGTATGAATAAAAAATTACCAGTGACAGTTCTCACGGATGGTTTTAGATCCATGAATAAATCAATTGAGGATTTAATGCCCAGCGTAGTTCATTGAACGTGCTCATGGCATATCATAAATAATGCAGCCAAACATGTACACCGAGAGGGTTTTCACAATAAATTGAGTCTTCTAATTAAAAGGTACATCGCACACTTGCTACTTTACTTTGAAGTATGTTGTTGTTACAATATTACAACTTTAGTTACTGTCCATGTTTTCTAAACAGGTACTATTCAGTCGAAGAATTTGAAAACCGTTGGCAGCAGATGCTAACGGATTATAATGTAGAGAACAATGAGTGGACCACTGCATTGTACAGAATGAGACAGCGATGGGCGGACACATTCCTACGTGAAAATTATTTTGGCGGTTCTACTGCAACAAATAGATGTGAATCTATGAACGCATTTCTGAAAAAAAATTTGAATAAGAAGTTGCCACTATGGAAGGCCCTTCAAAATTGTGACTACAGTTTGGCGACCTTGCGTTACGGCCAGATGAGTAAGCATGTCCCTGATAAACTCTCAACACCAGTTGTGAACCAAACTAGCATGGCCATAATAGAAGATAAATTTGTCGCAATTTACACTAAAACGGTGTTTATAGAGGTAATGAAGGAAATCACACGTTCTGATGCATATACTGTTCTCCATCATCACATCATAAGAGAGGCAGAAGTTTGCACTATCCAAAATTATATGTCGCCAAACAGTGTCAACCGGAAGGTTACATTTGATCAGGCTGACAACATCATAAAATGTGAATGCTTGTGGAAGGAGAACAAAGGGATTCCTTGTAGGCATATTTTTCAGCAATGAAGAGATTGCAAATTAGAGATATTCCAAAGAACTTAATAAAATCTCGTTGGACCAAGAATTGCAAAGAGAGTTATCTCTCCGAACCTGGCACAGAAAGAAGATTCATCCACCCAGACAGTATTGAGAGCAGAAGGTATGGTGGTATTAATGAACAAGTTAATCTGTTTACATATTATTGTAAAAAATTAAGCAAAATTCAAGAGAGGGGAACGGAGTTAATGTCGTCTGTTCTGATGGAGTTGAAAAAAATGGTAACCGATATTTGTAAAGAAGAACAAATGGTAGCTGATGCAGTTCATGGAGTGCATAAACCTTTAAAAGAGCCAAATCTGGTAGCAACAGAAGGAAGGCCTTCTCAAGGGAAATCAAGCCAGCCTACAGTAAGTCAGACTATACCGAAGCCTAGAACTTGTAGAGTGTAAAAAATCGGGTGACAATTTTCGTAATTGTAAAGTACGAAAGCGAAATAGTGACAAAGAGCAAATGGAATCAAATGAAACATCGTTGACTTAAGACAATGTCTTTTCTATGTGGTAAGATGCCATCACACAAGACAATTTGATAAAAAAAAATAGGCTTAATTGCAACTTGATACCCTCAACTATACCAATTTTTCAACTTGATACCCTAAACTTTTTTTTGTAACAACTTGATACCTTGAGAAAAAAATTGGACCAAAATACCCTTCTCATGTAGGGATTGTTGCTCATGTGGCAGGTGTTCTGGTGCCCCTTCTCATGGAAGCAGTTGGACCTTTGAATGGCGAGCATGCTGATGGAAGCAGCTATGGTGTAGCCAATGGCCACTCCGAAAAGGTTCAGGTACTGGATGAAACCACAAATCTTGAACCCACCTGTTTGTGGAAATTGAAGCAAATGTTTAGTTACTCAAACCCACCCCTCTTGTTTGCAACCTTTGCTGATATGGGTTTCTCCAGATACTTACCGATGTTCGAGCGCACGGCGTCCATATAGGTGTAGTTGCACTTTTCGGTGATCGGGTCGGCTGACTGATAACAGTCGGCTAGGAGTGAAGAGATGTAGTAGATGACAAACGCGAAGAGGATCATGACAGCGGGACCTGCGACCCACCCGAGCTGCCCGATAGCCCAAGCTAGCGACATGACGTCGGAGCCGATAACCATGGTGATGATGTGCAGCCGGGGTAGGGGGAGTGGGAGCGGAGGGGGGAGGGACAACTGAGAGAGGAGGGGAGAGGGAGAGAGTTGGAAAGACGGGGGTAATATTATCTTTTTTAAAATTTTGGGTATCAACTTGAAAATATTAAATAGTTGATGGTATCAAGTTGTTGAGTAAAAAAGTTTAGGGTATCAAGTTGGAAAACTCGAATAGTTGAGGGTATCAAGTTGCAATTAAGCCAAAAAAATATGTTCTGCAATGCAAAAGTTTCAGAAGACAATTAGATAAAAACTTTTTATTCAACTTCCAAGACAACTTTCACTTCTTCTTTTTTATATGTATAAAAGTCATTTTGAAGGGGCAGATGCTCACAATAGGGTTGGAGAATAGCATTCTCAATCGTTTCAAATTAAACGGAGAATAGCATTCTTAATCATTTTAATACTGGGAACGACATTCTCTGTGTAATTCAAAACGGAGAATAGCATTCTCCGTTTAAATTAAAACGGAGAATGAACATTCTAATATATTTTTAACACTGGAAATGTTATTCTTTGTTTCAAGTTAGACGGAGAATGCCATTCTCCGGCGAATAGAATCCTCAATCGTTTTAACATTGGGAATGCTATTCTCCGTGTAATTGGAAACGGAGAATGTTATTCTCCGTTTAATAAAACGCGGAGAATAGCATTTTCTTTCGTTTTAACTCTTTTAATGCCATACTCCGTTTAATTGGCACAAAAAATGTGGTGGAAACATGTTTAATTAACAAAATTTGACAACATATTTAAGAATGTGAAGTTTCTAATCTCAATATTTCTATTTTTTGAATATTTGATTAATTTATTGAACGTATTTTTTTGCAATGAGCCATTCTATACTCGTAAAATTGAGAAGGAACAGATTCATTGGTATTAATTTTTGAATATTTGATTAATATTTGAGTAAAATTGAAACCCTCAAAGTTGGCAGAATTCGAAGGGGCAGATTCATTGGTATTAATGGCATATAAATGGCAGTAGTTGGGAGAGTTTATTCTCATCTTACTTAGCTTTACTTGAGAAGGGGCAGATGCATTGGTATTAATGCAAATTAATTTAATTGAATTCGAAGTTACTGCCACTTGGCGCATGAGTTCGAGTTGTTCCTTGCCTATAATTGGCAGTAGTGTAGGGAGAGTTTGTTCTCTTCTCACTTAGCTTTTTTGTGGAGATGGACTCTACCGATCCTCCTCCTTGGCAAGACGCTTTTCTCTTGGTTGTCGATCTCCTCGTTCGAAGAAGCTTTGGTGGTGAAGTCCTTCAGAAGACTGAGATGTGTCACGCCCCGATTCATAGAGTCATTTATTCACATATTTTATCGCTTGGAATCGATCGTCCTCGCTTGGGCGTGATGTCGTACAAATCTGGTATTGCAATTGTACAAGGAAAAGATGGTACCTAATCGATAATCTTCAAATAGGGACACATCGCAACGACAGAAGCAGACAAATTGAAGTTAATAAGGATAATCTCTCTCATTGAATAGAAATACATCACTTCTTTATAGTAGCAGAGACAAAAGAATAACTTGAAGTCACACAGAGATATATAGGACTATATTCTCTTTATGGTAATTAAAGAAGAGTACAAGACTTGTATTGAAGTAAAATGTTTACAGCACATCTCACTTTACATTGAAAATCAATTGAACAATGTTATACAGCTTACATTTGATACTTGGATACATTGGATTACAACTTGATATACCGACTTGGCTTACAATCTCACTGGTACAACTGATTATAATGTTCCATACATTATGCCCTTTATAAACAGAAGACATCATCTTGAACAAGGAGAGCTTCTGTATGCCCAAAAAAGCTTCGAAGTCGCGGGACCAATCAAGCCAATGTTCGTGTGTAGAATATTCCAAGCATGAGCACCTGCCCACAAAACGTGGGTCAGCACATCATCTATGTACTGGCGAGCGGAATCCAACCCACTCGCCTAAACCAACACTAACTGGTCAATTTTAGCAAGCATTTAATAGAGTAATCTTTCTACTTGGAGCCTAGCATCAGTTTACAGTTCATGGGCAATAATCATATTGAAGCATGTAAACATATTCTTAGCAATATTCATGTGGACATATCATTATAGCATTCTTGGTATTATCATGCAAGGCGTCATTGAGGCGTCGTTAACATTAACATCTTAAACATGTTATAACAATTCTCACTTCAAGCATCACTAAGCATGGATGTTATTTTTGAGCACTATTTATAGTAAGGCATCTTTCTAGCATACTGAATGGAACATGTTAAGCAGACAAGTTAAACCAACTTATACAATATCATAATTATGTGATTTCTTACCGATAGCTGACTTCTCGTACCTGCATCAAATACAAGTTATCTGATATACTTACTTTGCCTGTACAAAACATTCATTAGCATGCATCCCGACTACATGGTCACTGGTGTTGTTAAACCATATAGACCCTTTTCATTTCATTTTATTTCAAGATAATGCGGTCAGCAAAGTAGGTGGCGAGCCTCTATGCCCCTCCGCCTTATCCGTGCTCCCATAGCACTCATCATTATTTCCTCCTAGGCCGAATTGGTCCCCAGGGCCCTAGAAACCGTTCGTGGAAATTATTACTCAAACCTTGCATACAATTTGTCCATGACCATGCTAATGCGTGTCCGACTCGATTGTGAACAAAATCGTATGGTAAAATATATTAAGTAAAGTAAAGGCCACAATGCATTATTAGTCATATTCAATGACTTATTCATTTCATCATTACCATCATTTTATTTGGTGATCTCAACGATCCCAGCTTTATCATTTCTCATTCATTGCTTCATTACAACATATCTCATATCATTCCTTTCTTAAGAGGAATGTAACATTCATTCATTATATAAGGACATTTATTTATTCATTCATTTCTTATAAGGGACAGGCAACATTTTATATTCTTGCAACAGATATACAGAGAGTACATGGTTCTAGTGTTTCATTCAGTTCATTGGTTCGATAGCATAGCCAGTTAATTTCTTATTCTATCATTCATAAGGCATCTCATTGTTCAAGTGTTTACTTGTTCCAGCAGTATTAAGCATAAGGGGCAATGTTATCAATTCATTCTCAGGCCTCAAATCACATTAGCAGTTCAATGTGTTGTACATTTCAATAATTCTCAACATAGGCATCTCTTTTATCCAGCAACTAAAACATGGAACATATAGGGACAATTCATAGCATTTCAATACTTCATTTATTAAGCATGAAAGAGTAAGGAGGAGGAAGGACAGTTCCACTCACTTACAATAAAGGGTCTTCCTGTTCCGATCACACAAAATTCAACTATGCGTAGTTCCACCAGCGAGCCACGTTTAAATACCCATTCCATCTAGCCAGCTAAGAGAGACTGCATCAGTCTCAATTCTCTCGATTCCCAACATAAGTCACGGTCCAATATTCTGATCCCATCCAATAAGCCAACCAAATGTCTCGTACGGAGCGGGGCATTACAAGATGTGCCTAGTGGACTGTCCATGTTCGTGCACTTCATGGACTGTGTGCCATGGTGTTGGTTTCTGAAAGAGCCACAGGGTTTGGGTTGATTGCCAACCCACACTCTGTCGAAGCGTCCGCACGTTGATTCGCTCGGACTATGCACGGTATTCCTTTGCCTCAAGGAGTTCCTTTGCTCAAGGTGTTCTATTTCTCCGATGATGTACGACGAAGTGATTTGCCTCAAGGAATTTCTTTGCCTCAGGGAGTTCCATTGCTCTGACGATGCACGATGAAGTGAATTTCTTTGCAAGGTCCTTTGCCTCAAGGAATTCCTTTGCAAGGTCCTTTGCTCTCAAGGAATTCCTTGGCACTCAAGGAGTTCCTTTGACTCCTTGATTGCATTCCAGTTTTTGTAATGCTGGAAGAGCCACATGAACTCCTTTGCCTCAGTGAGTTCCATTGCTCTGACGATGCATGATGAAGTAATTTGCCTCAAGGAGTCATCCAACGGTTCCTATGCTCTAACAATGCACGATGAAGTGATTTGCCTCAAGGAATTCCTTTGCATCAAGGAGTACCTTTGCTCTGACGATGCACGATGAAGTGATTTGCTCTGACGATGCCCGCACGTAGCTCACATTCAACTTTTTCTTGTTAGTAGGATTTTATGTAGTAGTTCAGACTTTCATATGTAAATAAAAGTCAAACTTTTCGTGGTTTTCACAATGTAAATGTAACTCAAAAATAATTTTATTATAAAAGACAGAGCAGAGCAGACATTATAAAAGACAGAAGTTCCTTGCCCAATTACATAATTACTTTATTATTTTACAATATCATTGCTAGGTTGGTGGTGTTACATGTTCTCTTGAAAGCAAATTCTTAGCCCATACCAACCTCATCATTGTAGTCTTCTTAGCCCATAAAAACCTTGTCATATTCTCATCAAGCTCATCTTCATTCTTTGTTTCAAACTAAACGGAGAATAACATTCTCCGTTTCAAAAGACACGGAGAATGTCATTCTCCGTTTAAATAAAAATAGAGAATGAATACTTTAATGTGTTCTACCACTGGGAATGTTATTCTTCGTTTCAAGTTAGACGGAGAATGTTATTCTTCGTTCCGAAATGAACGATGAATAGAATCCTCAAACGTTTTAATTTAAACGTGAAAGTTATTCTCCGTTTCAAATAAACGGAGAATGCCATTCTCCGTTCCAAATAAAACGGAGAATATAATTCGAAGTGGCAGATTCATTGGTATTAATGACATATAAATGGCAGAATTCATTGGTATTAATGGCATATAAATGGCAGTTTCTTTGGTATTAATGGCATATTAATGGCATATAAATGCCATTCTCTGTTCCAATTGGGCGTATCAGTACACGGAGAATAGTATTCACTTGGCAGAATTCGAAGGGACAGATTCATTGGTATTAATGGAATATAAATAGCAGTAGTTAGGAGAGTTCGTTCTAGTCTTACTTAGCTTTACTTGAGAAGGGGCAGATGCATTGGTATTAACGCAAATTAATTGAATAGAATTCAAAGTGACTGCCGCTTGGCGCATGAGTTCGAGTTGTTCTTAGCCTATAAATGGTAGTAGTTGGGAGAGTTTATTCTAGTCTTACTTAGCTTTCCTTGAGAAGCGACAGATGCATTGGTATTGATGCAAATTAGTTGAATTGAATTCGAAGTGACTGCCACTTGGCGCATGAGTCCGAGTTGTTCCTTGCTTATAAATGGCAGTAGTGTAGGGAGAGTTTGTTCTCGTCTCACTTAGCTTTTCTTGTGGAGATGGACTCTACCGATCCCCCGCCTTGCAAGACGCTTTCCTCTTGGTTGTCGATTTCCTCGTTCGAAGAAGCTTTGGTGGTGAAGTCCTTCAGAAGAATGAGATGTGCCTAGTGGACTGTCCGTGTTCGTGCACTTCATCGAATGTGTGCCATGTTGGTTTCTGGAAGAGCCCCAAGGTTTGGATTGATTGCCAACCCACACTCTGTCGAAGTTCCCGCACATTGATTCGCTCGGACTATGCACGGTATTCCTTTGCCTCAAGGAGTTCCTCTCTCAAGATCCTTCTTGGGACGTTGACGATGAAGTGATTTGCTCTGACGATGCATGGAGTTCCGTATTCGTGCACTTCATCAGAAGACTGAGATGTGTCGAGTTTTCGTGTTCGTGCACTTCATCCACTGTGTGCCATGATATTGGTTACTGGGTCCGTGATCGCCGCGGCCCAGTTTTTGTTATGCTGGAAGAGTCACAGAAACTCCGGCGATGCACGATGAAGTAATTTGACTCAAGGAGTCATCCAACGGTTCCTATGCTCTGATGATGCACGATGAAGTGATTTGTCTCACTTTATCGTGCATCGTCAGAGCATAGGAACCGTTGGATGACTCCTTGAGGCAAATTACTTCATCGTGCATCGTCAGAGCAATAGCAAGAGGAATTCCTTGAGGCACAGGAACAGAAGCAAAGGAATTCCTTGGCACTCAAAGAGAGAAGACTGAGGTGTATCGAGTTTTCGTATTTGTGCACTTCATCCACTGTATGCCGTGATGTTCGTTACTGGTTCCGGGATCGGCGCGACCCAGTTTTTGTTATGCTGGAAGAGTCACAGGAACTCCGACGATGCACGATGAAGTGATTTGCCTCAAGGAGTCATCCAATGGTTCCTATGCTCTGACGATGCACGATGAAGTAATTTGCCTCACTTCATCGTGTATCGTCAGAGCATAGGAACCGTTGGATGACTTCTTGAGGCAAATCACTTCATCGTGCATTGTCAGAGTAAGAGCAAGAAGAATTCCTTGAGGCACAGGAACAGAAGCAAAGGAATTCCTTGGCACTCAAGGAGTTCTTTTGACTCCTTGATTGCATTCCAGTTTTTGTAATATTGGAAGAGCCACAGGAACTCCTCTGCCTCAGTGAGTTCCTTTGCTCTGACGATGCACGATGAAGTGATTTGCCTCAAGGAGTCATCTAACGGTTCCAATGCTCTGACGATGCACGATGAAGTGATTTGCCTCAAGGAGTCATCCAACGTCTCAAGTAGTACCTTTGCTCTGACGATGCACGATGAAGTGATTTGCTCTGACGATGCCCGTACGCAGCTCACATTCAACTTTTTTCTTGTTAGTAGGATTTTATGTAGTAGTTCAGACTTTCATATGTAAATAAAAGTCAAACTTTTCGTAGTTTTTACAATGTAAATGTAATTCAAAAATAATTTTATTATAAAAGACAGAGCTTATAAAAGATAGAAGTTCCTTGCCCAATTATATAATTACATTATTGTTTTACAATTTCATTGCTTGCTTCGTGTTTGTAGAAGCATGGAAAATATCAGAATGATGATCTATGCGGCTCAGAGCAGGAGAACCCCATGCGGCTCATACAGGAGCAGTCCCATGCGGTTCAGAGAGACTCTTAGTCTCATGCGGCTCGGACAGGAGAGTCCATACGGCTTGCATAGGGACAGTCCTGCGGTTCAAAGAGTCCACCAGCCGCATGTGGTTCAAAAGTACATGCGGCTCACGGAGATATGCGGCTCAATGCCACGTGTACCCACGAAGACCCCTTCACACAGCTGGCCATCGAGCAGTCTGCCTATTTAATGCTCTGTCTTGATTTGACAGCTGACGGCTCTGACATAAAGTATCATAATGGCCCTGCCATAATGACAGACTCTTAGGAAATAGGAGAAAATCTCTGACGCAATTCGAGATTGACACGTGGCTACTCCCATGCGGCTCCAGTGAAGAACAGCTTCATGCGGCTGGCAAGGATCGTCTTCCTGTGGCTCACCAAAAAGCCATCCCATGCGGCTCGCAGTTACTACCCTTATGCGGTTCACCAAGGAACCATCTCATGTGGCTCGCAAATACTATACCTATGCGGTTAGCTGAGACGCTGTCTCATGCGGTTCATGGATGGCATGCGGCTTTGGCAGAGTCCATCATCAAGACACGTGGCAGAGATTCGATGACAGCTGGCAGCAAAGATGATTATGAGATACAAAGATTTACCAGATCCTAATGACCATATCCTCATAATTAATGGGATCAAGTCGTATCATTCATAATCAAACCAATGGGACATGTGGTGGGAGATCCAAGCTACACAATCAATCATGAAGATTTAAAGCAATCAGCATTAATTATTCGAAAGATTTAGTGCTACCCCCATTTATGGCCCAGATCCTTCATGCCTAAAACGAATGGTCTAGATTGATTAAGCATCAGGTCGCCGCCACTTTGAGAATGGGTAATCAGCCAAACCCTAATGATGCCTCCCCACTATTATAAATAGCAGGGTACCATTCCCTTGCAAGAGATACACGGTTAGAGAGGAGATATACAGAGAAAGACCCCCCCAATAATCAGAGAGAAAATACACAGAGAGAGAGAAGCCAGAAGAGCAACAGAGGAGCGAGAGGAGCATTTCTTCATCAACGCCAACCATCTCTTCACCGGAGCCAAGGCTGTATACCGATCGTCCAAGGAGTAAGGCAGGGCTGCCGTGGCCTTCCCGAGCCTCTATCGTCACCCCCCAGAATCTAAAATAAACAATTGTACTTTGACTGCTGTACCTAGGTTTTCGTCCCTAGGCTTTCTTTGTACAAGCGAGTTTGTATTGTGAGTCTAAAGTTCAGTCCTCCCATAAAACTGTTCTGTACTTTTCAATCAATGGCAAACACGATGGCGACTCTGCTGGAGACAAACTTCTCCACGGCTGAGGAGTTGGTGACGCAGTCGGATGCAGCCAAACTTGGCTCCACGCAACAAAAGATGGTCGTCCGCTTCGACCAACAAGCGTTTGAAGAGATGCTCTCCGAAGGAAGCGCTGGCCCGGTCCAGAAGCGCACCCGCACGACAAAGGCTCACAGAGAGTGGAGGCCAAAATCATTTGCTCCTCCCCAAGCCCCCGACGGGATACCCTCTGTTGCTCAAGACAGCGAGAAGGACTCTTCTGCGGCTCCACTTCAGACCGTAGACAACTATACTGTCCCCAAGTCCGGCAGAAGAAAATACTATGATGCTGGACTTGCAGGGGCAAAGAGGAACTCTACGCGAACTGAGCCGCATAGGGGTGCTAGCCGCGTAGAAAAAGCTCATGCGGCCACATCCGCTAGCCGCATGGAAAAAGCTTATGCGGCCACATCCGCTAGCCGCATGAAGAAAAATCATGCGGTCACATCTATCAGCCGCATGGTTTATGCAGCTACAGTCGCCAATCACATGGATGAAACACATGAGGCTGTAGGAGTCAATCGCTTGCAGAAAACCCATGCGGCCACAATTGCCAACCGCATACGGCCAGCCTGCACGATCGTGACTCCTAGTCGCTCAAAAACAACTCATCCAACAGCAGAAGACAACCGCATACAGACAGCCTGCACGGTACCCAACTCTAGCTGCATAGCGTCCATTCCACGCTTTTCTCGATCAATCTTCGACCGTCTCTCATACGGTCCTGACCCTGATAGTTCTCTGGATGATAAGCCAGACTCTGTGGCATTCAACTTGGACTCCTCCTATTACGCACCCGCAAGTGCTAAAAGGAGGAAGTCTAGGGCAGCGCGGGCTCATCAAGCCCAGTCAGCTGTCCCAACCTCTGACTATCGGGGCGTCCCGCTGACTATCACACGGGCCTCGGATGGGAAGTTGTATACCACCGCTCGAGTCCAGCTCCCGGAGGCAAACGGACAGAGTGGTTCTTCCGACTTGCGGGAGGCGATCCTCTATAAACGCAAGAAAAGAGGAGGAGTGTCGGCATAAAAAGAGCCCCCGCTTGGACATCGCTGCACCCAAATCATCGTCAACTGCTGTTGCAACAACGCAGCGATGACGGAAGATCGGCCATCCGTCTTCCAAAGACTACAACATCCGAGCTCAGAAGATGAGGCACCTCCGGTAGTCTCCTGTAATTCCGCTCAGAAGGTCCCCGTCGAAAGGAGGAGGAAAAAGACAAGCATCTCCAGTCCCAAGATATCAACCACTGCAGCTAAGAAACTATCGTCTAAACGGTTGTCCTCTACCGGTGTATTCCAACACACCCGTTCAAAGATGAAATTTTTTGCAATAGGAAATTCATCATCCACATCGCTGGGGGTTGAGGGAACTGGGGGTAGCACTCCTCCGAACATCCACAACAATCCAATGTTTCAAGGAGCCGAGCCCGCACAAACAACTCTTTCATCAGGAGCAACAAACGCTGATGTCCCCGAGGACATCCGTAACTCTCAAGACGAAGCAAGCTCTGAAGCTGGGAGTACTGCTCCCTCCGAGTCTGAACCAGAAGACAATATTCCCACATATCCCGACGACTTCTTGGTACACGGGTACGACTCGGAGGGCACATCCTCCACCGTTCCTACCATCACTCCTCATATAAGGACGGTGTTCATGACGGACAGCAATCAAGGTGGTTCCAGTGATCGCCAGCGCATTGACAGTCTCGAAGCCATATTACTTGCTTTGGTCAAGTCTGTAGACGAGATTAAAGCGGCCCTGCCCACTCTACAAGGAGCAGCGCCTGGTCAAACAAGCACGGGCTCCGCGGTCAATATAGATTCGAACTCAGCGGCACCAAACCCGGGCAATAATCCTCCCGAAATAACAGCCCCTACCGTGACAGATGAGACCCGAGAAGTAAGAAGAGAGGTCCAGGAGCTCCGAGCCATGTTTCATGCCCGAGAAAATGCTCAAGATCTCAGAATACGGCAACCATACCCTGCTGAATGGAGGGATGTTCCATTCCTACCAAGATATAAGCCGTTCAATATCAACCCGTATGATGGCAAAACCTCAGCAAGTCGGTACATCACTTACTTTGAGGTCACCACCGACCATCTGCCCTATGATGATACGATCCTCACACGGTTATTCATCGGGGCATTGGAAGGAGTCGCCTTCGATTGGTACCGCAATCTACCGGACAACTGCATCCACTCCTTCGCCGGCTTCAAGCGTCTGTTCTTGGAACGATTCTACGAAGTAGGACAGGACGTCACTATGTCCACTCTCATGGACGTCGTCCAAGGGGAGAAGGAGTTGACAAGGAACTACATCGAACGGTTCTGCCAGATCGCCATGAAGCTGCCTTCCGAAAATCCAGATTCCTCTTTGATTGAAATTTGCCAAAAGAGACTGCTTTCAACCATCAGTCTCTGGATGGGCGAAAGTCAATTCAAAGATTGGAAGGCATTCATCATCAGCGCCACAAGCGCCGAAGAACGACTGAAGAAGGCTCGCCAACTGGGATTGCACATCTCAGAAGGAGAAAACAAGGGCAAGCGTCCCAACAACGATAATGGGGGTAACCCCTCCAACAATCGGGACAGCAAGGGAAAGCAGGCTATGGTGGCCGACACGGCTCAGAAGCCCGAGTCACAACCAGCAGACAAACAATGGCCTCAGATCACTTACTCTTTCGAAGACGGCCACGTCAAGCCTATCTTGGACATGCTCATACAAGGAGGTAGAATTCAGCTTCCTCCACCAAGGCGGGAGCCTCGGCCGGCTGATTTGGAGAACCCAAAGTTCTGCCATTACCACCGTTACGTACACCATGCTACACATGACTGCTACCAACTAAAACGGTACATCCAAAGCCTCATCGATCAAACGCGCTGGCCATCGACTTCGAAGAAGTAACCGTAGCAGCCAATATGGTGTCCGTACAATTAAACAGCTTCCCTCCGACGGAGACTCAAGACGGGGTAATCCCCGTCCCTCTGGCGACGATGGAGATTACCAATCTTCCACCTCCCCGGGGACAGGCTGCTGGTCTAGTACCTCTCACCACCTCACGGGGGGAGGTCATGTGGGTCCATCCAGACTTGGTGTCAGAAGTAACTCGGCCCACACCATCTCCAACTAACAAAAAGAGTGAAAAAATCAAGACCTGCCACACAATCTCAGCAGACAACGAGGAAGCTACAGCCGTCGTCACACGGTCCGGAGTGCAATCCCAACCTGTGGTTGACAGCCCAGCTGAAAATCATCAACCTACTACAACTGATGCTCCGGGACCGGCTCAGCCTTCGACGACCGACAAGCCTAGAATGAAGAAGACTCGCTTCGACAAATCCCTCCGAAGGGACGCAGCCCAAGGGCTAGAGAGGCCCTATAACTTTGACATCATAGCACAATTGGCTAACACTCCGGCCAAATTGTCATTATACGAACTCCTAAGGCTCTCCAAGGACGTTCGTATTGCATTGAGCGAAGCACTCCAAAATGCCGATGCCTATCTCGCTCAATCCAACCTCACCAGGGAGGACTTACCCGTGGATCTCCAAGACAGTGCCTGCACGGGAGCAATGCCCAACATCGTCTTCACTCCGCAGGACATGCTCATCAAAACCAACCTACATGATCGCCCGCTATACTACACAGGATACATCGGCGACGTAAAGGTGGATCGGATGCACATTGATCCTGGCTCTTCCATAAGCATCATCCCGAAGGGTATGCTACATCATCTCCGCATCCCAATGCATCGCCTGACACCTACAAGCACCGCCATCAACGGTTTCAATTCGGGCAGGAGCTACCCTATTGGGAAGATTCGTCTGAAGTGTCAAATTGGCGACCTCCAATTCGAAGTCACCTGCTATGTCATAGATGCAGACACTTCTTACAACATCCTCTTGGGGCGCCCATGGATACACGATTATATGATCGTGCCTTCCACGCTACACCAGTGCTTCAAATACGTTGACAAACACGGCTTCGTGAAGACAGAATTTGCTGATATCGATCCCTTCAAGGGGGTCGAATCTTACTACTCGGACTCCTGCTTATACGAAAAGTCGAGGAGGCACCTTGATGAAGGAGACGCACAAACTCATACCGAGACAGCCACGGGATCAGAAGGACCCATGACGATCCACCTCTAAGCTCGCAAATCGGGCAAGTCTGTACCCCTTACCGCCACTCTACGGAAGGACGCAATCAGCCTCTCAGCGCAGGAAGAGCAACTGATAATTCGGCTGCCGAGGTCCGGCCAAGTGCCGAGACCCACAACGGAGCCACTGACAATCAGGCTACCAAGAGTCAGCCAACCACAAGCAGGGAAGCTCAACCCCTCGGACAGGCCCATGACGATACGCCTTCCCAGGAAGGGTCGTCACCCCAATGCAAGGTCTGACACTTCCAGCGAACCAGCCACTCCTCGCTCCACATCAAATGCCAAACTGGGGGTCGCTAGTCTGCCAACAACTCCACGCTCTGCTCCATCAACTGAACCACTGAAAACCAGGCTTCCTAGGTCGTCCTCTCAGTCTTCGTTCACACAGGGGGTAGCCGAAGAGGAACCAGAGCTAGCCAAGTATGTGGCTGCCCACACTGATGTCCCCTCCGCTGATGATGTGATCCCCCTAGAAAAGATACCTTACTTCATCAATAAAGGGTTATCTTTGAACTACACCAAGCTCAATAAGCTATGTACAATGTATGCTATGGAACACGGTATAGGCACTCACCTACACACACAGGTGATAAATGTGTACACCACGATCCAGCTTACTCCAGTAGAAGACGCTTACCGAATATTCGAGGGAGGTGATCATCCGATCATCTTCGGCCGGACGAACAACCCGCATCCCCACACCATAGAAGAAGTTGACCTCGGGTTAGATGCCGGAAGACTGCCTCTGTATCTCTATAGCCCTCAATCCAAATATCTTATGCAGAAACAGGGGTATAATCTGGAGACGACACTAGGATTGAACTACGGCACTGGGCGACGATTACCTTTAAAGCTGCCAGTCCCGGCGGGCAAACCACGGAACTACTATAACAAAACTCGATGCGGGTTAGGGTATGTAACGCCTACTACGACTCCTGAAAGTTCAGATGAAGAATGCGACTGGCAGTCACATTCAACCGGATCACCAACTTCCGACTCAGATACCAGCATCGGATATGTGTTCAGACAAGTCATGTCAGTCAACATGGCGTTCGCCGACGCTTACGAGGAAGACGAAGACATCCCCGAAATGGGCCCAGCAATTAGACGTACAATGGGAAAAGCGGTTCGAACTGAGAGAACCTCCTACTGAAGATGAGGTCGTACAAGTGGATCTCGACAGCGAATCTTCTCCAAAACCGATTTTCTTCAGTAAAAGCCTAACTGACGAAGAACGAAAGTCGCTGTTAGAACTTGTCAGAGAGTACGTTGATGTGTTCGCCTGGAGCTATGAAGACATGCCAGGGTTAAATTCCGATATTGCACTTCACAAACTTAACATTCGACCAGATGCGAAGCCAGTCAAGCAACAACAACGATGCTTCCGCCCAGGCATCATGGACGCGATCGAAGCCGAAGTCAACAAACTGATAGCTAGCGACTTCGTTCGTGAGGAGCAATATCCCGATTGGGTCGCCAATATAGTACCCGTCCTCAAGAAGAATGGGAAGATTCGAATCTGCATCGACTTCCGCAACCTGAACGAGGCGTGCCCCAAAGATGAATTCCCCCTTCCTATCACAGACATCATGATCGACAATACCTGCGGCTTCGAACGTATGTCATTCATGGATGGCTTCTCGGGGTACAACCAAATCAAAATGTCTCCTGACGACGAAAAGCATACATCATTCCGAACACCGATTGGCACGTACTGCTACACAGTCATGCCTTTCGGTTTGAAGAATGCCGGCGCCACATACCAAAGAGCCATGAGTATCATCTTCAGAGACCACTTACGCAAGACAGTGGAGTGCTACGTTGACGATATAGCCGTGAAGAGCCGCTGCAAAGGAGACCATCTGCAGGATCTAAGGACGGTATTCGACCTAATGCGAGCGCACAATTTGAAAATGAACCCCACGAAGTCCTTTCTAGGCGTATCCAGCGAGAAGTTCTTAGGCTTCATCATCACTGCAAAGGGTATCCATGTAGACCCTGAGAAGACAAAAGCAATCATGGAGATGGGTCCCCCGAGAAATCTCCGCGAACTCAGAGGCCTTCAAGGAAGGCTAGCTTACATCAGAAGGTTCATTTCCAACCTCTTCGGGCGATGTCGACCATTCACGCACCTCATGAAGAAAGGAGTCTCATTCGTATGGGACGAGGAATGCCAGCGTGCTTTCGACAGCATCAAAGAATATTTGTCAAATCCTCCAGTTCTGGTAGCCCCAGTTCCTGGAAAACCATTCCTGCTCTATGTACGAGCAATGGAACACTCCCTCGGGGCTCTGCTGGTACAGAACAACGATGCAGGCCATAAACAGGCCATATATTACCTCAGCCGAATGATGATTGGGCCAGAGCACCGATACACCACTGTAGAGAAGGAATGCCTCGCCCTGGTGTTCGCCATTCAGAAAACGCGATACTATGTCACCGGACAAACGATACATGTGATCTCACGAGTCAACCCTCTAAGGGTCCTCATGACTAAACCAGGGGCACTCAGGTCTCGCCTCGCTACATGGGCAATATTGCTGTCCCCTTATCATATGATCTTCGTCCCACAAAAGGCAATCAAAGGTCAAGCCCTGGCAGACTTCTTAGCAGCCCACCCGGGCTCGGAGTCCTCCAGGATATACGAAGAGATCCCAGATGAGGTCGCCAACTCGCATGCAACCTCTCACGAAAATATATGGCGAATGTTCTTCGACGGCGCTTCGAGGACCGGACCTAAAGGCAATATAGTCATCGGAGTCGGGGTAGTGCTAATCTCTACTTCCGGATTGGTGATTAACCGCGCTTACTCCCTCACCGAGCCCTGCTCTAACAATGTGGCCGAGTACAATGCTCTGGTCATTGGCCTCCAACTTGTAAGAGAGCTAGGGGTAGAATACCTTGAAGTATATGGCGATTCCCAGCTAATCGTCAATCAGATCCGGGGCTCATACGAAGTTCCCCACGAAGACATGATCCATTATCACCAAATAGCGATTGACATCATCTCGTCGTTCAAAGGGTTCTTTATCGAACATGTCCCCAGACTCCAAAATATCGAAGTAGATGCCTTAGCCGGTCTTGCCGCTTCCCTAGCAGTTCCGAATTATGATCGCCAATCAGTGGATGTGATAGGCCACGAACTGGTCTGTTCCAAAAATAATGTGCAATTCGTGGCGAGTTATTCCGCATAGACGATTGATGATGCCCTAGATTGGAGACAACCATTCATCGACTTCGTCGTCTACGACATCCTGCCCGAGAACCCAAAGGAAGCCACTTCCATTATACGACGTTCTCTCAAATTTTTTTACGATACAGAGACGAAAATGCTGTATCGCCGTCCTACGACGGATTACTGCTTCGGTGTCTGTCAAATGCAGAAGCGAAAGAAGCCGTACGAGAAGCCCATGACGGTGTCTGCGGGGCCCACCAGCCCGGCCCGAAACTGCAAGACCGCCTTCGCCGAATGGGCTACTATTGGCCCACAATGGTGGCAGATGCGATAGACTACGCTAGAAAGTGCAAAGCCTGCCAAGTCCACGCGGACTTCATTCACCAACCATCCGAATTTTTACATCCGACGGTGGCGTCCTGGCCATTCGAAGCATGGAGAATGGACATCATTGGTCCAATCACCCCACCTTCTCCCGAGGACATCGCTTCAGACTTGCGATCACGGATTACTTCTCCACATGGGTGGAAGCTGTCCCACTCGCAGAAGTCAAGACTTTAAACGTGATCAGCTTCCTTAAGCATCACGTCATCTACCGCTTTGGACTGCCCTGAAGGATCATCCATGATAATGGTCCGCAGTTTGCAAGCCACACATTCTAACGGTTCTGAGATAAACACCGTATTCAGAATATCGCTTCGACGCCGTACAACCCGGCAGCAAACGGGTTGGCAGAGGCATTCAACAAAACAATCATCAAACTCCTCTAGAAGTTTGTCTCCTCCAACAAACGTGACTGGAACGAGAAGCTCGGCAAATGCTTATGGGCTTATCGCACCACGGTCCGAACAGCCACCGGGAATACACCATTCTCCCTGGTATACGGGAGTGAGGCAGTCCTCCCCTTGGAGACCCAGATCCCCTCACTACGTGTCACCCTCACACATCAATTAACGACAGACGACAACTACCAACGTCGGCTGCAAGAGTTAGAGGCCTTAGATGAAAAGCGCCTCCTAGCTCAGCAAAGGATTGAGCTGTACCAAGCACGCATCTCAGGAGCCTTCAACAAGAAGGTCAAAATCAGAACATTCCAGGTAGGCGATCTCGTCTTGGCAGTCCGGAGGCCAATGGTCATGACTCACAAGACCGCCGACAAATTCCAGCCAAAGTGGGAGGGCCCATTTATCATTAAGACAGTATTTTCCAACGGTACTTACCGCCTTGCAAAGCAAAACGGAGACTTGCTCATGTTGCCCGTCAACGACAAGTTCCAGCCAAACCCTAATGATGCCTCCCCACTATTATAAATAGCAGGGTACCATTCCCTTGCAAGATATACACGGTTAGAGACGAGATATACATAGAGAGACCCCCCCCAATAATCAGAGAGAAAATACACAGAGAGAGAGAAGCCAGAAGAGCAACAGAGGAGCGAGAGGAGCATTTCTTCATCAACGCCAACCATCTCTTCACCGGAGCCAAGGCTGTATACCGATCGTCCAAGGAGTAAGGCAGGGCTGCCGTCGTCTTCCCGAGCCTCTATCGTCACCCCCCCAGAATCTAAAATAAACAATTGTACTTAGACTGCTGTACCTAGATTTTTGTCCCTAGGCTTTCTTTGTACAAACGAGTTTGTATTGTGAGTCTAAAGTTCAGTCCTCCCATAAAACTGTTATGTACTTTTACAATCAATGGCAAGTAGTGTTACATATTTGCTTGAAAGCAACTTCTTAGCCCATATCAACCTCATCATTGAAATCTTCTAGTGAGTGTCATCATCATTTCCTCTCGGTATTTCGAAGGGAGTAGTCATCAACATCTTCATATAATAAGCCGTGTACAAGAGGCAGTTGGGTGCCTGTTGTTGTGGGCAATTTGGAGAACAATTCAGTACTTTGCTCTCATACTCCATCTTCGCTGGACATCTCTTCCTCATCATATCAACTTTTCTTCTGACGAAAGGCTCTAAGGTCTTCTTCATTAATTCTGTATCTACCTTGCCCTTTTCATACGTAGTTTGCCTCAAGGAGTTGTAATGTGTCCAGTCGTAGGTGATAAAGTTGAATGTGAGCAGAGTATAGTGTCTAATGCATAAATTAAAGAGTAGGATGAATAGAAACTCTATGTCGTCCTCCAAGCCCATAACAAAGTCTACTACATCTGTTTGGAAGTCTTCAAGGGTGCCGCCTTTTGCGTCTGGTTCAATGGCACGTTCAACGATGTTCTGTTTCCCAAAAACAAAACACAATATCATGAGTAATTTTTTTCTGTCATTTTTCATCGGTGTACACATGAATATGGATTTTTCTGTTTGGATTTTTACCAATGTGTGGGGCATCAAGAATACAGACCACTTATGTTTCAATGTTTGGGGCACCGGCTTTTGCTTCTGGTTCAATGGCACGTCATTTGAACTAGACGGAGAACATTTTCTTTTAATGCCTTGAATTTCTTTCAGCTTCCTTATTATTAGGTTCAGTATGCCAGCCTCCATGTCTTCATAGTTGAGTATGTCTTGCAGGTCTATTGTCGACAGCTGGACTGAAACTTCATTTTCACCCTCTTTCGGCGAAAATAAGTATACAATATCACGGCACATAAATTTAGTTTAGATTAAATTAATAGAGATTCTCATTACATAATTGTGAAAAAAGTCTAGAAAAAACAAAAGAAAAAGGGTTCAGAATATATACTCTGGACACTTCTTTTTAGAAATTACGATGTCGATGTATTGCTTCTTCAGTTCTTCATCCGCATCTTTCCAAAGTAAGAGTTCATCGCATTCCCTTAGTATGACACGGTTCTTCTTTAATTCAGCCATTTTGGCGTCTCCTCCGAATTTCGAAGCGGCATTAATCTTTCGCTTTTTATTAGCCTCTTTAAATGTATTCTTTTCCAAGGGAGTAACATCTTTAACGGCCAATGGCGCTGATGGTTTTTGGAACCTCTTTCCCCCGGTCCTCCTCTTCTTTTGGCTTCTTTTGGAGCATCATATTCAACAGCTGCTTGAATCTCCTAACGCTGCAATGCTACAACCATGGCTTCGAGATCAACGATTTTCGTATCCTTTTCAATGGCTTCAATATTCAACAATTCAACTTTATTTTGAAGCTCCATTTTCTCCTCAACGAGCCTTTTATTTGTTTCTCTGAGTTGCTCGATTGTTTGCACTGAAATAAAACAAACAATAATAAAATGTATGATGTGAATCTAACATGGAGAATGACATTCTTCGTGTAATATAATACGGAGAATAGCATTCTCTGTTTAGAATTACACAGAGAATAACCTTCCCAGTATCGAAATGATAGAGAATAACAATTATTCGTTTCAAATAACACGGAGAATGCCATTCTCCGTGTTATAATACACGGACAATAGCCATTCTCCTGGAAGATTACAGATCAGAAATTTAAAATAGAAAATATTTTACCTTGTGCATGTAGCTCTGTAACATTGTCGTTGAGTCGTGCATTATCTGCAATAAGAACAGAATTATGCTTTCTCAAATCCTCCAGTTCATGCACAGAGCCCTCTATCACAATGTTGACTGCACATTGTTGTGCTTCTTCTGCTTCGAGCTCTTTCAGCTTTTCTTTGTGCCTCCGTCTCTTTCAACTTTTCTTTGAGTTCTTCATTCTGCACAAGAATATCAGAATGATGTCTTCTCAAATCCTCCAATTCTTTGCTGAGTTGTCCATCACAACACCCATTTTATGATGTTGTGGTATCCGTTGTTCATTAAAATTATCCCCACCTGCTTCTTGGTGTTCTTTCTCTCCCTCTTTTTTAACTTCTTCTATAGGTGGCACATCTTCTTTGTGCCCTTCTTCTTCCCCAACAGGTATAACCAGATCTTCCAATATTATCTTCGATCTCAACTTGTTGTGATATTCGGCCTTGAGGTAGTTTGAGATTTCGTACCCATTTCATGTGAAAAATCTTGGGTAATCAGGAATTGGGGCGAACTTCCTTTCTACAAATTTACTATGTTCTGCAAACCAATAGAGGAAGTATATTGTGCAACCTTCCAATTTGTGGAAAGCCATTGAGTAATCTCCCCGTTTAGTTTTGCTTCTACTCCTCTTTATGATATTCATTACATATGCCAGGATTAACTTTGGCCAGCAAATACTGTTGATGACGTGCACACTGTCTACCAAGGCCAAGAATTTGTACGACAAATTTCAACTGCCAGACTTTGTGAAGAATACTGTTTGGCACAAGTGGAAGATTATTAGCTTGGCCAAATCATCTGGACTAACAGCGTTATCTCTGCCACGAAGCCGTCGTAACAATTCAAAGAACTTGTCTCTCACTTCCTCATTCGTGACTTCTGAGTGTTTGCCCTTAGTATTAACCAGCAATCTTGTGAAGTGATCTCTACACAGGCTCAATGATGCTAGTGGTGTGGGTTGTTGTTATTTTTTCTTTATCAATCTTCTGTAAAAAACATCATTGTCGCTTTCTTCATTCAGCGGTAGACCGAAGATGACTGCCATATCGTCGACGTTTGGCACGATTTTAACAGTGGTGCTCAATTCAAAGCACCCGACGCCATCTTCTTCTTCTGGGTAGCTTGTAATTAAATTCTAAAGCCCTTCCGTCACTACCAAAATATGGCAAAATTGTGACAAATTTAGCGACCCCATGAAAGGACGTCGCTAATTTTTAGGAATTTAGCGGCGTGGCAACTTGACGTCGCTATTCGTCACTGGTGGCGACTACTAGCGACGAATAGCGACAGTAATTTATTAAATGGGAATCTGCGTTGCAATGTCGTCGCTACACTTTGCTAATTATTTAAATATAGCGACATTTTGCAACGTCTCCTCATGACGTTGCTAAAGTTTTTACTTAGGGCACGCTGTTTCATTTTTACCCCTCACTCGAAAATTTTTAAAATTTCTAAAAAATTTCTGCCCCCCCCCGGTCGACCCCCGGCGACCCTCTACCCCCCCCCGGTGACTCCCTCCCCCCCGACGGCCCCTCCCCCCCGGTGACTACCTCCCCTCCGGCGACCCCTACCCCCCTCCCGTCGAGCTCCTCCTCCCCCACGAGCTCTTCCTCATCTTCCTCAGATAAACCCTAACCTAACTCCTCTCCCTCCTCCTCCTTCTCTCCCACGGACACACACACACACACACACACACACACAGAGAGGCACACATACACACACGGACACACACACACACACGGACACACAGTTAGAGGTGCAACTTGGACGGGCTAAACCCGAACCCAATCGGATAAACCCGTTAATGGGTTGGGTTAGGGTTGAAGATATTCGAGTTTGGGCTCAGATTTGGGTTAAATATTTGAAGTTTAATAAACATGTGTGTGTGTATGTGTGCACATGTGTGCGTGTATATGTGGCAGCATACAGTGGTATGTGTGTGGCAGTAATCTCAGCTTTGTGTGAATGTATGTCTGAGTTCATGTGTGAGTGAGTGACTCTATGTGTGTGTATAGATATCCAGAATTTATGTGTGTATGAGTGGACAGGGTGTTAGCAGTAATGTGTACACGTGTGTGTGTGAATAGGAAATCAGTAAGCTAGTTTCAGTCCAGGTTTACCAGTGTGTATGTAAATAGTACCTAGGTTCTTAGGTCAGTGTGTGCATGAGTGTATAGCAGTACATGAACATGTGTGTGTGTAAATGTGTTCTCAGTTCATTGGGTACATGTGTATGAGTGTGTGTATAGGGGAATCAGTACAACAGTGGGTAGTATAGGTTCTCAAGTTTTAGTGTAATTGTGTGTAGATATCAAGAAATCAATTTTCAGTCGAGTGCATATGTATTCTCAGGTCAGTAACAGGCTTGTGAGTGTAAAAATGTGTGTAATACATGAGAAATCAATGTACACAATCAGTTTACAGGTTGACAATCCAAATACAATTCGAAAACCCATAAATTCATATGCATACATGAACCCTAACATGTATATTAAACTCACTATCAGTTTACAGGTTAGATAATATGTTAAGGAAAGGTTTGGTAATAGAATGTGGTTTGTGTTAGAGAGTGAGGATATTGTGGAAGATATGTTAGTTAGGCTTTATATTAGAAGTTTTGTATTAGAGTTAGAGGTGGGCTAGAGTGAGCGTGACAGGTTGAGGTATCTTGTGATACCATGATGGTATCACAAGATAATTAGGATTTATCCTATGAAAGGATAAAGTTCTAAGATACTTCAAGATATAAAATTAAAGTATCAAGATACCATGGCATGGTATCGAGATACGAGGGCATGGTATTAGGATACCATGTTGCGGTAGAAAAGTGCCTAGAAACTGAGGTAGGGGCTTGATAGTGAGTTTACCTTGGTAAGGTAATAGGGTAAGTTAAGATAATTGCCTAGAAGCTAAGGTATGAGTCTAAGGTGTTAGGATATGGTTAGAAATTGATTGTCTTGGTTGGTAATGGTTAGGATTAGTGCTCTTAGACTAGTTTTGACCTAGGTTGACCGTTTGACCGAAAGTCAACGAAAGTCAACCGAAAGTCAAACTTAGCCTAAAACTGACTAGAATTGACCCGAAACCAAACCAGAGTTGACTAGTTGACTGAAAGTCAATAGTTGGTCAACATTACCCGATGGACCCGACCCAACCCGAGTTTAACCCGATCCTTCGGGTTTGGTCTTAGGCTTCATATGTTGAACCCGAGGTCGGGCCGGGCTTGGGCTCGGGTTAGGCTTATGATTCATCTTGTTGGGCTCGGGTTGACCTCAAGTCCGACCCAACCCGTCCGAGTTGCACCCCTATACACAGTTTCAATGTCTCTCTACTGTAATATACACGAAGAAGTTCGGACACTACAAATATCGGTATTTGTTCCATGTCTATGTCTAATGAAGGATAATTGCCTAGACTTAGTCAACTTCACCCAGTTTGACTAGTTTGTCCAAGATATTGACTAAGTCAACTCAACTTCATCTAGTTTGACTAGTTACTGCACTGAACATGTGTGTCCATCTTTGCAGAATTATTTCCAAATGGATATGAATTACTACTTGAGGAATCTTTCATGGATGTACAATCGTCGTCCTGATGATATGTGTGGTGTACGGGATAAATACATAGCGGGAGTAGAGCAGTTCCTACAGTTTGCTAAGGCGTTCCCTCAGTACATGGACGGCACCAAAATTAAGTGTCTGTGTGTGAAATGTCATAACGTAAAATATTATCCAGAGACAACTTTGTGGATCTCGATTCCACCAAAGACAACTGTTTGTGTATCAGATCTTCGAACTACAAAGATGTTGATACGGGCAACGATTTCTATGGCATCCTATGGAAGATTGTGGAGCTGACATATAGTTATGGAATAGAGCCTGCTAAGATTGTGTTATTCAGGTGTGATTGGTTCGATCCGATTGAAGGTCAAGATTGGAAAGTAGACAAGTGTGAAACCCATAACTTTTAGTTAATTATTTTGAATAACTTGAATTAGATAATTAATTCTAGAAATTCAATTTTTGTTATTTTTCTAAATCATTAAAATTTAGTGCTTGTTAGATTAATATTTTGCCAAATTTGTATTAAAAGCTAAATAGAAAATTACTAATAAATCATGGATTTTTGTTTTGGTTGACCCAGACTTGAACTCGTTCCCAAGTTCCGAACCCATCTAGAAACCTTCAAATTTTTCAGTTAATTAATTAAATAATTTAATTAGCTAATTATTATCACAAATCATTATTAATTGTTAATTTAGAATAATTATATTTTTGAAACATTACTTAATCCTGGATTTAGATTTTTGGTTCTGAACCGTTCTGACCCAGCCCAAACTCGTCTTAAACCCAAGTTTAATTTTCTAAAAATTTTCCTTAATATATTTATTTATATAATATCTAATCCTTTTCTTTCTATTTATTAAGAATTTATTCTCTGAACACTCATTCATTATAAAGAATGGATTATTCTATTCACTACTTATTTACTCATTCACCCATTTCTTTCACTAACACAGCACACTATTAAACCCATTCCATTATGGAAACAACCGAGCTTTTCCTTTCCGTGGCCAAACGGTCGAGCCCCTTGGCCTTCGAAAACCGCCGTCGCCGCCATCACTCTGGCGACCGTCGGCCTCCCCGAACGGTCGCCCCCTCCTCTTCCGGTAACCCCAAGCCCCTTTCATCTATAAAACCCACTCTTCATCCCTCTCTTTCATCACAACTCCCAAACCCTCTGTGCCCTAGCCCAAATTCTGGCGAACCTGCATCCCTTCCGGTGATCTTCGGTGCTGAATCACACTCCCGAGGCCGTGCCCCCTCGGCGACCCCCTGCAGCAGCCCACGGCCGCCTTCCCCGAGCGCCCGGCCGGCCAACGACCCCGCTCCCAGCCATCCAGGGCCGAGCACCGCCCTCGGGTCCCCGTTTCCAGGCCGCCCGACCTTTTGGACGGCCGATCCCAGCGTCTCCTTGTACGCTGCCCCGCGTGCACCTCGGTGTCGACCCGATCCCGCATTCCGGCTGCTGTCCCGGTACGTCCCTGTCTCCGGTTGACTTCGTGTAGCTCTGTGATCGTTCGGCTGAACCCTCTGTCCATTTCTGTTCCCGAGTTTTATCCCGCGGCTCCCCGACCAAAGGATTTGGGTAATCTCTGATAATCACAGTAGTTCGTCCCATGTCTTGGTCTGTGATGATATTTGGTCCAAGAATTCCCTGGGAATTCGGTATGCGAGATTTTCAGATTTTTCTGAAATCTTTTCGAAAATATTCTGTGAAGTTTTGGAATAATTCTTTGATTTGAGTATTCTGTTGGTATTTCTGAAATTCATTTCGGGTTCTCTGAGTTCAGAATTTCGGAAGAAGTAATGTGGATATTTTCGGGTTCGATATTATTTTAGAGTTCTGGTTATTATTATTATTGGTTGGAAATTGGTGTTCCCTGGTTTGGGACAGTTATCGATGTTTGGTTTGGCATTTTTCCCAGTTTTGGGTTATCCCAAAAATAGAGGGAATGCTGCCGAAATTTCTATAAAATTTAATTATATAATTTTAAAATGATTTTCAGATAATATAAAATATTTGGATTTATTAGACGACGACCGTATTGGTCAATGGGCCCTGGCTAAGTGCAAACGAAACCGGTTTCGCCCGGACGTTGAGGCATTAGCTATTTTGAAGAATGGACCAATATTCTGAGACTCATAAAATAAATTCAATTTAGTTTAAAATTATTATTTTATTTTTGTAAATTTAATTGTAGAAAAATTTTCAGGACTAACCAAACTTTTATTCTTATTTAAATTCATGTAATTGGTCTGTAAGGGCATAAGCCTATTTATTTATTCTGGTTGTGAGATTGTAATAGCTTAGGTTTTGTTTTATTTTTTTTTATTTTTCTGGATGATTTTGGTCATGGGAACGTAGTATAAAATGATAATTATTTATTGTATTTTAAAAAAAATATAATAATAAATTTTTTGTCACTTAGCAATTAAGTTGTAAATTTAAAATAGAAATTCATGTATTTCTCATTAAAAAGGAAAATCTTAGTTTTATAGTTATATAATTAAAAAATACAAAGTTTTTCCAAATAAATCGATAAATACAATTTTTTTCTCAAAATTAAATGTAAATTGATGTTTCTTAATTACAACGCATTAATAAATAGCGTTTTGGTTGTGTTAGCTAAATAAAGACTAAAATTGACTAGGACACAACTAGAGATTGCAACTAGTATAGCATCATTGGCAACTTTGGTTTTTTGAGACAAGTTTCCGAATGTAGGATTTCAAGGAAGAACCTGAATTCCCATCCCGACGTATCGACCCGTCCAGTCAAATCATTTAAGGCAAGTACATTTTTGTGGTAGATTACAATTAGTTAATAATTGTTTCAATGCAAGTTTAAACCACGATACAACACGGAACTCTCTTTGAGAGCATTGACTGTAACTACTGTAACTATTGGGGATTGGGGGAGTAGTGTAGTGGATATGACCACATCCAATTAGTATAACTGAATGTATTAGCTTACCCCTCAAACACACGGGGATAAGCCATACCATTTCACTAGGATATTATTGTAACAAACCCAATCCGGTCATATTCATTACCTATTCATATTACACTGTTTTAACTGTTGGAAAATCATTTATTTCAAATTATTTAAAAGTGCATAATTCCATTATTAATTTCAATTGTTATAATATCATAAATTTGTACTTTGCTTCCTCCTGACTGGAGACTATATTTTTAGGTCCTTATGAGGATGCAGAGCTACTGATTAGTAGCTACTATGACCCTGAGATATACCTTGCTGTGCTTCCTGAGGATGGCGTACCTGATGATGGTGTTGCTTCTTTTTAGATGTTATTTTTCCAGTTTGATAGTTTTGTTTAAAAAAACAATGTTATATCAGCTGGTGGTTTTAAGTTTGTACTCTGTACTGAACAAGTTTTAATTTATCGAATATTAAAAATTGTGGCAAATTATTTTGAGTTGTTGATTACCTGCATATGGAAGTTACAGCTTACTGCCGTCGCCTCAACAACGGTGCAGGCTAGGCATGATCCGATTCGACCCAAGTAATTGCGACCGGGTCGTGACATGTTTTTAGTGGTGGCCCATGCAGGTCGAATCAACAACTTAGGAAAACCTATCTAGAGACAATTAGAACACTGGAATATTGATTTGTCACAATAATAGGTTCGAATTATATATGTAAATATTTTAGTTTGATTATAGATTGGTAGGCTACCTTGCTTATGTTTATATCCTAAACCTTCCAGAGAATGGCCACTGACAATACCAATCCTGCTGGCGATGGGGTATCTTCACCCTATCATACCCCACCTCCCCAATCAAGTCCGGATCCTACACCTCGGCAGCTGGCCGACCGTCCCCATAATACAACGGTGGATCCATCATCTTCACAGACGGAGATACAGCCCCCTGTGGTTTTGTCCACTCCAGCTGCCCCACCGGTGCCTGTGGACCCCACCGACCTCATAGGTCTACTAAGAGGAGTGCTAGAAGCCCAGAGAACTCAAGCTGAAGCTCATCGCGAGCAGACGTCAATTATGAGAGAAGGCATGGAGAATGCCCATAGCGTGGCAATGGCTGCACTTGAGAAAGGAGAAGCAGCTCAACAGGAACCAAGGCCTGCCAAGGTGGGTGATGTTGAGAGTTTCAAGAAGCAGAACCCTCAACCCTTCAAGGGAACCGAGGGAATCGTCTATGCTGATGAATGGCTCGATAGCATGGAGCGTCTCCTAAGCATCGCTCGACTTCCAGAAGACCTCAAAGCTGAAGCAGTGGGACTCCAACTGCAAAGTGTAGCAAGCACCTGGTATCGGAATGAACCCCAACTCCAGGATAGGCAGCTTGACTGGGATACCTTCAAGAGGTTGTTCAAAAGAAAGTTCTTCCTAACATCAGAGTTGCGGGAGATGGAGAGACAATTTCAGAACCGGAAGCAAGGAAATATGACTGTTGGAGAATATGCGACAGAATTCGGCCAACTCAGCCATTTTGCCAAGAACCTGGTGTCTGACCCTGAAGATCGTGCTGAAAGGTTTAGACATGGGCTGAGAGAGGAGATCCGCACCCATGTGATCTCAGGCGGTGCTAAGACCTATGAAAAGATCCTGGAGCGAGCTCAAGATATAGAGAAGAGCCAACCCGCTCGCTCAAAGAGGGATTATCCTAGAACTAACAACTTCCAGGGTAATCATAAGAGGCCCAACAACAACAACAACCGGCCTTCCCACCACCAGCAGCAGAACCAACAGGCAAGGAACAATGATAGGGCACCTCAGAGGCAGATCTCTGTCTGCGACTATTGCAAAAGGCCGGGGCATCAAGCAAATATCTGCAGAAAGAGACTAGGACATTGCCTGGTCTGTGGGTCTTCCAACCACCAAGTAAAGGACTGCCCCTCGGCAGCACATCGGACTGGAGCAACTCAACAGAAAGGTCCTCTGCCCGCTCAATAACAACAATTTGGGCAGCATCAATAGAAGACTGGGCGAGCTTTTGCCCTAGCAGCAGAGGAACAAGAGCCAGAGCAGGAACCTACAGCTGATGTCATTGCAGGTTTTATTTATGTGCATTCCTATCCTGCCTTCGCTTTATTTGATTCAGGAGCATCACATAGTTTCATATCCACAAAATTCATCTCTGTACACCACATAGATACGGGCTTTAGCAAGAAGATATGTAGAGTCATGACCGGTAGAGGACCCCTACCTATCACTGAGACCTGTAATTGCCCTATCACCATATCAGGCCACCAATTCATAGCACCTTTGCTTGTGATGCCCTTACCTAATTATGATATAGTCCTAGGGATGGACTGGTTGAGTAAGCAGCATGCGTTGATAGACTGTCACAGAGGATGTGTAGTCTTCAGCCCACCTGGAGAGCCAGAGTTTGAAATCTCTCAAACTTCGGAGGATATGGAGTGTGTTACCTACACCTCTATCATAGAAGAATCCGGACCTCCCCATCCTATCATAGCAGAATTTATGGATGTCTTCCCTAATAGTCTTCCCGGGTTACCCCCAGACCAAGACATATAGTTCACCATTGACCTAGTCCCCGGTTATTCCCTTATTTCTAAGGGATGCTACAGAGTCAACCCGAAGGAAGCAAAGGAGATGAAAGATCAGATCAATGAACTGAAGGCTTTGGGATTTATCCGAGATGGAGCTTCACCCTGGGGAGCACCTGTCTTGTTTGTTCCCAAGAAGGACGGAACTGTGAGGATGTGCATCGACTACCGGACGCCGAACAATATCACCATCAAGAACAAGTACCCTCTGCCCCGGATCGATGATCTGTTTGATCAACTCAGTGGAGCCAAGGTGTTTTCGAAGATTGACCTCAGATCCGACTACCATCAGATCAAGGTCAGGAAGGAGAACATTCCTAAGACGGCGTTCAACACCAAGTATGGGCAGTTTGAATTCTTGGTCATGCCGTTTGGACTAACGAATGCTCCTGCTGTGTTCATGAACCTTATGAATAAGGTTTTCCATGAATATCTAGATTAATTTGTCGTTGTTTTCATCGATGACATTCTGATCTATTCGAAGACTGAAGAGGAGCATGAGAAGCACCTCAGAAAAGTTCTGGGAACTTTGAAGAAAGAGAAGTTATATGGTAAGCTATCCAAATGTGAATTCTTTCTAGACAAGGTGGATTTTCTTGGCCATGTTGTCACAGGATAAGGAATTTTGGTGGACCCTAAGAAGATAGCTGATGTTGAGAAGTGGTCTACCCCAAGCTCAGTTGTTGAAATCAAAAGTTTCTTGGGCTTGGCTGGCTACTACCGGAAGTTTGTGAAGGATTTTGCCAGAATTGCTGAACCGATGACAAAGCTCACTCGGAAGAATGAAGATTTCATCTGGACGGAAGATTTCCAGGTGACATTCGAGGAGCTGAAGAAGAGGCTTACCACTGCACCGATCCTTGCGCTACCCGCAGGAACCGGTGGTTTCTCAATCTATAGCGATGCCTCTAGTAAAGGACTGGGTTGCGTTCTTTAACAAAATGGAAAAGTGATTCCTTATGCATCTAGGCAATTACGGACTCATAAGAAGAACTATCCCACACATGATCTGGAGCTTGCTGTAGTCATCTTTGCATTGAAGCTTTGGAAGCATTATCTATATGGAGAGAGAGTGGAAATATATACAGACCACAAAAGTTTGAAATATGTTTTCACTCAGAAGGAGCTGAACATGAGACGAAGAAGGTGGCTGGAACTGATGAAGGATTTTGACATCGACCTACAGTACCATCCGGGTAAGGCTAATGTGGTTGCAGATGCACTTAGTCGATACCCAGTGGCGATGTTCTTGACCAAGGAGCGACACTTGTTGGAGGACATAGAGAAGCTTGGTCTGGAGATTGTACTGCCTGAGGAGAAGATGAAGGAACTGGGGCGAGAAGTTGATGTACCTGGAGCTGACTCAACCATGATGCAGTTGCAATTGCGTTCAAGTTTGATGGACAAAATCAAGGAGACACAATTTCAAGACGAGACGCTTTGCAAACTCAGAGACGAAGTGCTGGCAGGAACACTTGAAGGTTTCTCTATCGCCAGTGACGGAGCATTGAAGAATGGTACGAGGCTGTGTGTACCATCTGGCGAACTGAGGAATGAGCTGATGCAAGAAACGCATCAGTCGCAGTATTCCATACATCCTGGAGCTAATAAGATGCATTAGGATATGCGTACCATCGTTTGGTGGTATGGAATGAAGAAGGATGTATCCAGATTTGTGGCTAGATGCTTGATTTGCCAACAAGTGAAGGCTAGCAGACAGAGACCCGCAGGACTTCTACAGCCGCTGGACATTCCGGAGTGGAAGTGGAAGCATATAACAATGGACTTTGTGTCAGGATTGCCTCGATCCCAAGGAGGAAAGGACGCTATTTGGGTTATTGTGGACCGACTGACTAAGTCGGCACACTTTATTCCCTTCAAGGTTGGTTTGTCCATCGAGAAGTTGGCGGTACTGTACATGCGACACATCTACCGGATTCATGGAGTACCGATAAGTATTGTATCTGACCGAGATACTAGATTTACCTCACATTTTTGGAAGAGTTTGCATGACAGCTTGGAAACAAAACTGAAGTTCAGCACAGCCTATCATTCCCAAACTGACGGACAATCTGAGAGGACCATCCAGACGCTAGAGGACATGCTGAGATCTTGCGTCTTGGAATTTGGAGGGTCTTGGGAAGACCACTTGCATTTAGTAGAATTCTCCTACAACAACAGTTACCAAGCTAGCATTGGTATGACCCCATTTGAAGCACTCTATGGACATCGTTGCCGTACTCCACTTGCATGGGACGACGTAGGAGAAAGAGTACTACTGGGGCCAGAGATGGTGACTGATGCAGCAGAGAAGGTGAAGGTGATTAGAGACAAGCTCAGGATCGCCCAAGACAGGCAGAAGCATTGGGCTGATAACAGTCGTCGACCACTGGAATTTGAAGAAGGAGATAGTCTCTTTGTGAAGATTTCTCCTACCAGAGGAACTATCCGATTTGGCAGAGCTGGGAAGCTGAGTCCCAGATATATCGGACCATTTCAAGTTTTGAGCCAAATTGGTGAAGTAGCGTATCGGTTAGCTCTACCAGCTAATCTTGAGGGCGTGCACAACGTTTTTCACGTTTCGCAGCTCAGACGCTACATCCCGGATCCAAGCCACATCTTGGACCATTCAGAGCTGGAGATTGGACCCAGCCTTACAGTACCAGAGAAGCCTATGGCAATTTTGGACAGAGGCGAGAAGAGGACCAGCACTTCAGTGACTCCCATAGTTAGAGTTATGTGGAGGCACGATTCCCCAGGTGACTCTACCTGGGAGCGAGAAGATGAGATGCGAGAGCAGTACCCGTATTTGTTTGAGACCTGAGGTATTTCCTAACCATATCCTTTAAATTTCGAGGACAAAATTTCTTAAGGAGGGAAGGTTGTGAAACCCATAACTTTTAGTTAATTATTTTGAATAACTTGAATTAGATAATTAATTCTAGAAATTTAATTTTTGTTATTTTTCTAAATTATTAAAATTTACTATTTTTTAGATTAATAATTTGCCAAATTAGTATTAAAAGCTAAATAGAAAATTACTAATAAATTATGGATTTTTGTTTTAGTTGACCCAGACTTGAACTCGTTCCCAAGTCCCGAACCCATCTAGAAACCTTCAAATTTTTCAGTTAATTAATTAAATAATTTAATTAGCTAATTATTATCCCAAATTATTATTAATTGTTAATTTAGAATAATTATATTTTTGAA
The DNA here is from genome assembly GCA_029216955.1 of Iris pallida. Classification (NCBI taxonomy): domain Eukaryota; kingdom Viridiplantae; phylum Streptophyta; class Magnoliopsida; order Asparagales; family Iridaceae; genus Iris; species Iris pallida. Next base: position 3,422,376 of record JANAVB010006400.1, read on the forward strand.
ATATTACTTAATCCTGGATTTAGACTGTTGGTTCTGAACCGTTCTGACCCAGCCCAAACTCGTCTTAAACCCAAGTTTAATTTTCTAAAAAATTTCCTTAATATATTTATTTATATAATATCTAATCCTTTTCTTTCTATTTATTAAGAATTCATTCTCTGAACACTCATTCATTATAAAGAATGGATTATTCTATTCACTACTTATTTACTCATTCACCCATTTCTTTTACTAACACAGCACACTATTAAACCCATTCCATTATGGAGACAACCGAGCTTTTCCTTTCCGTGGCCAAAAGGTCGAGCCCTTTGGCCTTCGAAAACCGCTGCCGCCGCCATCACTCCAGCGACCGTCGGCCTCCCCGAACGGTCGCCCCCTCCTCTTTCGATAACCCCAAGCCCCTTTCATCTATAAAACCCACTCTTCATCCCTCTCTTTCATCACAACTGCCAAACTCTCTGTGCCCTAGCCCAAATTCTGGCGAACCCGCGTCCCTTCCGGTGATCTTCGGCGCTGAATCACCCTCCCGAGGCCGTGCCCCCTCGGCGACCCCCTGCAGCAGCCCACGACCGCCTTCCCCGAGCGCCCGGCCGGTCAGCGACCCCGCGCCCAGCCATCCAGGGCCGAGCGCCGCCCTCGGGTCCCCGTTCCCAGGCCGCCCGACCTTTTGGCCGGCTGATCCCAGCGTCTCCTTGTGCGCTGCCCTGCGTACACCTCGGTGTCGACCCGATCCCGTATTTCGACTGCTGTCCCGGCACGTCCCTGTCTCCGGTTGACTTCGCGTAGCTCTGTGATCGTTCGGCTGAACCCTCTGTCCGTTTTCGTTCCTGAGTTTTATCCCGCGGCTCCCCGACCAAAGGATTTGGGTAATCTCTGATAATCACAGTAGTTTGTCCTCTGTCTTGGTCTGTGATGATATTTGGTCCAAGAATTCCCTGGGAATTCGGTATGCGAGATTTTCGGATTTTTTCGAAATCTTTTCGGAAATATTCTGTGAAGTTTTGGAATAATTCTTTGATTTGAGTATTCTGTTGGTATTTCCGAAATTCATTTCGGGTTCTCTGAGTTCAGAATTTCGGAAGAAGTACTGTGGATATTTTCGGGTTCGATATTATTTTAGAGTTCTGGTTATTATTATTATTATTGGTTGGAAATTGGTGTTCCCTGGTTTGGGACAGTTATCGATGTTTGGTTTGGCATTTTTCCCAGTTTTGGGTTATCCCAAAAATAGAGGAAATGCTGCCGAAATTTCTATAAAATTTAATTATATAATTTTAAAATGATTTTCAGATAATATAAAATATTTGGATTTATTGGGCGACGACCGTATTGGTCAATGGGCCCTGGCTAAGTGCAAACGAAACCGGTTTCGCCCGGACGTTGAGGCATTAGCTATTTTGAAGAATGGACCAATATTCTGAGACTCATAAAATAAATTCAATTTAGTTTAAAATTATTATTTTATTTTTGTAAATTTAATTGTAGAAAAAATTTCAGGACTAACCAAACTTTTATTCTTATTTAAATTCATGTAATTGGTCTGTAAGGGCATAAGCCTATTTATTTATTCTGGTTGTGAGATTGTAATAGCTTAGGTTTTGTTTTATTTTTTTTTTTATTTTTCTGGATGATTTTGGTCATGGGAACGTAGTATAAAATGATAATTATTTATTGTATTTTAAAAAAATATAATAATAAATTTTTTGTCACTTAGCAATTAAGTTGTAAATTTAAAATAGAAATTCATGTATTTCTCATTAAAAAGGAAAATCTTAGTTTTATAGTTATATAATTAAAAAATACAAAGTTTTTCCAAATAAATCGATAAATATAATTTTTTCTCAAAATTAAATGTAAATTGATGTTTCTTAATTACAACGCATTAATAAATAGCGTTTTGGTTGTGTTAGCTAAATAAAGACTAAAATTGACTAGGACACAACTAGAGATTGCAACTAGTATAGCTTCATTGGCAACTTTGGTTTTCTGAGACAAGTTTTCGAATGTAGGATTTCAAGGAAGAACCTGAATTCCCATCCCGACGTATCGACCCGTCCAGTCAAATCATTTAAGGCAAGTACATTTTTGTGGTAGATTACAATTAGTTAATAATTGTTTCAATGCAAGTTTAAACCACGATACAACACGGAACTCTCTTTGAGAGCATTGACTGTAACTACTGTAACTATTGGGGATTGGGGGAGTAGTGTAGTGGATATGACCACATCCAATTAGTATAACTGAATGTATTAGCTTACCCCTCAAACACACGGGGATAAGCCATACCATTTTACTAGGATATTACTGTAACAAACCCAATCTGTTCATATTCATTACCTATTCATATTACACTGTTTTAACTGTTGGAAAATCATTTATTTCAAATTATTTAAAAGTGCATAATTCCATTCTTAATTTCAATTGTTAAAATATCATAAATTTGTACTTTGCTTCCTCCTGACTGGAGACTATATTTTTAGGTCCTTATGAGGATGCAGAGCTACTGATTAGTAGCTACTATGACCCTGAGCTATACCCTGCTGTGCTTCCTGAGGATGGCGTACCTGATGATGATGTGCTTCTTTTTAGATGTTATTTTTCTAGTTTGATAGTTTTGTTTAAAAAAACAATGTTATATCAGTTGGTGGTTTTAAGTTTGTACTCTGTACTGAACAAGTTTTAATTTATCGAATATTAAAAATTGTGGCAAATTATTTTGAGTTGTTGATTACCTGCATATGGAAGTTACAGCTTACTGCCGCCGTCTCAACAGCGGTGCATGCTAGGCATGATCCGATTCGACCCAAGTAATTGCGACCGGGTAGTGACATGTTTTTAGTGGTGGCCCATGCAGGTCGAATCAACAACTTAGGAAAACCTATCTAGAGACAATTAGAACACTAGAATATTGATTTGTCACAATAATAGGTTCGAATTATATATGTAAATATTTTAGTTTGATTATGGATTGGTAGGCTACCTTGCTTATGTTTATATCCTAAACCTTCCAGAGAATGGCCACTGACAATACCAATCCTGCTGGCGATGGGGTATCTTCACCCTATCATACCCCACCTCTCCAATCAAGTCCGAATCCTACACCTCGGCAGCTGGCCGACCGTCCCCATAATACAACGGTGGATCCATCATCTTCACAGACGGAGATGCAGCCCCATGTGGTTTTGCCCACTCCAGCTGCCCCACCGGTGCCTGTGGACCCCACCGACCTCATAGGTCTACTAAGAGGAGTGCTAGAAGCCCAGAGAACTCAAGCTGAAGCTCATCGCGAGCAGACGACAATTATGAGAGAAGGCATGGAGAATGCCCATAGCGTGGCAATGGCTGCACTTGAGAGAGGAGAAGCAGCTCAACAGGAACCAAGGCCTGCCAAGGTGGGTGATATTGAGAGTTTCAAGAAGCAGAACCGTCGACCCTTCAAGGGAACCGAGGGAATCGTCTATGCTGATGAATGGCTCGATAGCATGGAGCGTCTCCTAAGCGTCGCTCGACTTCCAGAAGACCTCAAGGCTGAAGCAGTGGGACTCCAACTGCAAAGTGTAGCAAGCACCTGGTATCGGAATGAACCCCAACTCCAGGATAGGCAGCTTGACTGGGATACCTTCAAGAGGTTGTTCAAGAGGAAGTTCTTCCTAACATCAGAGTTGCGGGAGATGGAGAGACAATTTCAGAACCTGAAGCAAGAAAATATGACTGTTGGAGAATATGCAGCAGAATTCGGCCAACTCAGCCATTTTGCCAAGAACCTGGTGTCTGACCCTGAAGATCGTGTTGAAAGGTTTAGACATGGGCTGAGAGAGGAGATCCGCACCCATGTGATCTCAGGCGGTGCTAAGACCTATGAAAAGATCCTGGAGCGAGCTCAAGATATAGAGAAGAGCCAACCCGCTCGCTCAAAGAGGGATTATCCTGGAACTAACAACTTCCAGGGTAATCAAAAGAGGCCCAACAACAACAACAACAACCGGCCTTCCCACCACCAGCAGCAGAACCAACAGGCAAGGTACAATGATAGGGCACCTCAGAGGCAGATACCTGTCTGCGACTATTGCAAAAGGCCGGGGCATCAAGCAAATATCTACAGAAAGAGACTAGGACATTGCCTGGTCTGTGGGTCTTCCACCCACCAAGTGAAGGACTGCCCCTCGGCAGCACACCGGACTGGAGCAACTCAACAGAAAGGTCCTCTACCTACTCAATAACAATAATTTGGGCAGCATCAATAGAAGACTGGGCGAGCTTTTGCCCTAGCAGCAGAGGAACAAGAGCCAGAGTAGGAACCTACAGCTGATGTCATCGCAGGTTTCATTTATGTGCATTCCTATCCTACCTTAGCTTTATTTGATTCAGGAGCATCACATAGTTTCATATCCACAAAATTTATCTCTGCACACCACATAGATACGGGCTTTAGCAAGAAGATATGTAGAGTCATGACCGGTGGAGGACCCCTACCTATCACTGAGACCTGTAATTGCCCTATCACCATATCAGGCCACCAATTCATAGCACCTTTGCTTGTGATGTCCTTACCCAATTATGATATAGTCCTAGGGATGGACTGGTTGAGTAAGCAGCATGCGCTGATAGACTGTCACAGAGGATGTGTAGTCTTCAGCCCACCTGGAGAGCCAGAGTTTGAAATCTCTCAAACTCCGGAGGATATGGAGTGTGTTACCTACACCTCTATCATAGAAGAATCCGGACCTCCCCATCTTATCATAGCAGAATTTATGGATGTCTTCCCTAATAGTCTTCCCGGGTTACCTCCAGACCAAGACATATAGTTCACCCCTCAAACACACGGGGATAAGCCATACCATATCACTAGGATATTACTGTAACAAACCTAATCCGGTCATATTCATTACCTATTCATATCACACTGTTTTAACTGTAGGAAAATCATTTATTTCAAATTGTTTAAAAGTTCATAATTCTATTATTAATTTTAATTATTAAAATATCATAAATTTGTACTTTGCTCCCTCCTGACTGGAGACTATATTTTTAGGTCCTTATGAGGATGCAGAGCTACTGATTAGTAGCTACTATGACCCTGAGCTATACCCTGTTGTGCTTCCTGAGGATGGCGTACCTGATGATGATGTTGCTTTTTTTTAGATGTTATTTTTCCAGTTTGATAGTTTTGTTTAAAAAAATAATGTTATATCAGTTGGTGGTTTTAAGTTTGTACTCTGTACTGAACAAGTTTTAATTTATCGAATATTAAAAATTGTGACAAATTATTTTGAGTTGTTGATTACCTGCATATGGAAGTTACAGCTTACTGTCGCCGCCTCAACAGCGGTGCAGGTTGGGCATGATCCGATTCGACCCAAGTAATTGGGACCGGGTCGTGACAACAAACATGGTCTTGTGGATATAAACTATCAGCATCGATATCAAACCTATGAACCATTTTTCCTATCAAGTCAGGCTCAGCTCGTGTACTTCACAAGTTATCCTAAATGGGGAACAACAAGGTCGGACTGGTGGGCAGTATGCAAGACCAAAGCTAAAAATACCTTTGAGGTTGACGATATAGCTTATCAAGAGGATGAATTACCTCTTGTAACAAATATTATAGAAGTGGACACGACGAAAGTTCCTCATTACACATCTAATTGTGTAGAAGAAGTAGAATTATCTGAAGAGGAAGATGCAGATAAAAGTAAAGATGTAGAGGAGGAAGAAGAAGAAGAAGAGCTAAACGAACTAGATGAATTTTCGGAAGAGGATTAAATTTGTACGTTTGTTTTATCATCATATTTGATACTTTAGTGACCCTTTTGTGACTATGATATTTTTTAAAATTATGTGATGTCTATCATATAAATATGCATATTTTTTTATTTTTATATGTTATTATCAGGTATGACTAGACCTGGACGACGCAGAGGATATTATGTTAGGCAGCCCTGTGTGCGTCAGGCTGGGGATGCAGATTTCGTACCCTCATCCTCATCTCCGAGTACGCCAGTGTACCATTCTGTTTCCGGTCCATTACCGGGACAGGGCAGTTCCAGCAGGTTGGCGAGTCCTCCCTCGTCGTCCAGCATTCCTCCCGTGTCCAGTATTCCTCCCGCGTCCAGCATTCCTTCCACATCCAGCATTCCTCCTGTCGACGGCTCCATGGGGAGAGCCGACGCCGAGCATATGGAGGACGGCGATCAGACTAATCCTGGTCAGGCAGGAGGTGAGAGCGACTGCCACAACCCGCACCCTAGAGTAAGGGCACGAGACGTGGGTACGTCCAGCCTACGCCGCAGTGTCGACGGTAGAACGCTGTCCTAGGTCACAACATCTAACAATATAATAATAAGCAGTTTATACTCCCCGAATGGGGGTGAATGAAAAGATCCTAATCTAGAGGAGTGTCGTCCACAGCTATAGGGTCTGGCTGCTGGTCCAAGTCACAGCTGTCATCTAAGGTAGCCCCATAATATATAGGACAGCCAGCCTCGTCCTCATCCTCTGTAATATTTCAACAGGTCCAGTCAGGACAGTAGCGAGCACAGTACATCTCTCGCAGTTCATATAATGACAGGAATAAAATACTGGCCATAGAGTAAAATACATGGAACGCTGAAGAGTAACATGAGTAAAAAGGAAGACTGTAATGAAATATCTACTATAAGTAAAGAGCTATAGTGAACTAGTGATTTAGAGTTCAAGCTAGACATGTGAACGGCTTGATAATAAACATGGGAGGTCGTACATGGCTACACTACTTTGGAAATTGTCCACATGACTATTTATACTCCCCCGTACCCCGATTGTCACGACCCAATCCCAAATAATTGGGTCGAACCGGATCATGTCCAGCCTGTACCGTTGTTGAGACGGCGGCAGTAAGCTGTTCCATTTGCAGGTAACCACAACAACAACATCTATATTTGTCACAACTCAATATTCGGGAATTGAAACTTTATTAAACATTTGAAATAAATATAACTGGAATTTTAAAAGTACTGAAATAAATACTGAATTCAAATAAACAGAAATTTTCAATGAAACAACAAAACTGGAAAAAAAAATCTATCTAAGCATTCGGCTCATCGGCCTCAGTCCCTGCGTCCTCCAAAGGGGACTCTGGCAGCACCACGGGATACAGAACCGGGTCGTAATAACTGCTGATTAACACCTCAGCATCCTCAATATCCCCTAAAAATGTATCTCCGGTCAGGAGGGAGAAAGTACAATTCATGCTAATTTGACAGTTGAAATAATAATAGAATCATGCACTTTTAAACAATTTAGAAATGAACAGTTTTCTAACAGTAAAACAGTGTGATTTTGAATAGGCAATGAATATGACCGGCATGGGTTGTACAGTAGTATCCTATTGATACGATATGGCTTATCCCCGTGTGTAAGAGGGGTAAGCTAATACAGTTATAAGTTATCAGTTGGATGTGGTCATAAATATTACACTATTCCCCCAGTACCCAACAGTCAATCAGTCAGTGCTCTCAGAAAGAGAGTTTCGTGTTGCATCGTGGTTTAAACTTGCAGTAAAGCGATTATTAAATAACTGTAAACTAACACAAAATGTACTTGCCTCAAAATGGACTGGACTGGAGAGGTGAAGACTTCGGGATAGGATTTAGACTCGTCCTCGAAATCCTACATTCTAGAAGTTGACTTAGAATCCAGGGTTACCAAGCTAACTATGCTAGTTGAAATCTCTAATTGTGTCCTAATCAATTTTAATCTTTATTTATTAAACACGAACAAAACGCGATTATCGGTGCGTTATAATTTAATAACGAGGGAAAGATCATTTAAACTTGTATTTTGGAAAAACTCGTAGTTTCCAATTTAAATGATTAAAACTTTGTATTTTCGTATTTATACATATAAAACTGAATTTCTTATTTTAATGAGAAAAACATGATCGTTGTTAAATATTAAAACTTGTAAATTTTAATGTGAGAAAAATTTATTAATTTTCTATATCAAAATAATTATCTATTTTTGATTTATGCGTACGCTAAAATAACTCGCAAAACCAGAAAAATAACAGAAAACCTACGCTACTAAATTACAGGTCACAGAGCCAAAAGACCAGCTGGGCTTATGCCCATTACAATCTATTTACAAAAATTAAAATAAGACGAAACCGTTGTTAGTTCTAAAATCTTCCTACAATTTAATTATGAATAAAATAAATCATAAAAATAATTTAAATATTAATGAGTCTCAGATATGGTCTAATCGTCATATAGGCTAATGCCTCAACGTCCAGCGAAGCCGGTTTCCTTTGCACTTAGCCATGGCCCATTGACCAATACGGTCGTCGCCCAAAATCTAAAATATTAATATTTTCCGAAAACCATTTTAAACTCATTTAAAAATACAATTAAATTTTATGGAAAATCCGGTAGCATTTCCTCTATTTTTGGTCAACCCAAAAACTGGGAAAGTGTACCAATATTTTCCTGCAAATCCCAAACCAGGAAATCCCAAAAAATATATATAAATAACCACAATCATTCCCCATATTAATTCGGGACGACCCGAAACGAATTCGGGAATCCCGAAAACCACTCCAGTACATTTTCGGTAAGAATTCAGAATGTTAAAATAATTCCAACCATCAAAAACTTTTTCGAAAGTTTCTCGGAAAAACCCAAAACAAACAGAACTATGTAAAATCCACAGAATAAAATCCAACAATGGTTTCGAAAATTTCCGGAACCAAACACGTAACCGAAAACCGAATTTCCGAAGAAATTCGTGGACCAAAATATCATCATAGACACCTACGGGGACGAACTACTATGACTATCCAGAGTTTTACCCAAAACGACGGAATCCGAAGGGTTGCCTCGGACTCGAGACGCGCAAAATCACAGAACGAAGTCGAATTCCGCGGACTGCGCTGGGTAGGGGCTGTCCAGAACAGTAGAGCACGGCTCGGGGTGCGCCGGGGGGAACAGCGCCCGCGTGCTAGGGCACGGAAGGCTAGGGCGCGGCCGGGAGCCGGGGAGGCGCGTGGGTCAGCGCCGCTAGGCCGGGGGTCGGGGCCGCGCTGGGTCGGCGGCGATGGGAGCCGGGGGTCGGGCGAGGGTTTGCTCTGGAGGGGGTTTTGAGGGAGAGGGAAGTGTGAAGTGGTGATGGAGATGGTTCTTTTCTGGAGGAATAGGGAGTTGGGAGTTGAGGGGAAGAGAATGGGAGAGTTGCTGTGAGGGGGAGAGAAGTGTTGGTAGTATGTGCTCGTGGGGAGGTGGTGGAATAAGTAGGGAAGGTGGTTTGCAATGAGTGGAGAAGAAGGAAACGTGCTGGGAAAAATAGGAAAAGCCTGGTCGTGGAGACTAGGCCAAAAGTCATATACATATATTTTTTTATAAAAGAATAATTATTAAAATTTAAATATTTAAACAGAAATTAAAAATGAAGAGATTGGTTTAGGAAATCGGGATCAGGGTTTCGGGAACTGGTCCGGACACGGGTCAGATCAGCAATCAAAAGCCATTTTATTATTTTCAAAATTAATTTTTAAAACCCATAAATAATACTAATAACAATTGTAATAATATTATAATATTAATAATAGATCGCACTACAAAATTGGGTTTCACAATCTTTTCTCCTTAGAAAATTTCGTCCTCGAAATTAAAGGCAGGGTTAGGGGTTACCTTAAGTCTCAAACAAGTACGGGTACTGCTCCCGCATCTGGTCTTCTCGCTCCCAGGTCGACTCGCCTGGTTAGTTGTGCCGCCACAAGACTCTGACTATCGGCGTCACCGAGTTCCTATTTCTCTTCTCGCCTCTGTCCAAAATTGCCACTGGCTTCTCTGGCACTGTGAGGCTGGGTCCAATCTCCAGCTCCGAATGGTCTAAGATGTGGCTCGAGTCCGGGATATAGCGTCTCAGCTGCGAAACGTGGAAGGCATTGTGGACGCCTTCGAGACTTGGGGGTAGAGCCAACCGATAAGCCACTTCTCCAATCCTGCTGAGTACTTCAAAAGGACCAATATACCTGGGGCTTAACTTTCCTGCTCTGCCGAAATGAATGGTTCCTCTGGTAGGAGAGATCTTCACAAACACACTGTCGCCTTCTTCAAACTCCAAAGGCCGTCGGCTGCTATCGGTCCAATGCTTCTGTCTGTCCTGGGCAATCCTGAGCTTGTCTCTGATCATTCTTACCTTCTCTGCTGCATCGGTCACCATCTCAGGTCCAAACAATACTCGTTCTCCGACGTCATCCCAAGCAAGTGGAGTGCGACAATGACGTCCATAGAGTGCCTCGAACGGTGTCATACCGATGCTAGTTTGGTAGCTGTTGTTGTAAGAGAACTCTACCAAGTGCGAATGGTCTTTCCAAGACCCTCCAAATTCTAAAACGCAGGATCTCAGCATGTCTTCTAGCGTCTGGATTGTTCTCTATGATTGCCCGTCAGTCTGGGATGGTAGGCGGTGCTGAACTTCAGTTGTGTTACCAAACTGTCATGCAAACTCTTCCAAAAGTGATAGGTAAATTTAGTATCTCTGTCAGACACAATACTTACCAGAACTCCACGAATCCGGTAGATATGCCATATGTATAGTGCTGCCAGCTTCTCGATGGATAGACCAACCTTGAAGGGGATAAAGTGAGCTGACTTCGTCAGTCGGTCCACGATAACCCAAATGGCATCCTTTCCTCCTTGGGATCGAGGCAGTCCCGACACGAAATCCATTGTTATGTGCTCCCATTTCTATTCCGGGATGTCAAGCGGCTGCAATAATCCTGTTGGTCTCTGTCTGCAAGCTTTTACTTGCTGACAAATTAAACATCTAGCCATATACCTGGATACGTCCTTCTTCATTCCGTACCACCACACTATTGTACGCATATTCTGGTATATTTTGTTGGCTCCAGGATATATGGAATACTGCGACAGGTACGCTTCTTGCATCAGCTCGTTCCTCAGTTTGCCAGTTGGTACGCAAAGCCTAGTACCATTCTTCAGTGCTCCGTCGCTGGTGATTGAGAATCCTTCAAGTGTTCCTGCCAGCACTTGATCTCTGAGTTTGCATACCATCTCGTCTTGGAATTGTGCCTCATTGACTCTGTCCATAAGACTTGAACGCACTTCCAACTGCATCATTGATGGTTCAGCTCCTGGTACGATGGCTTCTCTTTCCAGTTTCTTCATCTCTTCTTCAGGCAGTACAATCTCCAATCCAAGCTTCTCTATGTCCTCCAGCAAATGACGCTCCTTGGTCAAGAACATTGCCATCGGGTATCGACTAAGTGCATCTGCAACAACATTAGCCTTACCCGGATGATACTGCAGGTTGATGTCAAAATCCTTCATCTGCTCCAGCCATCGTCTCTGTCGCATGTTCAGCTCTTTCTGAGTGAAAACATATTTCAGACTTTTGTGGTCTGTAAATATTTCTACTCTCTCTCCATAAAGGTAGTGATTCCATAGCTTCAATGCAAATATCACCGCTGCAAGTTCCAAATCATGTGTGGGATAGTTCTTCTCATGAGTTCGTAATTGCCTAGATGCATAAGCAATTACTTTTTCGTGTTGTTGAAGAACGCAGCCCAATCCCTTACCGGAAGCATCACTATAGATTGAGAAACCGCTGGTACCTGCGAGTAGTGCAAGTATCGGCGCTGTTGTAAGCCTCTTCTTCAGTTCCTCAAAAGCTGACTGGCAAGCCTCAGACCAAATAAATTCTTCATTCTTCCTGGTAAGCTTCGTCATTGGTTCATCAATCTTGGAGAAATCCTTCACAAACTTCCGGTAGTAGCCAGCTAAACCCAAAAAGCTTCTGATTTCTGCAACCTAGCTTGGTGCAGTCCACTTCTCAATAACAGCTATCTTCTTGGGATCTACCGAAATTCCTTTTTCTGTGACAACATGGCCCAAAAATTCTACTTTGTCTAAAAAGAATTCGCATTTGAATAGCTTACCATAGAGCTTATCCTTCCTCAAGGTACTCAGCACTTTTCTCAGGTGCTCTTCATGCTCTTCTTCAGTCTTCGAGTAGATCAGTATGTCATCGATGAAGACAACAATGAACTGATCCAGGTATTCATGGAAAACCTTTTTCATGAGGTTCATGAATACTGCAGGAGCATTTGTCAGTCTAAACGGCATGACCAAGAATTTAAATTGCCCGTACTTGGTGTTGAACGCCGTCTTGGGAATATCCTCCTTCCTGACCTTGATTTGATGGTAGCCTGATCTAAGATCTATCTTCAAAAATACCTTAGCTCCACTCAGTTGATCAAACAGGTCGTCGATCCGGGGCAGAGGGTACTTGTTCTTGATGGTGATGTTGTTCAGCGCCCGGTAGTCAATGCACATCCGCATGGTTCCATCCTTCTTGGGTACGAACAAAACTGGTGCTCCCCAGGGTGAAGCCCCGTCTCTGATAAATCCTTGTGCCTTCAGCTCGTCAATCTAGTCCTTCATCTCTTTTGCCTCCTTGGGGTTGACTCTGTAGCATCTCCGAGAAATAGGAGAAGAGCCGGGTACTAGATCAATGGTGAATTCCACATCTCGATCTGGCAAAAATCCTAGAAGACTATCTGGAAAGACGTCCATGAATTCTGCTATGATAGGGTGAGGAGGCCCGGGTTCTTCGATGATTGAGGAGTAGGTAACACTCTTCATGTCTTCCGAAGCTCAAGAGATTTCAAACTCTGGTTCTTCTGGTGGGCTAAAGATTACACATCCTCGGTGACAATCTATCAGCGCATGCTGCTCACTTAACCAGTCCATCCCTAGGACTACATCATAGTTGGGCAGGGCCATCACAAGTAAGGGTGTTAAGAATTGATGGCCTGAGATAGTTATGGGACAGTTACAAGCCTCAGTGATGGGTATGGGACCACCACCAGTCATAACTCTACTAATCACCTTGCTAAGTCCCGTATCTAGGTGGTGTGCAGAAATAAACTCTGATGATATAAAACTATGTGATGCACCCGAATCAAATAATGCTAGAGCAGGATGTAAAAACCCATAAATGGAACATATGATGACATCAGCGGTGGGTTCCTGCTCTGGTTCCTGCTCATCTGCTGCTAGGGCAAAATCTCGTCCGGTCTTCTGCTGGTGTTGTCCGAACCGTTGTTGCTGAGTGGGTAGGGGAGCTCTTTGCTGAGTTGCTCCGGTTCGATGAACTGACGAGGGGCAGTTCTTCTCTTGGTGGGTGGCAGACCCACAGACTAGGCAGTGTCCTATCCTCTTCCTGCATATGTTCGACTGGTGTCCTGGCCTCTTACAATAATCACAGACAGGGATCTGCCTCTGAGGCGATTTGTCGTTGGTCCTTGTCTGATGGTGCTGCTGCTGGTGGTGCGAAGGCCTGTTGTTGTTGTTGTTGGGCCTCTTCTAGTTACCCTGGAAGTTGCTAGTTCCAGTATACTCCCTCTTGGATCGAGAAGGCTGGCTCTTCTCCACGTCCTGAGCTCGTATCAGGATCCTCTCATAAGTCTTAGCGCCACCTACGATCACAGGGGTGCGAATCTCTTCTCTTAGTCCATACCTGAATCGTTCAACACGATCCTTGGGGTCAGCAACCAAGTTCTGGGCAAAGCGGCTAAGTCGGCTGAACTCTGCCGCGTATTCTCCGACCGTCATGTTCCCTTGCTTCAGGTCCTGGAATTGCCTTTCCATCTCCCGTATCTCTGATGTTGGAAAGAATTTCCTGCAGAACAGCCTCTTGAAGGTGTCCCAGTCGAGCTGCTTGTCCTGGAGTCAGGGTTCATTCCGGTACCAGGTGCTCGCCATATCTTGTAGCTGGAGTCCTATCGCTTCGGTCTTGAGGTCCTGTGGGAGTCGAGCGACGCTCCATGCTGTCTAGCCATTCATCGGCGTAGATGATACCCTCGGTTCCTTTGAAAGGCCGAGGGCCTTGCTTCTTAAAGCTCTCTATATCTTCGACCTTCATGTGATAATACGCCTCTAATCAAAAGAATGGCCTTAATGATATAAAATTTAACTCTTGAATTATGCTTACCTTGGCAGGTCGTGGCTCCGATGAAGTGGTTCCTCCTCTCTCGAGGGCAGCCATAGCCACAGTGTGGGCATTCTCCATGTCTTCTCTCATAATCGCGGTCTGCTCGCGATGGGCTTCAGCTTGGGCTGCAGTCTATTCTCGATGAGCTTCTGCTTGAGCTCTCTGTGCTTCTAGTACTCCCCGTAGCATGCCCACAAGATCAGTGGGATCCACGGGCACTGGTAGGGCAGCTGGTGCGGGCACTACCGCAGGGGTCTGCGGCTCAGCCCGGGGAAGTGCAGGTTCCGCCATTTGTGCTGTAGTAGCGTAAACGGAACAGGGTGCTGGTGCAGCATGGGGACGGTCAGTCAGCTGCAATGGAGGTGGATCCCGGCGTGCTTGAGAAGGGGTGTGATCAGTAGATGACACCTCATCATCAGTAGGGACGGATCGGGTAGTCTTCTCTTTGGCCATAATCTGGAAGGTTTAGGGTACATACATAAGCAAGGTATCCTACCAGTCTATAATAAAACAAAAATATTTATGTATATATAATTCGGACCTATGTTGTGACAAATCAATGTTCTAGTGTTCTAATTGTTTCTAGGTATGTTTTCCTAAGTTGTTTTATGGCATGCATGGGCCACCACTAAAAACATGTCACGACCCGATCCCAAATAATTGGGTCGAATCGGATCATGCCCAGCCTGCACCGTTGTTGAGACGGCGGCAGTAAGCTGTTCCATTAGCAGGTAACCACAACAACAACATCTATATTTGTCACAACTCAATATTCGGGAATTGAAACTTTATTAAACATTTAAAATAAATACAACTGGAATTTTAAAAGTACTGAAATAAATACTGAATTCAAATAAATAGAAATTTTCAATGAAACAACAAAACTGGAAAAGAAAATCTATCTAAGCATTCGGCTCATCGGCCTCAGTCCCTGCGTCCTCCAAAGGGGACTCTGGCAGCACCACGGGGTACAGAACCGGGTCGTAATAACTGCTGATTAACAGCTCATCATCCTCAATATCCCCTAAAAATGTATCTCCAGTCAGGAGGGAGCAAAGTACAATTCATGCTAATTTGACAGTTGAAATAATAATAGAATCATGCACTTTTAAACAATTTAGAAATGAACAGTTTTCTAACAGTAAAACAGTGTAATTTTGAATAGGCAATGAATATGACCGGCTTGGGTTGTACAGTAGTATCTTATTGATACGATTTGGCTTATTCCCGTGTGTAAGAGGGGTAAGCTAATACAGTTCTAAGTTATCAGTTGGATGTGCTCATAAACATTATATTATTTCCCCAGTACCCAACAGTCAATCAGTCAGTGCTCTCAGAAAGAGAGTTTCGTGTTGCATCGTGGTTTAAACTTGTAGTAAAGCGATTATTAAATAACTGTAAACTAACACAAAATGTACTTGCCTCAAAATGGACTGGACTGGAGAGGTGAAGACTTCGAGATGGGATTTAGACTCATCCTCGAAATCCTACCTTCGAGAAGTTGACTTAGAATCCAGGGTTACCAAGCTAACTATGCTAGTTGAAATCTCTAATTGTGTCCTAATCAATTTTAATCTTTATTTATTAAACACGAACAAAATGCGATTATCGGTGCATTATAATTTAATAACGAGGGAAAGATCATTTAAACTTGTATTTTAGAAAAACTCGTAGTTTCCAATTTAAATGATTAAAACTTTGTATTCTCATATTTATACATATAAAACTAAATTTCTTATTTTAATGAGAAAAACATGATCGTTGTTAAATATTAAAACTTGTAAATTTTAATGTGAGAAAACTTTATTAATTTTCTATATCAAAATAATTATCTATTTTTGATTTATGCGTACGCTAAAATAACTCGTAAAACCAGAAAAACAACAGAAAACCTACGCTACTAAATTACAGGTCACAGAGCCAAAAGACCAGCTGGGCTTATGCCATTACAATTTATTTACAAAAATTAAAATAAGACGAAACAATTGTTAGTTCTAAAATCTTCCTACAATTTAATTATGAATAAAATAAATCGTAAAAATAATTTAAATATTAATGAGTCTCAGATATGGTCCAATCGTCATATAGGCTAATGCCTCAACGTCCAGCGAAGCCGGTTTCATTTGCACTTAGCCAGGGCCCATTGAACAATACGGTCGTCGCCCAAAATCCAAAATATTAATATTTTCCGAAAACCATTTTAAAATCATTTAAAAATATAATTAAATTTTATGGAAAATTCGGCAGCATTTTCTCTATTTTTGGTCAACCCAAAAAATGGGAAAGTGTGCCAATATTTTCCTGCAAATCCCAAACCAGGGAATCCCAAAATATATATATATAAATAACCACAATCATTCCCCATATTAATTCGGGACGACCCGAAACGAATTCGAGAATCCCGAAAACCACTCTAGAATATTTTCGGTAAGAATTCGGAATGTTAAAATAAATCCAACCATCAGAAACTTTTTCGAAAGTTTCTCGGAAAAACCCAAAACAAACAGAACTATGTAAAATCCACAGAATAAAATCCAACAATGGTTCCGAAAATTCCCGAAACCAAATACGTAACCGAAAACCGAATTTCCGAAGAAATTCGTGGACCAAAATATCATCATAGACACCTACGGAGACGAACTACTATGATTATCCAGTGTTTTACCCAAAATGACGAAATCCGAAGGGTTGCCTCGGACTCGGGACGCGCGAAATCACAGAACGAACTCGAATTCCGCGGAAAGCGCTGGATAGGGGCTGTCCAGAACAGCAGAGCACGGCTCGGGGTGCGCCGGGGAGAACAGCGCCCGTGTGCCAGGGCACGGGAGGCTAGGGCGCGGTCGGGAGCCGGGGAGGCGCGCGGGTCAGCACCACTGGGAGCGGCCGGGAGGTCGCGGGAGGGCGGAGCCGCGGCGTCGGCGGCTGGAGGCCGCGCGGGAGGCCGGGGGTCGGGGCCGCGCTGGGTCGGCGGCGATGGGCGCCGGGGGTCGGGGCCGACGGGAGCTCGACGGCGATGGGCACCGGGGTCGGGCATGGGTTTGCTCTGGAGGGGGTTTTGAGGGAGTGGGAAGTGTGAAGTGGTGATGGGGATGGTTCTCTTCTTGAGGAATAGGGAGTTGGGAGTTGAGGGGAAGAGAATGGGAGAGTTCCTGTGAGGGGGAGAGAAGTGTTGGTAGTGTGTGCTCGTGGGGAGGTGGTGGAATAAGTAGGGGAGGTGGTTTGCAATGTGTGGAGAAGAGGGAAACGTGCTGGGAAAAATGGAAAAAGCCTGGTCGTCGAGACCAGGCCAAAAGTCATATACATATATTTTTTTTATATAAAAGAATAATTATTAAAATGTAAATATATAAACAGAAATTAAAAATGAAGAGATTGGTTTCGGAAATAGCGATCAGGGTTTCGGGAACTAGTCCGGACACGGGTCAGGGAAGCAATCAAAAACCATTTTATTATTTTCAAAATTAATTTTTAAAACCCATAAATAATACTAATAACAATAGTAATAATATTATAATATTAATAATAGATCATACTATAAAACTGGGTTTCACACCAATTAATACACATGGATCTAGACAAGTTATGTTATTACATGATATTCACATGGGGTCCATATAAGGGTGTACGTGAATATAAACATGGGGGCTCCGTAATCATGAGAGTACATGAATCACGAGAGTGCACATGTAAGGTGAAAGCATAAGAGTACATGATGAAAGTGAAACGCACATGACATGATGTATCTGATGCTCCCGAGGGGGATAACATCGTATGAAAAGATCCATATAGTACTAATCCGTGTTTCCATCGTGTCAGCATCAAGTAAGATAATCTAGAGCGAGAAAATACTCCTATCAAGTATGAAACGGTCAGAGAACGTACTCGCCTGATATCCTGGATGTCCAGAAGGAAATACTGCCTGAGGAGTGGTATCTGGCTCCTAATCAGAACAGCACAAGTCACAACATGTCTAAAATGATAATAAGATGCTATTCAATGCATTCTAAATAAATCTAGGTCAATCTAGACCAAAGTCAACTCTTGGTCAACTCTAGTCAACCCTAGAAGTCAAACTAGGTCAACTCTAGTCCAAATTGGTCAACTAAGGTCAAACAGGTTTAAACTAGGTCAAACTAGTCTAGATTGGTCAACCATAGGCTATGTCATCTAGGTTATAGGTGTTTGCCATTGATTGTAAAAGTACAAAACAGTTTTATGGGAGGACTGAACTTAGACTCACAATACAAACTCGCTTGTACAAAGAAAGCCTAGGGACGAAAGCCTAGGTACAGCAGACTAAGTACAATTATTTATTTTAAATTCTGGGGGGGGTGACGATAGAGGCTCGGGAAGGCGATGGCAGCCCTGCCTTACTCCTTGGACGATCGGTATGCAGCCTTAGCTCCAAAAGATTTGCTCGGCGTTGCAGAAATGCTCTCTTTTCTCTCTCTCTGCTTTTTTCTCCAAGTCTTCTAATGCTCTATGATCTCGAAAAGGGGTCTTTCTGGTCGCGCTCTCTCCGTTGTGTATATTGCCAGGGAATGTATATTTTACAAGGGAATGGCACCTTGCTATTTATAGGAATGGGGTGTGATCATTAGGGTTGTAAAGATTGCTTCCTGGAGATGGCGGCGGCCTGTGGATTGGTCAATCTAGGCCATTCGTTTTGAGTGTGATGAATCTGGACCATTAAGTGTAGATTACACCAAATCTCATCAGCAATTAATGCTGATTGGAATAAATTTTCCTCATGATAATCTTCTGATGTCTACGAATAAATTTGATTTATTCTCCTGCCACGTGTCCCAGATTATTGGGATTTGACCCAATCTCTTATTGTAATAAATCTGGGAAATTGATCGACTTAGGACACGTGTCCTAGGAGCCACTGGGGGGATCTGAACCGCATGAAGATTGAGCCGCATAAGGTATGGGCCGCATAAGGTTTAGGCCACGTGTCAGGGCTGCTTTGGTAGTGGCCCCCCTCGAACCTTTGAACCGCATGGAGATGATCATTGCGAGCCGCATAGGGATGCATCCGCCTGAGTCGCATGGAAATGGTCCTCTTGAGCCACATGGAAAGGCCTCCGCTTGAGCCGTATGAGACTGTTTCGACCTGAGCCGCATATGACGGCTTCATTCCGAACCGCATGGGAAGTCTTCGCTCGAGCCGCATACGAATGCCCACGTGGCAAGGCCACGTGGCATTTTTATGGATCTCGAGGGATTGTGTCAGAGATCTCTTTCTCTTCCCTAGGGGTCTGTCATTATGACAGAGTTATAATTACCTCTCTTGTGTCAGGGCTGTCACTTTTTTCAGAGTTATCAGTCGCCAAAGTAATTAATACAACATAGGACGGAGGGGTGCACTGTTACGCCACATGTCTTCTGAGTCGCATGGGATATCTTGGGCCGCATAGTCCCTTATGCCGCATGACTTTCTGAGCCGCATGGGCTTTATGAGCCGCATGGGGTTTCCTAGCCGCATGGATCATTTTCCATGCTTCTACAAGACCTCCTTCAAAGTTTTTAATTTGCAAAATTGAAATACTTTAAATAAGAAGCATGGCTGTATATTCTTCTGGCCGCATATGAAACCCTGACCGTATGGATATCTTGGCCGCATAGATTGTTCAGCCGCATAGGTGGTTCAGCCGCAGGGGACTGTTCAGCCGCATGGGACTTTCGGCCACGTCATCATTGCCACGTATGGCAATCTTTTGCATTATATACCGTTGATTTTCTGTCAGCTTTAAAGTCCACTTTTGGTGCGGGATCCGAGGAGTTTGGCCTTCATTTTCGGCGGCTCTCCTTGATAACCGAAGAGTCGGTCTTCGTGTATGCACGGGGATCGAAATGCCTCACTTTTGTTTATAAATATGGATGAGTACGGTCGGGGGGACTTCTTTACTTTCTCCTTCGTTCAACTATTGCTATCTTACCTTTCTTTCCTTATTTCCCTTCTCCGATTGTCGGTCATGGCCCCTAAATCTTCTAGAGTCGCCTTCGCTGCTGCGAAGGGTAAGAAGGCGACTTCCTCGTTAGCCGTTGTTCCCGAAGTGCACCCTGATGTCCGTCCTGCCCTTAACGGTAAGGGTTGTATTTGGATACTTTGAATCCTAAGAATCTATGGCTCTGTTGCATATTCATGCACAAGCCTTCACCCAAGTTCGGCTATGATAGAGCCGCATATGCTGTATGGACTGTATGACCCTCTCATATTCGAGCCGCATAGGAGATACCCTATGTTTGAGCCGCATGAGAGGGTTTTGAGCCACATGAAGTCTTCCTTGAACGGAGCCGCATAAGCTTCTAACCGTATATGTTCGATTGATCCGTATACGCTTCTAACAGACTAATCCGTATAGCGTTTCAGTACTACAAAAGCTCTTCTGCTTAGAACCGCATATGCTCGATTGATCCGCATAAGCTATCGAACCAATGTCATATGGAACTCCCAAATTGATTTAGGCCGCATGAGGCTGTGTTGGCTGAACCACATAAGCTCCCTTGGGGCCGTGCCACCTGGAATCCAATTGCAATTGAGCCGTATAGGGCTTCGTTTGATCCGAGCTGCATAGGCTCGTAGGGACTTGAGTTCAGTAACCAACTTTTAATCCTGTTTTGTGTTGTCCTTTTTCGGTGAGCCTTTCAACCAATCCAGCAGGAGAGCTTCTTGTGGGTTCAGCTCAGTTTGTTGTGGGCGAGCGGCTTGACGGCTTAAGTTGACATATAGTGGATCAGCTTCCCACTAATGAACCTAGGAAGAGGGTGGCTGTCATTAACAACCAACCTTTCCACTTTCTTTGTTAAATAATGAATTCGGGAAAGCTGGACAGAGAATATCTGAAACTGGCTTTTCTCTTTGGGGATGCCTTTTCCATAAAGAACTTCCGACTGCTGGATGTTTCTGAGAACTGGGATTTTCTGTAGACGGAGTGGAGATCCATATCCCTGAGATGGAGCAGCATTACCCCCTCTCGTGGTTTAACATGGTACCATTGGACAGGACAATGGTGGGCTCTCTGACTCCCACCCAACCGGGAATGTTTGTGGGCAACATCCACTACAACAGGCGTACCGGTTCAGCATGTGCGGGCAAGGATTGAGTTAGTCGGAGTGTGATGAGGCTGCTCCCTGGCACTTTTGTAAACGTGACTGGTCCTAACTTTACTTTTACTCGAGCTGATACTTTTCTGAATTAGCTCGCTCGCAAGGGCTCTTATCCTATGGACAGGTTGTCGTTGCTGAATTGGATAAACCCCATTCCTACATGGGCCAATCTTACCTCATGGATCCTGAAGAAATATGGGGAATCCTTCGGGAAATTGACCTTTACTATGCCGTCCGGGGCACCTGTTACGGGTTGCCTATTAACAAGCCTTTGTTCATGGCCCTTTTGGAGCTGTATAACCGGCATACGGGGACTTTCTTCGCGCCCGGGGAGAGTTGGGACTTGCTCTCCATGAGATGCATGTTGTTTGTAAACTGTCGTGGGGAGGCAAGGCTTTTGAAGTATACACTCCAACGAACGAGGAGTTCGACGATCTGGAGCGATGATTCCCGGGTTTCGTTGCCGTGTATCGGGAACTTCTGTACCACTATAGCATCTGTCACCAGGCTGCTATTAAAAAGGAGAATAGTACGGAAGGGAGCACCCCCCATACCACGGCCTGGGTCACGTATCTGTTCACATTACGTCCTTTCGATCGGGTTTCTTCTCGACGTCCTCATCCCCAAACAAAGATAAGGGACCTGAAGTTGAATGCAAAAAGGTAGAGGTCCAAACACGATAGATTTGGGAGTCTTACTGACTCCTTCAGTTATTTCCACTACGGTACCCGAAAGATGTCTGAAAAAGCAGTTTTAGCCGGGTTCTTGATGGTGTGGCTACGGAATTGCATAATCTCAGGAGGGACAGGTTCTACCGAAAGGATTAGCCGCCACTTCATCCTCCCGGCGGTGAAGCTGGTCTTCAAAGTCACGCTGGCCCTTCTTCCTGCTATGGTGTGTAGTATACACCACGGCCTCCGTGCCTTTTCGTCTAAAGTCATTGCTCGCGAGACGACGCTGGGCTTTGAGCGGATAGAACTACCATACCATTACCTCATGGGGTGGTTATTGATGCACTATCGGTCATTGATGAGGCCGGGAACTGGTGAAGATGTTACTGTTGATGACGCCTTCCTTTTCCGATACCGTCATCAGCCTTGGGAGCACGATACCATGCCGGCTTGCCGGAGGGCGTTGGCGAGAGTTGATGGGCCCGAATTCTTTATATCTCTTCCTGAATTTATTCCTAGAGAAGTGAGGGGAGTACATATTGATGGCGTTGATCCTCTCCAACTTTTATCTGAGAGGATGCTTCTTTGGCTGCGCAATATTCGCCCTGCGCACCTAGTATACCGTTATCGAAATAACGTATACCTGGAGCCTTATTTGCCCAGTAGATTTTCCCGTCAATTTGGGTATAGTCAGCTGTTCCTTGATTGTCCCAGCGCTTGTCTGGGCTTTGAAGGCAGCGTACTCGATGGCATTCGGGCTTGGCATTATTACAACGCGGTCCATACCCGGGCTAGCTTTTCGATCCCTGATGCTAAGACAGCAGGAGATATTTTGTACATAGCGGCCCTTTATCATGTCGCAGCGAGCAAGCCTCATGTCGACTTTGATATAAATACTAGCTTCATTGCTGGCACTGGTTTGACTGAGAAGCCAGAGGGATCCAAGAAGAGAAAGAGAGGGGCGAACAGGGTTCATGCGTCGGACTCAGAGTCCACTATGGCGGATGAGGAGGATGATGAACAAGATGCCGATGACTCGTCGTGTTCTTCGGATGAGGAAGTTGGGAATCAGCCCCCTATTATGCCAGACGAAAGGGTGGCGGGTCAGCCGCCTACTTGGTCTGACGAGGTGGTGGAGGATCAACCATCTGCAGTGCCTGGCCCTTCGCGTAAGCGAAGCAGGCACGTGATTGCTGCTGACGGCCGAACCTACTCCACAAAGCACGCTGCGGTAAGACGTCGCAGGCTGTTTATTGATGATTTTGACGTTGTTTCTGAGGTGATTTGAGTTTCGACTACCTCCTTTCTTCTTCTTCTATGTTATGGCCTAATCGTTTTTTTCTTTTGCTCTTTATAGGCGTCAGATGAGTTCGCTTCTCAGGACCCGATTACCGAGGTTGATCCGGTCATGTCCTATTTGGTCAGTGATGTGTGCACTGCTATCATTGCTGTTGGGGTTCTTCCGGAGGCGGTCGAGGAGTCTCCCCTTGCTGGGACCTCAACTCAGAGGGACAGGGGTTTTACTGCGCCCGTTCCTGAGACATCTGAACTCTGACAAGATGATACTGTCCTGGCTGGCTCCTTTTCAGGGATGGCCGTGACAGAGAAATCAGTTGAATTCGGATCAGAAGCTGCGGGTGGGGAAACTACGACGGCTGCGAACGAACCGCAGCCTCCATGTTCTTCCCCTGGTAATACAAGTCAAACCTTAACTTGTGAATAAGCCTATTTACTCCGTCATCCTATCCTTCGGATTACGTCGATTAATGGTTGCTTTGGATGTTCAGGTCCCGACCCTTTATTGCTGGTGACGGACATTGCTGGAGCGGACCCTACCGGAGGGGATCTGACGGAACCTCCTTGCATTGAGGGACCTCCATCTGGGTCGAGTTTGGGAGCCCAGGTAGCAGTACAGCTGGGACAAGGGACGATGCTTCATGTGCCCTCTTATGCGAATATAGTTTCGGGGGTTAACCTTTCCGCCCTATCGAGCATCCAGGCTCTTCGGGTGGCAGAAGAGGAGTTAGCCGCTATTCAAGCATCTTTCCGCACGGAAGTTGCTTCCTTGGTGGCGGGGACGGTCAGTTCTGAGGCTACTCCTTCGATACTGCCTGCCACACTCCCTTTGACGCCGTCCTCCACAGAGGTTTTGGATGAGGTGTCCCAGGATGTGGTCGACAGTTTCTACTGCCACCTGAAGAGGGGGATCGAGGCAGCGGTGGAAAGGGGGACTCCCTTTACTCTGTTCCGTCAATGCGCAGGCGGGCAGATCAATATCCTTAGAACACTCCCTGGTGGAGGGGAACTGGCTGCGCTTCTGGAGCCTAAATTGTTAGAAGCTGATCGTCTCGTGGCCCAGTTTCGCAGGCTGCAACAGGCTGATTTACCCGCGGCGATAAACTAAGAGCAAAATTTTCTTATTACCGCGGTGGAGAAGGTGATGATTGCCTGGGAGTCGCTCAAGCCGGCTATATTGAAGGATCGTCGGCATCTAACTCGGTTGTACGATCAATGGATACGTCGAACTGAAGATTGCACGACTCGGGAAGCGGATGCCTCTCGTGGGATAACCAATACCCGGGAACAGATCTTCGAGCTCCAAAGAAAGCTGGCCTTCTTGGAGTCCAAGCTCGAAGCTGCTCGTACTGAAAAAGGGATTGCCATTCAGGAGGCTGACAAGCTCAGTAGGGCCTCTGCCAATCTAGAACTTGCCCTAAAGAAGATAGAGAACAATTGGCTGGCGTATATGTATTTGAATGACGTAGAGCAGTTGTCCCAAGAGGCCGAGCGTCGAGCTAAACAGAGGCTTGAGCGGGGTACTGCCTTGGTAAAAAACCGTCTCTTGGAGTTGTGTAATGCCGAACCATAGTCGGCCTTTTCCTCTTTTGTTTTGTTCCTGTTTTCTTTTTGAGAAGGACGTGGTCCCAAAAGATGTAATACTTTTTTCTTCTTTCAAATAAAGAGTACTTTCGATTCTGCCCTTCATTTGTATTGCTTGTTGTGCCTGTGTTGTTTGCTCCGCATGGGGGACTTGTTTGTGGACCTGTCATCCATGGCATACCTTGGTTTTAGGTACGGATGACAAGTTTGATTAGGACACCTGGGACAGCTATGGCAAAGTGGTCATGGATGCTCCTGGTATCGGAAAAAGGAATACCGTAGAGCAGCTGGGCTCCCGGGGCATGATGAGAGATGGTGGACTTGTGCTATGAAACTTAGCGGAGGATATTTGTGGGCCTATTATCCTTGGTGTACCCTGGCTTAGGATAGGGACAATAGGATGAAAGGGAACCAACATACTTGCTCAGAGGTAATGAGGACATGGCAAGCATGAGGGTTTTACCGCGGAATCTTCCCACTCAGAGGTAATAAGGACATGGCAGGAGTGAATTCCACGGAGGATATTTGTGGTCAACGGAGGACATTTGTGGACTTATTATCCTTGTCGTACTCCGGTTGTGGATACGGATAATAGGTTGAAAGGGAATCGACATACTTACTCAGAGGTAATGAGGACATGGCAAGCATGACGGTTTCTTCGACGGAGCCTTCCCACTCAGAGATAATGAGGACATGGTAGGAGTGGGCTCAATGAAGAGGAGGTACATAGAACGACTCAGAGGTAATGAGGACATGGAAGTTCCATATAAGTGGGTGATTTGTTTTTGGCAGAATTGAGATGACTCAGAGGTAGCATCGACATGGTCGTTTTGGAAGTTTGTGGACCCGTTACCCTTTTTGTGTACTGGGAGTACGGATAGTGGATCATGAGGGAGGATCTCTTATAGGAAGAAAGTTCAGCGGTACGGTTATACATGACTTTCTTTCAAAAGAGTGACCGGAATGTAAGTTCAGGGGTACCAGCGGGTACATAACTCGACAATCTATGAATGTTGGAATCAAAGTGTAAGTTCAGAGGTACCAACGGGTATATGACTTGGTAGTTTGGGATATCTTTGTGGAAGAAGGGCATGAGTTCAGCGGTACAAGAGGGTACGTGACTCAAAAATCTGGAATATTGTGGATGTGAGTTCAGCGGTACCAGCGGGTACATGACTTGATAATCTGGGATATTGTGAATGTGAGTTCAGCGGTACCAGCGGGTATATGACTCGGGAATCTGGGATATTATGAATGTGAGTTCAGCGGTACCAGCGAGTACATAACTCGGGAATCTGGGATATTGTGAATATGAGTTCAGCGGTACCAGCGGGTACATGACTCGGGAATCTGGGATATTGTGAATGTGAGTTCAGCCGTACCAGCGGGTACATGACTCGATGATCTGGGATATGTCATTTAGACATAATATTTCTTCAGGAACTTGCCATTGACGGGCAACATGAGCAAGTCTCTGTTTTATTTTGTGAGGCGGTAAGCACCGTTGGAGAATACTACCTCAATAATAAATGGGCCTTCCCACTTTGGCTGGAATTTGTCGGCGGTTTTGTGAGTCATGACCATCGGCCTCCGGATTGCCAGAACGAGATCGTCCACTTGGAATGTTCTGATTTTAACCTTCTTATTGAAGGCTCCAGAGATGCGTGCTTGGTATAGTTCAATTCGTTACTGAGCCAAGAGGCGCTTTTCATCTAAGGCCTCTAACTCTTGTAGCCGACGATGGTAGTTATCATCTGTCGTTAATTGATAAGTGAGGGCGACACGGAGTGAGGGTATTTGAGTCTCCAATGGAAGGACTGGCTCACTCCCATATATCAGGGAAAATGGTATGTTCCCAGTGGCTGTTCGAACGGTAGTACGGTACGCCCATAAGCATTCGCCAAGTTTCTCGTTCCAATCGCGCTTGTTAGAGGATACGAACTTCTTGAGTAACTTGATGATGGTCTTGTTGAATGCTTCTGCTAACCCATTCGCTGCTGGATTGTATGGCATTGAAGCAATATTTTAGATGCGGTGCTTATCACAGAACCGGTAGAAGGCATGGCTAGCGAACTGCGGACCATTGTCGTGGATGATCCTTCGAGGCAGTCCAAAGCGATATATGACGTGATGTTTAAGGAAGCTGATCACGTTTGACGTCTTCACTTCTGCAAGCGGGACAGCTTCCGCCCATTTGGAGAAGTAATCTGTGATTGCGAGTATGAAGCGGTGCCCTCGTGAAGAAGGTGGAGCAATTGGACCGATGATGTCCATCCCCCATGCTTCAAATGGCCAGGATGCCACTATCGGATGTAGAAACTCGGATGGCTGGTGAATGAAGTCTGCGTGGACTTGGCATGCTTTGTACTTTTTCGCATAATCTATCGCATCTGCTACCATCATGGGCCAGTAGTAGCCCATTCGGCGAAGGCGGTCTTGCAATTTAGGGCCAGGCTGATGGGCCCCACATACACCGTCATGAGCTTCTCGTACGGCTTCTTTGGCTTCCGCGTTTGACAGGCACCAAAGCAACAACCCTTCGTAGGATCGTCGATACAGCATTTTTGTCTCTGTATCGTAGAAGAATCTGAGAGAACGCCGTTTGATGGAGGTGGCTTCCTTTGGATTCTCTGGGAGGATGTCGTAGACGACGAAGTCGATGAATGGCTGTCTTCAGTCTGGTGCTTCGTCGACTGCCTGCGCGGAATAGCTCGCCATGAATTGAACGTTGTTCTTGGGACAGACCAGTTCGTGGTCTATTACCTCCACAGACTGGTGGGCATAGCTCGGAACTGCTAGGGAAGCGGCAAGGCCAGCTAGGGCATCAGCTTCAATATTTCAAAGTCTGGAGACATGCTCAATGAAGAACCCCTCGAACGTCGAGATGTTGTCGATCGCTATTTGGTGATAGGGGATCATATCTTCATGGCGAACCTCGTACGAGCCTCGGATCTGATTGACGATTAACTGGAAATCGCCGTATGCTTCAAGATATTCTACCCCCAGCTCTCTTGCAAGTTGGAGGCCAATGACCAGAGTGTTGTACTCGACCACATTGTTAGAGCAGGGTTCCGTGAGAGAGTAAGCACGGTTGATCACCAGTCCGGAAGGAGAGACTAGCACCACCCCAACTCCGATGACGATGTTGTCCTTGGGTCCAGTTCTTGAAGCACCGTCGAAGAACATTCGCCATATATCATCGTGAGAGGTTGTATGCGAGTCGGCGACCTCGTCTGGGATTTCTTCATATATCCTGGATGACTCTGAGCCCGGGTAGGCTGCCAAAAAGTCTGCCAGGGCTTGACCTTTGACAGCTTTTTGCGGAACGAAGATCATATGATAGGGGCATAGCAATATTGCCCATGTAGCGAGGCAAGAGCTGAGTGCCCCTGGTTTAGTCATGAGGACCCTAAGAGGGTTGACTCGCGAGATCACATGTATTGTTTGTCCGGTGACATAGTGTCGTGTCTTCTGAATGGCGAACACCAGGGCAAGGCATTCCTTCTCCACAGCGGTGTATCGGTGCTCTGGCCCAATCATCATTCGACTGAGATAATATATGGCTTGCTCATGGCTTGCATCATTATTTTGTGCCAACAGAGCACCAAGGGAATGTTCCATTGCTCGTACGTAGAGCAGGAATGGTTTTCCAGCAACCGGGGCCACCAGGACTAGAGGATTCAACAAATATTTTTTAATGCTGTCGAAGGCACGCTGACATTCCTCGTCCCATACGAATGAGACGCCTTTCTTCATGAGGTGGGTGAACGGTCGGCACCGCCCGGAGAGGTTAGAGATGAATCTTCTGATGTAAGCTAGCCTCCCTTGAAGGCCTCTGAGTTCGCGAAGATTTTTCAGGGGACCCATCTCCATAATTGCCTTCGTCTTCTCAGGGTCTACATGAATACCCTGGGCGGTGATGATGAAACCTAAGAACTTTCCGCTGGATACGTCCAAAAAAGATTCCGTAGGGTTCATTTTCAAATTGTGGGCTCGCATCAGGTCAAATACCGTCCTCAGGTCCTGCAGATGGTCTCCCTTACAGCGACTCTTGACGGCGATGTCATCAACATAGCATTCCACCGTCTTGCGCAAGTATTCTCTGAAGATGATACTCATGGCTCGTAAATATGTAGCGCCAGCATTCTTTAAACCGAAAGGCATGACTGTGTAACAGTATATGCCAATTGGTGTTCGGAATGATGTATGCTTTTCGTCGTCAGGAGACATCTTGATTTGGTTGTATCCCAAGAATCCATCCATGAATGACATACGTTCGAAGCCGCATGTGTTGTCAATCATGATGTCTGTGATAGGGAGAGGGAATTCATCTTTGGGACATGCCTCGTTCAGATTGAGGAAGTCGATGCAGATTCGGATCTTCCCGTTCTTCTTGAGGACCGGAACTATGTTGGCGACCCAATCCGGATGTTGTTCTTCACGAATGAAGCCGCTGGCTATTAGTTTGTTGACTTCGGCTTCGATCGCATCCATGATGCCTTGGCAGAAGCGTCGCTGTTGCTGCTTAACTGGCTTTGCATATGGCCGAATGTTGAGTTTGTGAAGAGCAATATCGGGATCTAACCCCGGCATGTCTTCATAACTCCATGCGAACACATCAATATATTCTCTGATAAGTTCCAGCAGCAATTCTCGCTCTTCGTCTGTTAAGATTTTACTTACTAAGATTGGCTTTGGGGAGGATTTGCTGCCGAGGTCGATCTTTATAACCTCATCTTCGGTGGGAGGTTCTCTCTGCTCGAACCGCTTTTCCTATTGTGCATCCAACTGTTGGGCCCACGACTCTAGCTCGAGGATTTCTGGAATGTCTTCGTCTTCTTCGTAAGCGTCGGCGAATGCCATATTGAATGATAGGACTTGTCTGAATATGTCTCCGATGCTGGTATCCGAGTCGGAGGTTGGTGACCCGGTTGAATGTGACTGCCAGTCACATTCTTCATCTGAACTCTCAGAGGTTGTCGTGGGTGTTACATATCCCAATCCACATCGAGTTTTGTTATAGTAGTCCCGTGGCTTGCCAGCCGGGACTGGTGGCTTCAAAGGTAGTCGTCGTCCGGTGCCGTAGTTCAAGCCCGGCGTAGTCTCCAAATCATATCCCTGTTTTTGCATTAGATATTTGGATTGGGGGCTATAAAGATACAGAGGCAGTCTTCCGGCATCTGGCCCAAGATCGACTTCTTCTATGGTGAAGGGATGCGGATCGTCCTTCCGGCCGAAGATGATTGGATGATCCCCTCCCTCGATTATGCGGTAAGCGTCTTCCGCTGGAATAAGCTGGATTGCGGTGTGCACGTTTGTCACCTGTGTGTGTAGGTGGGTGCCTATACCACGTTCCATAGCGTACATTGTACAAAGCTAATCAAGCTCGATATAGTTCAAAGATAGCCCTTTATTGATGAAGTAAGGTATCTTTTCTAGGGGGATTACATCATCTGTGGAGGGAACATCAGTGTGGGCAGCCACATACTTGGCTAGCTCCGGTTCCTCTTCGGCTACCCCCTGTATAAATAAAGACTGAGAGGATGACCTGGGCAGCTTGATCGTCAGAGGTTCAACTGGTGGAGCAGAGCGTAGAGTTGTTAGCAGACTAGCAACTCCCAGCTTGGTACTCGATGCTGGGCGGGGAGTGGTTGGTTCGCTAGAAGTTCCAGACCTTACATCGGGATGATGACTCTTCTTGGGAAGGCGTATTGTTATTGGCTTGTCAGAGGGATTGAGCTTCTCAGTTTGTGGCTGGCCGACTCTTGGTAGTCTAATTGTCAGTGGCTCCATTATAGATCTCGGCACTTGGCCAGACCTTGGCAGCCGGATTATCATCTGCTCCTCTTGTGCTGAGAGACTGATTGCATCCTTACGCAGAGTGGCCGTAAGGGGTGCAGACTTGCCTGGTTTACGAGCTTGGAGGTGGATCGTCAGAGGTTCTTCTGACCCCGTGGTTGTCTTGGTACGAGCTTGTACATCTCCTTCACCAAGGTGCTTCTTCAATTTTTCGTACAGGCAGAAGTCTGAGTAGTAGGATTCGACCCCTTTGAAGGGATCGATATCAGCAAATTCTGTCCTCACGAAGCCGTGCTTGTCGACATATTTGAAGCATTGGTGCAGCATGGAAGGCACAATCATATAATTATGTATCCAAGGGCGCCCCAAGAGGATGTCGTAAGAAGTATCGGCATCTATGACGTAGCAGGTGACTTCTGATTGGAGATCGCCAATCTGACACTTCAGATAAATCTTTCCAATTGGGTAGCTCCTGCCTGAATTGAAACTACTGATGGCGGTACTTGTAGGCGTCGGACGATGCATCGGGATACGAAGATGATATAGCAAACCCTTCGGGATGATGCTTATAGAAGACCCAGGATCAATGTACATCCGATCCACCTTCACGTCGCCGATGTATCCAGTGTAGTACAATAGGAGATAGTGCAGGTTGGTCTTGATGAGCATATCATGTGGAGTGAAGACGATATTGGGCATTGCTCCTGTACATACACTGTCTTGGAGGTTTGCAGGCTGGTTTTCTCCTGTGAGGTTGACCTGAGCCAAGTATGCGTCAGCATTTTGGAGTGCATCGCTCAAAGCTGCACGGACATCCTTCGAGAGACTCCGGAGTTCATATAAGGACAATTTGGCTGGTGTATTGGCCAATTGTGCCAAGATGTCGAAGTTGTAGGGCCTCTCCAGCCCCTGTGGTGTCTCTTTTCGGAGGGATTTATCGAAGCGAGTCTCCTTTGGCCTAGGTTTGTCGGTCGTCGGCGGCTGAGAAGGCCCTGGAGCGTCAGTGGTAACTGGCGGATGATCTTCAGTCGAGTTCTCAGCCACAGGTTGAGATTGTGCTCCAGATCGAGTAACGACAGCCGTGACCTCTTCTACATCTGCCGAGATGGTGCGGCAGGATCTGACTTTCCCACTTCTCTTCTTGCGAATGGGAGGCGACGTGGACTGAGTCACCTCGTGTACCAGGTTCGGATGGACCCACATAATTTCCCCTCGTGATGTGGTGAGGGGTACTAGACCAGCAGCTTGCTCCCGAGCAGGCGGAAGATTAGCAATTTCTATCGTCGCCAAAGGGATGGGTATAACACCGTCTTGAGTCTCTGTTGGAGGGAAGCTGCCGAATTGTACGGACACCATGTTGGCCGCTACGGTTACCTCCTCAAAATCGATGGCCAGAACGTTCGAATCGATAAAGTTTTGGATGTATCGTTTTAATTGGAAGCAGTCGTGTGTAGCATGGTGGACGTAGCGGTGGTAATGGCAGAACTTTGGGTTCGCCAGATCTGCCGGCCGAGGTTCCCGTCTTGGTGGAGGAAGCTGAATTCTGTCTCCTTGTATGAGCATGTCCAAGATAGGCTTGACGTGGCCGTCTTCGAATGAGTAAGTGATTTGCGGCCATTGCTTGTCTGCCGATTTTGACTCCGATTTTTGGGCTGTATCGGCCACCATAGCCTACTTCCCCTTATTGTCCCGATTATTGGAGGAGCTACCTCCATTGTTGGTGTTGGCGTTGGGACGTTTGCTCTTGTCCTCCCCTTCTGAGATGTGCAATCCCAGTTGGCGAGCCTTCTTCAATCGTTCTTCGGCGCTTGTGGCACTGATGATAAATTCCTTCCAATCCCTGAATTGACTCTCGCCCATCCAGAGACTGATTGTCGGGAGCATTCTCTTTTGGCAAATTTTAATCAAGGAGGAATCTGGGTTTTCTGAAGGCAGCTATATCGCGGTTTGGCGAAACCGCTCAATATAGTTCCTTGTCAGCTCTTTTTTCCCTTGAATGACGTCCATGAGGGTGGACATTGTAACGTCCTGCCCTACCTCATAGAATCTCTCCAAGAACATGCGCTTGAAGCTGGCGAAGGAGTGGATGCAGTTGTCTGGCAGATTGCGGTACCAGTCGAAGGCGACCCCTTCCAATGCCCCGATGAATAATCGTGTGAGAATAGCATCGTCATGGGGCAGATAGTCGGTGGTGACCTCGAAGTAGGTGATGTACCGACTTGCTGAGGTCTTGCCATCATAAGGATTGATATTGAACGGCTTATATCTTGGTGGGAATGGAACGTACCTCCAGGCAGCAGGGTACGGTTGTCGTATTCTGAGATCTTAAGAGTTTTCTCGAGCGTGGAACATGGCTCGGAGCTCCTGAACCTCTCTTCTTACTTCTCGGGCCTCATCTGCAGTGGTGGGGGCCGTTATTTCAGAAGGATTGTTGCCCGGCTTCGGTGCCGCTGAATTCGAGTCCGTATTGACCGTAGGACCCGCGCTTGTTTGGCCAGGCGTCCCTCCTTACAGAGTTGGAAGAGCTGCTTTGATTTCATCTACAGACTTGACCAAGGCCTGTAGTATAGCCTCCAGAGTGTCGATGCGTTGGCGATCACTAGAACCACCTTGATTGCTGTCTGTCATGAACACCGTCCTTACATGAGGAGTGATAGAAGGAACGGTGGAGGATGTGCCCTCCGAGTCATACCCATACACCGAGTAGTCGTCGGGGTATGTGGGAATGTTCTCTTCGGGTTCAGACTCAGAGGGAATAGTACCCCCAGCTTCAGAGTTTGCTTCATCTTGAGAGTCATGGATGTCCTCGGGGACATTAGCACCCGTTGTACCTGATGGGAGAGTTGTCTCCCCGGGCTCGTCTCCTTGGAACATCGGATTGTTGTGGATGTTCGGAGGAGTGCTACCCCCAGTTCCCACGACCCCCAGTGATGTGGATGATGAATCTCCCATTGTAGCAGATTTTGTCTTTGAATGGGTGCCTTCGAAAACTCCGGTGGTGGACAACCATTTAGAAGAAAGTCTTTTAGCTGTAGTGGTTGATATCTTTGGGCTGGAGATACTTGTCTTATTACCTCTTCCCTCGGCAGGGATTTTCTGAGTAGAGTTGCAGGGGACAACAGGAGGTGCCTCGTCCTCTGAGCTTGGACGTTGCAGTCTTTGGAAGACGGATCGCCGGTCTTTTTGCACCATTGTGTTGTTACAACAGCAATTGACAATGATTTGGGTGCAGTGACGTCCGTGAGATGACTCTTTGCACCCTGAGGCACCTTCTCTTTCTTTGCGTTTGTGGAGGATGGCCTCACGTAAGTCAGATGGGTCCGGATCGACCATGTTTGCTCCCTGGATTTTGGAAGACTTTTGGAAACCTCCCTGTCCGTTTGCTGCCAGGGGCTGGACTCGAGTGGTTCTGTACAACTTCCCATTAGAGGCCCGCATAACATTACACGGGGGGCTCGGATGGTCAGAGGTCGGATCAACGGATCGAGCTTGCCAAGCTCGTGCTGTCTTAGACTTCTTCACTCTAGTGCGTAAGGGCACATAGTAGGAAGAGTCTAATTGGTGCTGGAGAGAATCAGACATGTCTTCTTGGGAGCACAGGAGATCAGGACCATAGGTGAGTCGATCGAAGACGGAGCCACGTGGAGTAGACGTCATGCGGCTGGAATCAGCGATCCTCATACGGCTGGCAGTCGTAGCCGCATGGGTCTTCTCCATGCGGTTGGAAACACTGGCCGCATAAATGTTCTCCATGCGGCTGGAAATCCTGGCCGCATGAGTACTATGCTTTTGGCTAGCAATTTCAGCCGCATAGTTATTATTCATGCGGCTGGCAATCTTGGCCGCATGAGTCCTCGCTTTGCGGCTAATGCCCTTGTTTGGTTTCATTCTGGAGCCCATAGAATCGCTCTTTGCCCCTGCAAGTCCAGCATCGTAGTGCTTTCCTTTGCCGGACTTGGGGACAGCAGAATCTTCTACGGCTTGAAGTGGGGCTGTGCGAGTATCGCTTCACCGTCTTGGGTAGCAGAGAGTACTCCATAGAGGGCCTGGAGAGGATCAAACGATTTTGGCCTCCAGTCTTTGCGAGCCTTCGTGGTGCGGGTGCACTTCTGGACCGGGCCAGCGCTTCCTTCGGAGAGTATCTCTTCGAACGCATGTTGGTCGAAGCGGACGACCATCTTCTGTTGTGTGGAGCTAAGTTTGGCTGCATCCGATTGTGTTACCAACTCCTCAGCCGTGGAGAAGTTTGTCCCCAGCAGAGTCGCCATCGTGTTTGTCATTGATTATAAAAGTACAGAACAGTTTTATGGGAGGACTGAACTTAGACTCACAATACAAACTCGCTTGTACAAAGAAAGCCTAGGAACGAAAGCCTAGGTACAGCAGACTAAGTACAATTATTTATTTTAGATTCTGGGGGTGACGATAAAGGCTCGGAAAGGTGACGGCAGCCCTGCCTTACTCCTTGGACGATCGGTATACAGCCTTGGCTCCAGAAGATTTGCTCGGCGTTGAAGAAATGCACTCTTTTCTCTCTCTCTGCTTTTTTTCTCCAAGTCTTCTAATGCGCTCTGATCTCGAAAAGGGGTCTCTCTGGTCGCGCTCTCTCCGTTGTATATATTGCCAGGGAATGTATATTTTGCAAGGGAATGGCACCTTGCTATTTATAGGAATGGGGTGTGATCATTAGGGTTGCAATGATTGCTGCCTGGAGATGGCGGCGGCCTGTGGATTGGTCAATCTAGGCCATTAGTTTTGAGTGTAATGAATATGGACCATTAAGTGTAGATTACACCAAATCTCATCAGCAATTAATGCTGATTGGAATAAATCTTCCTCATGATGATCTTCTGATGTCTATGAATAAATTTTGATTTATTCTCCTGCCACGTGTCCCAGATTATTCGGATTTGACCCAATCTCTGATTACAATAAATCTGAGAAATTGATCGGCTTAGGACACGTGTCCTAGGAGCCACTGGGGGGATCTGAACCGCATGAAGATTGAGCCGTATAAGGTTTGGGCCGCATAAGGTTTGGACCACGTGTCAGGGCTGCTTTGGTAGTGGCCCCCCCTCAAACCTTTGAACCGTATGGAGATGATCATTGCGAGCCGCATAGGGATGCATCCGCCTGAGCCGCATGGAAATGGTCCTCTTGAGCCGCATGGGAAGGCCTCCGCTTGAGCTGCATGAGACTGTTTCGGCCTGAGCCGCATAGGACGGCTTCATTCCGAACCGCATGGGAAGTCTTCGCTCGAGCCGCATACGAACGCCCACGTGGCAAGGCCACGTGGCATTTTTATGGATCTCGGGAGTTTGTGTCAGAGATCTCTTTCTCTTCCCTAGGGGTCTGTCATTATGACAGAGTCATAATTACCTCTCTTGTGTCAGGGCTGTCATTTTTTTCAGAGTTGTCAGCCGCCAAAGTAATTAATGCAGCATAGGGCGGAGGGGAGCATTGTTACGCCACGTGTCTTCTGAGCCGCATGGGATGTCTTGGGCCGCATAGTCCCTTATGTCGCATGACTTTCTGAGCCGCATAGGCTTTATGAGCAGCATGGGGTTTCCTTGCCGCATGG
The DNA here is from genome assembly GCA_029216955.1 of Iris pallida. NCBI lineage: Eukaryota > Viridiplantae > Streptophyta > Magnoliopsida > Asparagales > Iridaceae > Iris > Iris pallida. Next base: position 3,458,415 of record JANAVB010006400.1, read on the forward strand.
ATCATTTTCCATGCTTCTACAATAGGCCATAGGCCCAATCCTCTAGGCAATAGCCATACACTAGGCCATAACCTAGGTAGAACACAACCATATAGGCCATGAACTAATACAACCATAACCTATAGGCCAAAAACCATATATAGATATATATCACTATTCACATTATGAATATATATATATATATATATATATATATATATATATATAGAAATATGCCTAACATATTAGCTATTACACATAGAAATTACCATAAATCCTAGTCTACCATTCACACATTCACATTAGATTAGGCATGCAAATATATAGCTATAGGCATACTCACATATATAGAAATATGTATGCATTGTATTTACATATAGAGGGGGATAACATCTGATGTGTGTGTGTGTGGGTTAATGTTCATGTATGTGTGTGGACTGTACAGTGAAAGGAAAATCATAAAACAGTGTGTGATCCAGGAACATAGGGGTGTGTACTGCAGGAAATTAGAAAACAGTTTATGCTAAAGAGCTTCACAGGAAATATATGTGTGTATACATTATAAAATGTGTGTGTGTGCTAGAGGGTGTTGTGTGTGACAGGATATGTGAATGTGTGCCACAGGAATATGTGTGTTGTATGTGTTCATGTGTGAATGTGTGTAGGAATATATGTGTGTGGGTGTGTAGGAATCACATGAAAATGGACTGAAACATGGGTGCACAGGATATGTGTGTGCATAATGTGTGTCAAGAGGAGGAACCTGGGTGTTCCAGTGAAGGGAAAACATAAAACAGTGTGTGTGTATGAGAGTAGGCAATGTGTGTGTTAAACATTTGTTTGTGTGAGTGTCAATAGGAAAAAGAGTGTGTGTTAGAGTACTACAATTCCAGCATCTAAATAGGATGAAATCAGTCGAACAAGGAGCATGGGAGAATACCAAAACAGTCCCAGGTTATTGCTATTAACAGTTTAAACAGGGTTTAATCATTGGGAAGAACAACTTAGTTAGGGAAATGGGAATCAATCCTCAGGGTTCAGGATTGAACAAAATTGGAAAACTTAGTGTTCATACATGGCATTAACAGGAAATATTAGTGATGGAAACAATCAGTGTATCAGGAAATTGACAGTTTGAACAATTGCTAGTTCAACATTTCGAAACTCAAGTCATAACAATATCCCATTCCACACAAAAGCATATTCTAATATGTAATATTAGTTAACAGAGGTTAGTGACATGTTAGGATATAATTTAGCACATAATGTAATAACTAATTAACAGGAATAAAAAACAGAAAAGGAAGAACAGTGTACAGTCACTGATACTCAGTATCAGTCTACTGGAATTCCAAATCCACATTCGAATTCACAAATAAATGATAAACATTAGGTTGGTATTAATTAGTGGTTATTAGTAGGTGACACACAAACAAAATGGTGTCCTAAAACAGGATACACGTGTCCAAAACCAACCTAACACTCACGCACGAGACTGGCACGATATCGTGTGACCAGTGCACGTGTCCCAACGCACCCGACACACATCCGTAGGACACGAAACTTTGGGGATGACACGACAGTCATTGCCCCTCACTCCATGTCCAACCACGCGTGTCCACGTGCTCTGTGCACTACGCACGAACACGCTGGTGGCAGGGGAATGCTACCCGCGCGCGCGCGTGGTGCACCCCGCGTGTGCATGTGTCCAAAGCGACACGATACGACACAAGTAATACCTCAGTCGAGCAAAAACATGTAAGCCACATCCAAACACAACTTCCTATTCAAACACAACTCAAAATCTCGATCGAAATGCCCACTGTGGCATTTCGTCGAACACCTGCGCACGATCACTGGTACGTGTACGATACGGACACGTACAGGACACAAAATCGAGCAAACCCTATTCCTACAATACAAGGACACCTAGGGCTTGGTGTCTATGCAAATAAACCCTAATTTTAATAGAGGAATAGGATTAAACCATAATTTTAATGGGGGTCTTGGCCGGCCACTTAGCTAGGGTTAGGGTTTTTAGGGGGCATCTAAGGCTAGTAATGAATCAAGTCTAATGAGTGGCCTAGAATCTAGGGCTCTTTCCTAGTTAAGTTGCAACCCACTCACTAAGCTAATCATGACTTAAACCATTATCCAATACTAACTAATTCTCAAAGTGGCTAACTAGACTAGCTATGACTAATCTAGGTTAGGTCTAATCTAGGTTAGGCTAACCAAAATCACATGGCAATCAATTAATTAGTATTTAAATCACACCATTCAATTAAATTATTTTAAATTCCTAATAAAATATATTAAATTCAAATAATTCAAAAACGATAAAAATACCCTCAAACTAGAAATGTGGTAGTGACAAATCTACCCTCCTTAAAAAAAATCGTTCTCGAAATTGAAAGGCAAACTAACAATAAGAAGGATAGACGATCATACCTCACGGTCCAAAAAGATAAGGGTATCTCTCGCACATCTCATCCTCCCGCTCCCAGGTAGACTCTCCTGGAGAATGATGCCTCCATGCGACGCGAACCATGGGTATCACCTGGTTTTTCAGCACCTTCTCTCGGCGATCCAGAATCTCCACAGGCTGCTCTGGATAACTGAGAGTAGGCCCTACCTTAATCTCTGAATGATCAAGCACATGGCTAGGGTCAGCCACGTACCGTCTCAACTGTGATACATGGAATACGTTGTGGACACCCACTAGTGCAGGTGGCAAGTCTAGCTTATATGCCACGTCACCGACTCTCCCGCTGATCACGAAAGGTCCGATGAAGCACGAGCTAAGCTTTCCACCTCCACCAAAACGTATAGTACCACGAGTCCGAGATATCTGCAGAAAAACCATGTCTCCGACCTAAACACAAGCAAGGTCTCAAATTAACTATGATAAACAAACATGATCAATAAAACACAAACAAACAAACTTAAATCTAATCCTACACTAATCTGTACCTAAAACTCCAGCGGCCTCCGGTGGCTACCGGCCCAGTGCCGATGTCTGTCCCGCGCCACGCGAAGTCTGTCTCTGATGAGCTTCACCTTTTCGACTGCGTCAACAACCATCTCTGGTCCCAGTAAAGCTCGCTCACCAACATCATCCCAAGATAAGGGTGTACGACACCTACACCCGTACAGAGCCTCGAAAGGTGATATCTCTATGCTGGCCTGAAAACTGTTGTTGTAAGCAAACTCTACCAAATATAGATGATCCTCCCAGGAACCTCCAAAGTCCAAGACGCACGTTCGAAGCATATCCTCGAGCGTCTGAATAGTCCTCTCTGACTGTCCGTCCGTCTGGGGGTGGTATGCAGTACTAAACTTGAGTTGAGTGACCAAACTAGTCTGCAGACTCCTCCAGAAATAAAAAGTAAAACGACTATCCCGATCCGAGATGATGCTAACTGGAACCCCGTGAATCCTAACTATCTGCTGCATGTACATCTTCGCAAGCCTTTCCGTAGACGTATCCACCTTGAATGGCAAGAAGTGGGCCGATTTGGTCAACCTGTCAACGATGACCCAAATCGCATCTTTTTCTCATGGAGAACGTGGCAACCCAGATACAAAATCCATAGTGATATGCTCCCAGTTCCACTCGGGAATGGGCAATGGCTGCCATAATCCACCGGGCCACTGCCTCTCTGCCTTGACCTGCTGACAGACCAAGCACCTAGCTACGAAGTGAGCTACCTCCCGCTTCATCCCGTACCACCAGACATGCTCCCTTAGATCTCGATACATCTTGTTGGTACCAGGGTGTATAGAGTACTGAGATATGTGGGCCTCCTGCATAACCTGCTCCCTGAGATCTCCGCTGGACACACATAACCTAGAACTGTGTCGCAAGGCACCATCCTCTGCAAGAGAAAACTCGCCATCCACCAATCCTGCACGAACCTGCTCTCGGATACACCGCAGAGCAACGTCCTCAAACTGTGTCGCCTTGATCCTCTCCATCAAGTCCGACTGTATCTGAAGGCCCCATAACTGCATCTGTACTTCGGACACGATCACCTCAATCCCAAGGCTCTCCAAGTCTGCAAGCAAATGCCGATCCATGGTTAAATACATGGCTGTCGGATACCTACTCAAGGCATCGGCAACCACGTTGGCCTTCCCTGGGTAATACTGAATTAGGATGTCAAAGTCCTTCATCAACTCTAGCCATCTGTGCTGTCTCATGTTGAGCTCTTTCTGTGTAAACACATACTTTAAGCTCTTGTTGTCATGACCCGCACCCAGTGTGAGAGCACGAGAAGTAACGAACGCCCAGCCTACGCTGCAGTGTCGGCGGTAAAACGCTATCCTGAGTCACCATATCTAACACAATCTAAATAACTATGAATAGAGAGTGAAATAATACGTAACTCAATCACAATACTAAGATGGAATAGAAGAAGAATCTCAAGAAAGTCACAATAAAAGTATAGGTGTAAACCACCAAAAATAATCTCAGGTACAACTCATAAAGTCTCAAACAGAAAATACAAAATAAAGTACTAAGTCTCAGCTAGACTATGGACAAGTCCTCAGCGACTGTGGGATCCTCCTGTGGGTCCACGTCGCCAGTGTCATCTAAGCCAATGCCATAATAAGTAGGACAGTACTCCTCATCATCACCTGTAAAAATTTTAACATGTCCAGTCAGGACAGAACGAGCACATATCTCTCACAACAGTTCATATCAGGAATGGACATATAAAGCAAGCTATTGAAAACTATACATGAATCGCTGTAAAGAGAAATCAACGAGAGAGAAGATATAACTGAGATATAAATATGATAAATAAAGAATATAACCTTCTACGTGAATCAGAGCATGAATTGGTTATGTAAACAGCTTGGGTTGCACATGGATACAGCTATGGAATGCACATGGATAACTACTAGGGATAATGATCACATAACCAACTACACTCTCCCTGCCCCCAACCAATACACAAGGATCGAAGCATGTTATGTTATTGCACATGGATAACAACTATTGTATATATGGAGCTCATATGGTCATGAGTGTACATGAATAACATATGAGTGCACATGGATAAATGTGAATACATAGAGTACATGATGACCATGATAAAGTACATGAACATGACATACTCGATGTATCCAAGGGGATAACATCGCATGAAAAGATCCAGAGGGTACTGATCCGTGTGAACGTCGTGTCAGCATCAAGTATACTAGTCTATAACAAGAGTACATATCCAAAGAAGCATGAAAAGATCAGAGAATGTACTCGCCTGGCAATCCGAACTACTGATGATGAAAAGTGACTGGACTGGAGTAATACGATCCTATTTAAAACAACCACATGTCATAATACAGTCTAAAATATCATAAGGAATACCTTCAATTCAATTTCTACATGATTTGGGTCAATCTAAGTCAAAGTCAACCTTGGGTCAACTTTGGTCAACCAAACTAGTCAACTAGGTCAAAGTTTGGTCAACTGGTCTATAAGTCAATTTTTAGGTTAATACTAGTCCTAGAGTTGATTTTGGGTATGTGTTGGTGTTATCTTAGGTCCAAGAAGCCTAATCCTAACATCCAATGTAATTCACAATACTTAACTCATAATACCCTAATCTAATATCTATACTTTAGACTAGCATATATATATATATACAACATATCAACTCTTAAGAGATCAACCCTCAATACCATATCCTTATATATATACATATCCACATATCCCATCCTCTACGATATCTCATATATAGCATAACATATATACCTCTCAAGAAATCTAAAAACCAAACTCTACTTTAACTATTAACCAATGTAAACTAACTAAACTAACTTGGCATCCACCCAATCCAAACTAAAACAGTAAACTGATCTCAGAATCCTACAATCAAACCCATTCATAACAGTTATAGGAAATACCTATCTCTTGTTATCCTATATTGATACCTAGGAATACCTATGGCTACCCAAACTCAACATAGCCTATCCTCATGATGCAAACCAATAGGTATTACCTAGATGATATCATATAGGACCTGTAGTCTCCGTTTAATACAGGAATCATATTGAAACTGAACTGGGACTGCACAACATACATATAGTAAAGGGGAAAAACTGAAATCTAACCCAAACCAAACCCATGGCTAACCCGATTTCGAATACAGCCTATTCATTAAGCAAACTAACAAGATACTCTTAGGTAGGGTCAAATAGGATCTGGAGGCCCTGATTTTACACCGAGAATACATCAAACTGATGGGAAAACAGTTTCAAAACACTGAAACTGTAAAACTGGGATTTAAGGAAAACCCGATACTCAATGCCAAACCAAATTCGAACACAGCCTTATCCTTTTTAAACTAGCAAGTAATCTCTTACATAGGTCTAATAGGGTCTGAATGGTTGGGTTTATACAAAATATATATATTCGAAAATCAGAACAAAAAGGGAAAAGAAAGAAACTGAAACAGTATTGAAACTTAACTCGATACCAAACAATACCTATCATGACCTAAACATCGAATAAAACCCAATGATGTTCGAAACCAAAGGTTGGTAAGGTGTCAAGTGTTCGAACATGAATTGTAGGTGTCATTGTGTCCAATAAAATAGGACACGAAGTATCCTGGATACGTGTGTGTCAAGACTGGAACCCAGTCCTCGTGCACGTGTGTCACGCGATCTAGGGATCGACACAGAGCGAATCGCACCACGTGGTTGCTCGTACACATAGCCCACCTATAGGGCTACACGTCCACGTGTCTGCACTGGACTCTCGACACGTGTCCGAGTCGCACGAAGTGCGTATCGGACGCCGCGATCTCACGCGCTCGCGACAGGCTGAAATCGATGCCACGTCGATTTCTCCTTCGATACTCCACGAAACCCCACGAAATTTTACGAGCACCCTGTCAGTCATGGTCCCTAGCTACACACCAAATTTTTTGCGTCAAATCGCCATGTCCATCGAGAACGGACACGACAGCAGCAGGACACGCGCGCGGTCCTCATGCTGCACGTGCGTGTCCTATTTTTGACACAAAAACATGTCGATTCTAGCAAGAACCTAGGGTTTAGGAATCCTCACATATAGGGCTATCAAATCGTGAAATTAGATTACAAAAATAACAGGATTGAAATCTAAGAGGAAAATCATCGAACACGTTTAAACCTAATATGATACGTGTCCGACACGTCTATCAAACGGACACGAAACTTAACCAAACTTCATGGGTGGGTCTAGGGTACCTAGATGCATGCTATTATGAAGAAAAATCAGAAGAACTATGGTGTTTGGGTGTTTACCTATTGAGAGTTGAAGTATCAAAGAAACTGACTCCTCGATCGATGAGACGACCAGTTTCCACCGAGCAAAGGCCTCCAACTCCTTGCTAGCAATGCTCCAGCAAATTTTCCTCCTTTCCACGATCACAACGTACTTTGTTTGAGGTGAAACGGAGGTCGGATGAGAAAGTTAGGGTTTTGGAGAGCTGAAAACTAGGGTTTTGTAAAGGGGGTGTCCATACTAATGCAATGCTTATATAGAGGGGGGATTTTCTGTTTTGGCCGGCCATATGAGTCCTACTAGGGTTAGGGTTGGTTCGTAGGCCCCTCTCTTCTATTTAAGTTGAGTTTAAGCCCATTAACAAAAGGCTAAAAAGGCCAATTAATTAAATAGGCTAAAAATGGTCAAATGGCTTTCTAGGTTGAACCAAAGCCTAAAAATAAATTCTAATTAGCTAGATAATCCTCATATGTCATAGTTAGTCTTTAATGTGGATTTTCTAAAGTTAAACCAAAAGCTAAAACAAACACAAGTCAATAATATCTAAAAAATCACAAAATGACTAAAATGACTAAAATACCCTTATTTCAAAAAGTGGGTGTTACAAGTCTACCCTCCTTAAAAATAATTTCTTCCTCGAAATTAAAGACAAGCTGCATAAGTAGGAAGATAGAAATTATACCTCACTGCTGAAAAAGATAAGGGTACTGCTCGCGCATCTCATCCTCTCTCTCCCAAGTAGTCTCACCGGGGGAGTGATGCCTCCATGCTACGCGAACTAATGGTATTGTCTGGTTCCTCATCACCTTCTCTCGTCGATTCAAAATCTCCATAGGCTGCTCTGGATAACGGAGAGTAGGTCCCACCTCAATCTCTGAATGGTCCAGTACATGGCTAGGATCTGCCACATACCGTCTTATCTGCGATACGTGGAATACATTGTGGACTCCCGCTATGGAATGCGGTAAGTCCAGTCTGTATGACACTTCAACGACCCTTCCGCTGATAACGAAAGGTTCGACATAGCATGGGCTAAGCTTCCCTCCTCCACCGAAACGAATAGTGCCTTGAGTCGGTGAAATCCTCAAGAATACCATATCTCCAACCTAGTACAAGCATGGTCTCAATTAACAAAACAATCATACAATCAATCAAAATATAAACAACAACTTCTAATCCTACGTCTAAGATATACCTCAAACTGCAAAGGTCTTCGGTAGCTATCGGCCCAATGCCGCTGTTTGTCCTGCGCCACGCGAAGTCGATCCCTGATGAGCTTCACCTTCTCGGCTGCGTCAACAACCTTCTCCGGTCCCAATAAAGCTCACTCTCCAACGTCATCCCAAGACAAGGAAGTACGACATCTACGTCCGTATAAGGCCTCGAATGGTGACATCTCAATACTGGCTTGGAAGCTGTTATTGTATGAAAACTCCACCAAATGTAAATGGTCCTCCCAAGAACCTCCAAAATCTAGGACACAAGTCTGCAGCATGTCCTCGAGAGTCTGAATAGTCCTCTTCGACTGTCCGTCCGTCTGAGGGTGGTAGGCAGTACTGAATTTGAGCTGAGTACCCAAACTAGTCTACAAACTCCGCCAGAAATAGGAAGTAAAGCGACTATCCCGATCTAAGACAATGCTCACCAGAACTCCATGTATCCTGACAATCTGCCGTATATATATCTCCGCTAACTTCTCAGTAGACGTCCCCACTTTGAATGGCAAAAAGTGGGCCGATTTGGTCAACATGTCCACGATGACCCAAATCGCATCTTTTCCTCCTGGTGTACGCGGCAATCCCGAAACAAAATCCATCGTGATGTGCTTCCACTTCCACTCCAGAATAGGCAATGGCTGCAATAGCCCTCCTGGCCTCTGTCTCTTCGTCTTAACCTGCTGGCAGACTAAGCACCTGGCTACGAAGCGTGCTACCTCCCGCTTCATCCCATACATGCTCCTTCAAGTCTCTATACATCTTGTTGGCACCTGGATGCATGGTGTACTGAGAGCGATGGGCCTCCTGCATGACCTGCTCCCGAAGCTCTCCGCTAGGCACACACAGTTTGGTACCGTGCCTCAATGTGCCATCCTCCCCAATGATGAACTCCACATCTGCCACTCCTGCTCGAATCTGCTCTCGGATACACCGCAGGGTAACATCGTCGAACTGAGCTGACTTGATCCTCTCCATCAAGTCTGACTGAATCTGCAGGCCCCACATCTGCATCTGAACTCCTGGCATGATCACATCGATCCCCAAACTCTCCAAATATGCTAATAGATGACGATCTATCGTCAAGCACATAGCTACCGGATACCTACTCAAGGCATCGGCAACCATATTGGCCTTCCCTGGATGGTATTGCAATGAAATATCAAAGTCCTTCATCAACTCCAACCACCTGCGCTGCCTCATGTTGAGCTTTTTCTGTGTAAATACATACTTCAAGCTCTTGTGGTATGTGAAGATCTCCACACCCTCTCCGTATAGATAGTGAGCTTCAGAGCAAAGATAACCGCCGCCAACTCCAAATCATGGATAGGGTAATTCTTCTCATGCGGACGTAACTGCCTGGATGCATAGGCAATCACCTTTCCATGCTGCTGCAAAACACAACCCAAACCCTTTTCCGAGGCGTCACTGTAGATAGTGAACCCGTTCGATCCTGATGGCAACGTCAAAATCGGGGCTGTCGTCAGTCGCTTCTTCAGCTCATCAAAAGCAACCTGACACTCCTCTGACTAGACAAACTCTGCATCCTTCCGGGTCAGCCTAGTTAACGGCTCTGCAACCCGGGAAAAATCCTGAACAAACCTCCTGTAGTATCCTGCCAATACTAGAAAGCTCCTGATCTCTGCAACTGAACTCGGTGCTGTCCATGCCTCAACTGTTCTGATCTTCTTCGGGTCGACTGAGATCCCATCTCCGGTCACCACATGACCTAAGAAATCAACTCGATCCAAGAAGAACTCACACTTCGAGAGCTTGTCGTACAGCTGCTCCTTTCTGAGAGTCTCCAGAACCACTCTTAAATGCTCCTCATGCTCCTATGGGGTCTTCGAATACACTAGAATGTCATCGATGAACACCACCACAAACTTGTCCAAGTACTGGTGGAATACCTTGTTCATCAAGTTCATGAACATCACCGGGGCGTTAGTTAACCCAAACGGCATCACCATAAACTCAAACTGGCCGTACCGAGTCCTGAAAGCTGTCTTTGGAATATCCTCCTTCTTTACCTTCACTTGATGATATCCTGACCTCAGATCAATCTTGGAAAATACCTTCGCTCTGCTCAGCTGATCGAACAGGTCATCGATCCTCGACAGCGGGTACTTGTTCTTGATCGTGAGGCTATTGAGTGCCCTGTAGTCGATACACATTCGTACCATCCCATCCTTCTTCGGTACAAAGAGTACTGGCGCACCCCATGGTGAAGAACTCGATCGGATAAAGCCTTTGTCTTGCAACTCATCTATTTGCTTCTTCAGCTCCACAAGCTCACTATTGTTCACTCTATAGACATATTGAGATATTGGCTCTACGCCGGGTATCAAGTCTTTAGAGAACTCCACATCCCTGTCCGGAGGCAACCCTGGCAACTTCTTCGAAAACACATCCATAAACTCAGCTGTTAGTGGATGTGGCATACTCTGCTCCTCTACTGAAGCTCTGCAGAAAACGCCGCTGCTCTGCTCTGACTCTTGCCTGGTGAACTTGAACTCTGGCTCTCCTGGTATGCTGAAAAGAACTCTACCCCCGTGGCAATCTATACTGGCATGGTGCCTGCTCAACCAATCTATACCGAGTACAATATCGTAGTTCGGTAGTGGCATCACGAGCAGACTCACATCCAGTTCTCGGTCTCCCAAAACTACTCTCCGATTCTTGCAAATATCACTGACGAGGATAATACCACCCCAAGTCGTGATCTTGCAACTCCTAGGCAATAATTCAGAAGAAAGATGGTGTCTAATGGCAAAAGATATAGATACGAAGCTATGGAAAGCACCCGAATCAAATAATGCGAATGCAGGAAAAGAGTCAATAAGAACAGAACCTGCTATCAGATTGCCTACTGCCTCGGTATCCTCTGATGCCATGACGAAAGCTCGCCCCTGCTGGCCTCCTGTGGCCTGCTGCTGATGCTGAACAAACTTCTGCTGCTGAGTCGGTAAGGGTCCCCTCTGCTGCTCCCCTGGTGCCTTGGTCCCTGCTCCCTGTCCTTTACGCCCGAAAGCCTCAGGACAGTCCCTCAACTGATGCTCTAATGAACCACAGAGCAGGTACTTGCCGAGCCTCTTCCTGCACTCACTCCACTTGTGCCCTGGCTTCTTATAGAAGTCACAAATGGCAGCCTACTGCTGTCTCGGTGCCTGCTGACCCTATCTCTGCTGTGCCTACTGGAATGGCCTCTGCTGCTGGAAAGACTTCTGCTGATGCTGCTGCTGAAAATGGGGCTTCTTGGCTGGTCCTCCACTGCCACTGGCTGTATGGAAATCACGACTTCTCTTCTGCTTCAGCTCCAGATCATCTTCTGCTGCCATGGCTTCCATCAAAATATCCTCAAATGTAGCATTCATGTTGCTTTTGGTTAAGGACTTCACTTCCTTAACCAAACCCTTCCTAAATCTCCTAGCCTTCGCTGTCTCACTAAGGCCCTCCACAAATCTGCCAAGGCGGCAGAACTCTCCGACGTACTCCTCTACAGTCTGGTTCCCCTGAACCAAATTCTAGAACTGCGTCTCCAACGTGCTAAGTACAGTATCGGGGAAGAACTTCTCCTTGAAAAGCCTCTTAAAATCCTCCCAAGGTTGCCCTCTAGTACCAACCCTGGGGTTGGTCTGGTACCAAGTACGGGCAAGGTCCTGCATCATACTGCCTGCTGCTTCCACCTGGAGTCTAGCCGGTATCTCTGCGAGTCGAAAAATCTCCTCTATGTGCTCGATCCAGTCGTCCGCGTAAAGGATACCCTCTGTACCCTTGAAGTCCTGCGGCCTCATTTTCTGGAACTCCTGAATACCTGGAGTCCTCGGCTGGTGTGGCTGAATCTGCCCTCCTTGGGGTGGGGCAGTTGCCCTCTCTACTGCTACCATCGCTAACTGGGGGGCATTATCAATACCCTGCCTCATGTCATCTGACTGACGTCGCTGCATCTCCATCATCTGCTGAATGAGAGCAAAACGCTGTACCGCATCAATTGTCCCCTTGGGTGGTAGTGGTAGCATCTCCTGCACTCCTAGGATAGACCTCAGAACTGGTGGAGGAGCACCTCCAAGAGTAGATGGGTCCACCTGAGCTAGAAAAAGAGGCACGGTGGTCCCCGGAGCCGGCTGGGTCGGACGAGAAGTAGCCAAACTCTCAGTGGTATTCCTGGAGCCAGAGCGCTGCGATCGTGTCTCCACCATCCTGAAGACAGATCAAACAAGAAATCAATTACTGAAAAGAAGCAAAATCATCAAAGGAGGACAGTTGTTTTCAAAGGGAGATAATTAACAGCAAGAATTGATAAGAGTTTTTCCTAATGTGATTGAGTACCTTAACTTATTCCTATATCCTACTGCAGGTTGTAATGATACTCTAGTTCGAGTACCACTACAAATCACACTAGTTGTGATCGGAGACCTGCATGGGCCACCACTAAAAATGTGTCACGACCCGCACCCAGTGTGAGGGCACGAGAAGTAACGAACGCCCAGCCTACACCGCAGTGTCGGCGGTAGAACGCTGTCCTGAGTCACCATATCTAACACAATCTAAATAAATATGAATAGAGAGTGAAATAATACGTAACTCAATCACAATACTAAGATGGAATAGAAGAAGAATCTCAAGAAAGTCACAATAAAAGTATAGGTGTAAACCACCAAAAATAATCTCAAGTACAACTCATAAAGTCTCAAACAGAAAATATAAAATAAAGTACTAAGTCTCAGTTAGACTATGGGCAAGTCCTCAGCGACTGTAGGATCCTCCTGTGGGTCCACGTCGCTAGTGTCATCTAAGCCAATGCCATAATAAGTAGGACAGTACTCCTCATCATCACCTGTAAAATTTTTAACATGCCCAGTCAGGACGGAACGAGCACATATCTCTCACAACAGTTCATATCAGGAATGGACATATAATGCAAGCTATAGAAAACTATACATGAATTGCTGTAAAGAGAAATCAACGAGAGAGAAGATATAACTGAGATATAAATATGATAAATAAAGAATGTAACCTTCTACGTGAATCAGAGCATGAATTGGTTATGTAACCAGCTTGGGTTGCAAATGGATACAGCTATGGAATGCACATGGATAACTACTGGGGATAATGATCACATAACCAACTACACTCTTCCTGCCCCCAACCAATACACAAGGATCGAAGCATGTTATGTTATTGCAAATGGATAACAACTACTGTACACATGGAGCTCATATGGTCATGAGTGTACATGAATAACATATGAGTGCACATGGATAAATATGAATACATGGAGTACATGATGACCATGATAAAATACATGAACATGACATACTCGATGTATCCGAGGGGATAACATCGCATGAAAAGATCCAAAGGGTACTGATCCGTGTGAACGTCGTGTCAGCATCAAGTATACTAGTCTATAACACGAGTACATATCCAAAGAAGCATGAAAAGATCAGAGAATGTACTCGTCTGGCAATCTGAACTGCTGATAATGAAAAGTGACTGGACTGGAGTAATACGATCCTATTTAAAACAATCACATGTCATAATACAGTCTAAAATATCATAAGGAATACCTTCAATGCAATTTCTACATGATTTGGGTCAATCTAAGTCAAAGTCAACCTTGGGTCAACTTTGGTCAACCAAACAAGTCAACTAGGTCAAAGTTTGGTCAACTGGTCTATAAGTCAATTTTTAGGTCAATACTAGTCCTAGAGTTGATTTTGGGTATGTGTTGGTGTTATCTTAGGTCCAAGAAGCCTAATCCTAACATCCAATGTAATTCACAATACTTAACTCATAATACCCTAATCTAATATCTATACTTTAGACTAGCATATATATATATATATATATATATATATATATATATATATATATATATATATATATATATATATATATATATTAGGAAAGCCATTTATTGAAGGAAGACCACAACTGCTCAGATCCCACAGGCGGGAACCGTGCCAAAATACAAACGAAAAACAAAGAAACAACCAAAGGAGACAACAAAGCGCGCTGCCCAACGGAAGACGTGGGGCCCAAGACACTCCAAAATTCGAACATTCAAAATTCAAACTGCCAGCACGCATCCCAGAGAAAGGGGGGCACGTGGTCGCCCTACGCGGGTCCCGAGGGGGACTGAGCTAGGCGCAGCGCCCGGGGGGGCGCGTCCCGAGGGGGCGTCCATCGCGTAAGCCGACGAAGGGGGAGCACTACCCACGGCGAGTCCACGACGGAAGGGCGGAGCCGCCGGACAACCGGAGGGGAAGACGAGTGGAGATCAGCCCAGGCAGAGGGGGGAATAGGCTCGGCGAACGGCCACGCCGAGAACCGCTGCGGAGGCGACGAGGGACGACGGGGCCAGCGCGGGCGGCAGGGGGAGGGGCGGAGGGACGGGAGGAGCTGCTACCGGTCGGGGGGACGGGGAGAACCGCCGGTTGGGGAAGCCGTCGCAGGGGAGGAATGGAGGGATGCCGAGCTTAGGGGGACCTCTGCCGGGCGGTACTTAGCGACTGGAAGGCAGAGAAGAGGAGCAGGGCCACTGGCGAGGTGAGGGGGGGAGGGGAACACCACCGGCCTGGGGGGAGGGGAGAGCACCACCGCTGGGGAGAAGGGAGGAGGGGGCGCGGCGAGCCGGAGGGGGAAAGCAGGCCACCTGCACGGACGGGGAGGCCGATAAGGCTGGCCTCCTCGGCGGGAGGCGACGAGGTCGCTAGGGGAGGCGACTCGCTTCCCAAACGAGCAGGACCGCGTCCACCTGGGGATGGGCGGGGAACCAGACCCATCCCGGGGACGCCGGGTGTTGCCAGTAAGCGCCGGGGATAGACGGGGGGGGCGGGGACGGAGGGGTCGGCAGCCAAGACGGGGTGGAGGCGCTCAGCCGCGGCGGAGGGAGGGGCCAGAGGGATCGGGAGAGAGGGAGGATCCGGGAGGAAGGCACCTGGCTGGACGGGGGTCTCCACGGCCGGAGGGCCCGCGAAACCCAGAGTCGGCGGGGCGGGGGCCGCGGTGGCGCCAAGAGCAGGGGGAGGCGAGAGGGAACTTGGGAGGAGAGAAGCGGAGGGGGAGGCTGCGGCTACTGGGAGGAGCGGATCAGCGGCGGAGCCGACTGCCGAAGGGAGACCGCAGGGGGGAGGACCTTGGCGCCGGGGGGGGTGGGCCCGGGGCTGACCGAGGACGCGGAGCCAACGCCTCCTGCGATGCCACGGACGGTGGAAGCGGCGATGCTGGGAGAGGGGGGGAGGGGGACCTCCGCGCTCCTGGTAGGCGCCGGCCGTCGGCGGCGAGGAGAAAGGAGCTCCCCACTGGTGGGGATTCCATGGGAGGCCCGGCCAGCTGCCAGGGCCGAGGATGCCAGGGAGGGGGGAGGGCTCGAGGCGGGGAGAGGGGGCCGGACGGCGGCCGACCGCCGCCATGGCTCCGGAGGGAGAGCTTCGAGCGGAATCCACGCCCAGAAGCCGCTCACCATTGGCATATATATATATATATATATATATATATATATATATATATATATATATATATATATATATATATATATATATATATATATATATATATATACAATATATCAACTCTTAAGAGATCAACCCTCAATACCATATCCTTATATATATACATATCCACATATCCCATCCTCTAAGATGTCTCATATATAGCATAACATATATACCTCTCAAGAAATCTAAAAACCAAACTCTACTTTAACTATCAACCAATGTAAACTAACTAAACTAACTTGGCATCCACCCAATCCAAACTAAAACAGTAAACTGAACTCAGAATCCTACAATCAAACCCATTCATAACAGTTATAGGAAATACCTATCTCTTGTTATCCTATATTGATACCTAGGAATACCTATGGCTACCCAAACTCAACATAGCCTATCCTCATGATGCAAACCAATAGGTATTACCAAGATGATATCATCTAAGACCTGTAGTCTCTGTTTAATACAAGAATCATATTGAAACTGAACTGGGACTGCACAACATACATATAGTAAAGGGAAAAAACTGAAATCTAACCCAAACCAAACCCATGGCTAACACGATTTCGAATACAGCCTATTCATTAAGCAAACTAACAAGATACTCTTAGGTAGGGTCAAATAGGATCTGGATGCCCTGATTTTACACCGAGAATACATCAAACTGATGGGAAAACAGTTTCAAAATACTGAAACTATAAAACTGGGATTTAAGGAAAACCCGATACTCAATGCCAAACCAAATTCGAACACAGCTTATCCTTTGTAAACTAGCAAGTAATCTCTTACATAGGTCTAATAGGGTCTGAATGGTTGGGTTTATACAAAATATATATATTCGAAAATCAGAACAAAAAGGGGAAAAGAAAGAAACTGAAACAGTATTGAAACTTAACTCGATACCAAACAATACCTATCATGACCTAAACATCGAATAAAACCCAATGGTGTTCGAAACCAAAGGTTGGTAAGGTGTCAAGTGTTCGAACATGAACTGTAGGTGTCATTGTGTACAATAAAATAGGACACGAAGTGTCCTGGATACGTTTGTGTCAAGACTGGAACCCAGTCCTCGTGCACGTGTGTCACGCGATCTAGGGCTCGACACAGAGCGAATCGCGCCACGTGGTTGCTCGTACACGTAGCCCACCTATAGGGCTACACGTCCATGTGTCTGTACTGGACTCTTGACACGTGTCCGAGTCGTACGAAGTGCGTATCGGATGCCGCGATCTCACGCGCGCGCGACAGGCTGAAATTGATGCCACGTCGATTTCTCCTTCGATACTCCACGAAACCCTACGAAATTTTATGATCACCATGTCAGTCATGGTCCCTAGCTACACACCAAATTTCTTACGTCGAATCGCCGTGTCCATCGAGAATGGACACGGCAGCAGCAGGACACGCGCGCGGTCCTCGTGCTGCGCGTGTGTGTCCTGTTTTGGACACATAAACGTGTCGATTCTCGCAAGAACCTAGGGTTTAGGAATCCTCACATATAGGGCTATCAAATCGTGAAATTAGATTACAAAAATAACAGAATTGAAATCTAAGAGGAAAATCATCGAACACGTTTAAACCAAATCTGATACGTGTCCGACACGTCTATCAAACGGTCACAAAACTTAACCAAACTTCATGGGTGGGTCTAGGGTACCTAGATGCATGCTATTATGAAGAAAAATCAGAAGAAACTATGGTGTTTGGGTGTTTACCTATTGAGAGTTGATGTATCAAAGAAACTGACTCCTCGATCGATGAGACGACCAGTTTCTACCGAGCAAACGCCTCTAACTCCTTGCTAGCAATGCTCCAGCAAATTCTCCTCCTTCCCACGATCACAACGCACTTCGTTTGAGGTGAAACGGAGGTCGGATGAGAAAGTTAGGGTTTTGGAGAGCTGGAAACTAGGGTTTTGTAAAGGGGGTGTCCATACTAATGCAATGCTTATATAGAGGGGGGATTTCCTGTTTTGGCCATCCATATGAGTCCTACTAGGGTTAGGGTTGGTTCATTGGCCCCTCTCTTCTATTTAAGTTGAGTTTAAGCCCATTAACAAAAGGCTAAAAAGGCCAATTAATTAAATAGGCTAAAAATGGTCAAATGGCTTTCTAGGTTGAACCAAAGCCTAAAAATAAATTCTAATTAGCTAGATAATCTTGACATGTCATAGTTAGTCTCTATTGTGGATTTTTTAAGTTAAACCAAAAGCTAAAACAAACACAAGTCAATAATATCTAAAAAATCACAAAATGACTAAAATGACTAAAATACCCTTATTTCAAAAAGTGGGTGTTACACTTGTGATCTGTAAAAATCTCCACCCTCTCTCCATACAGGTAATGCTTCCACAACTTCAGAGCAAATATCACTGCTGCCAGCTCCAGGTCGTGGGTAGGGTAGTTCTTCTCATGGGGACGTAATTGCCTGGAAGCATAGGCAATCACCTTTCCATGCTGCTGTAAGACACAACCCAGCCCCTTCCCTGAAGCATCACTATAGATAGTGAATCCCCCTAATCCTGAAGACAATGTCAGAATCGGAGCTGTCGTAAGCCGCTTCTTCAACTCATCAAAAGCTGTCTGACACTCCTCTGACCAAACATACTCAGCATCCTTCCGGGTCAACCGCGTCAAAGGCTCTGCAACCTGGGAAAAATCCTGCACAAATCTCCTATAATATCCTGCCAGCCCCAAGAAGCTCCTAATCTCTGCCACTGAAGTCGGTACTGCCCATGCCTCAACTGCTACGATCTTCTTGGGGTCAACTGAGATCCCATCTCCGGTCACCACATGCCCCAAAAAGTCAACCCGGTCCAAGAAGAACTCACACTTGGAGAGCTTCCCATAAATCTGCTCCTTCCTGAGAGTCTCCAGCACTACTCTCAAGTGCTCCTCCTCAGTCTTGGAATATACCAAGATGTCGTCCATGAACACCACCACGAACTTGTCCAAGTACTGGTGGAATACCTTGTTCATTAGGTTCATAAACACTGCTGGTGCATTGGTTAGCCCAAACGGCATAACCAAAAACTCAAACTACCCGTACCGTGTCCTAAAAGCGGTCTTGGGAACATCCTCCCCCTTCACCTTCACCTGGTGATAGCCTGACCCCAAATCTATCTTGGAGAACACCCGAGCTCCGCTCAACTGATCAAAGAGATCACCGATCCGCGACAGTAGGTATCTGTTCTTGATCGTCAGGTTGTTGAGTGCCCTGTAGTCAATACACATCCGTACTGACCCATCCTTCTTCGGTACAAACAATACCGGTGCACCCCATGGTGACGAACTCGTACGGATGAAGCCCTTGTCCTGCAGCTCATCTGCTTGCTTCTTCAGCTCTACCAACTCACTGTTGTTCACTCGATAGAATTTTTTAGAGATGGGTTCCTCTCCTGGAACCAAGTCTATCGAGAACTCAATGTCTCTGTCTGGTGGCAATCCAGGCAACTCCTATGGAAAAATATCCATATACTCTGCTATCAAGGGGTATGGAATCATCTGCTCCTCAACCGAGACTCTACAGAAAACTTTGCTGCTCCGCTCCGCCAGACGTCTGGAGTACTCGAACTCTGGCTTTCCCGGCACTCTGAAGAGAACTCTACCCTCTCTGCAATCAATACTGGCGTGGTGCCTGCTCAACCAATCCATACCGAGTACTATATCGTAGTTTGGCAATGGCATTACGAGCAGGCTCACCTCCAACTCACGGCCTCCCAAAACAACACTCCGACCCTTACAAACATCACTCACGAGGATAATGCCACCCCCGGTCATGATCTTGTAATTCCTAGGCAACAATTCAGCTATGATACCGTGTCTAACCGTAAATGATACTGCTACGAAACTATACGAAGCACCGGAATCGAATAATACAAAAGCTGGACTGGAGTCGAGAAGAACCGAACCTGCAATCAGCTCTCCTATGGCCTCCGTATCCTCGGCTGTCATGGCGAAGGCTCGCCCCTGCTGGCCTCTCCTGGCCTGCTGCTGGTGCTGCAAAAATCGCTGCTGCTGAGTCGGTAACGGTCCCTTCTGCGGTCCCCTGGAGCCATGACTCCGGCTCCCTGAGCTGCCCTGCCCGCAAAGAGGGAACAGTTCCTCAACTGATACTCTGACGATCCACACAAGAGGCATTCCCCCAACCTCTTCCTGCACTTTATCCAACCGTGCCCCGGCTTCTTGCAGAAAGTGTAACTGATAGTCTGCTGCCTCGGGGCCTGCTGCTGCTGCCTCGGCTGCTGATGCTGTACTGGCTGATGCCTCGACTGCTGAAACTGCTGCGACTGGAATCTCTGCTGCTGGTGGTGCTGCTGGAAATGCGGCCTCTTGGCCGGTCCTCCGCTACTGTTGCCTCCCTGGAGGTCTCGTCCCCTCTTGAGCCTAAGCTCAAGATCATCCTCTGCAGCTAACGCGTCCACTAGGATCTCCTCAAAGGTAGCGCTGCGGGCATTCTTGGTGTAGGACATGACCTCCTTTACCAAGCCCTTCCGGAACCTCCGGGCCTTTGTCGCCTCCGACAAGCCCTCTACAAATCTGCCCAGGCGGCAGAACTCTCCTGCGTACTCCTCCATAGACTGGCTGCCCTGGAATAGAGCCTCGAACTGAGTCTCGAGGGCTCCCAGCGCTGCATCCGGGAAGAACTTCTCCATGAACAGCTTCTTGAATGCTGCCCAAGTCTATCCTGCAGTACCAACCCTCGGGTCAGTCTGGTACCACGTACGGGCCAGATCCTGTATCATGCTGGCCGCTGCCTCAATTTGGAGTCTCATCGGGATCTCAGCTAACCTGAATATCTCCTCCATGTGCTCGATCCACTCGTCGGCATATAAGATCCCCTCTATCCCTCGAAAGTCCCTAGGGTACATCTTCTGAAAATCTTGGATGCCCTTCTCCCGTCGCTGGTGTGGCTGCGGGGCTGCCGCTGGCTGAGCTATAACTCTCTCCACCGTAGTCACGGCTAGATCGATGCCTCGGCTGATCTCTGCTGTCTGCCTCTGCTGTTGGTCCTGTTGACCCTCCATAAACTGCCGGAAGAAAGCAAACAGCTAAACGGCGTCAACTGTCCCCGGAGGTGGCTGCTGCTGCTGTAGTACATCCGGAATCACCGGACTCGGCTCATGCCTCACAGGTGGAGGGGCTCCTCCGAAAGCAGCTGAAACGTCTACCCCAGCTGGCATGACTGGGGCTGCAGTACCAGGGGCTGGCTGCTGAGAATGAGAGGTGGCAGACCTCTCATCGGCGTCCCCCTGGCCCTGGCGATGTGATCTCGTCTCAACCATCCTGGAGACAGATCAAAAGAAACAATTGCTGAGAAGGAGTCAAAAATAGCAAAGGCGGACAGTTAATATTCAAAAGAAGATAAATAGCAGAAAAATATAGATATACGGAATCTGATAAAGAGTTTTTCCTGATGTGATTGAGTACCTTCAAAATATCATAATCCTACTGCAGGATGCAGTAATATTCTAGTTCGAATACCACTACATTTCTAAACTAGACCTGCATGGGCCACCACTAAAAACGTGGCACGGCCGGCACCCTAGAGTAAGGGCACGAGACGTGGGTACGTCCAGCCTACGCCGCAGTGTCGGCGGTAGAACGCTGTCCTAGGTCACAACATCTAACAATATAATGCTAAGCAGGGGGTGACATAGCATAATGTAAACTCAATCACAACTAAGGCAGAAAGATAAGATAGAAAGATAGATAGATACTGCTGAAATGAAAGGAAATCCACAAGTACAAACAGAGAGTCTAAGTGTCTAATACATCACAGAACACAAATCCTAAGTATCAAATATATACAGTCATCCAGAGAGTAATGTAAATGAAAACATCCTAATCTAGAGGAGTGTCGTCCACAGCTATAGGGTCCGGCTGCTGGTCCAAGTCACAGCTGTCATCTAAGGTAGCCCCATAATATGTAGGGCAACCAGCCTCGTTCTCATCCTCTGTAATATTTCAACAGGTCCAGTAATGACAGGAGCGAGCACAGTACATCTCACGCAGTTCATATAATGACAGGAATAAAATACTGGCAATAGAGTAAAATACATGAAACGCTGAAGAGTAACATGAGTAAAAAGGAAGACTGTAATGAAATATCTACTATAAGTAAAGAGCTATAGTGAACTAGTGATTTAGAGTACAAGCTAGACATGTGAACGGCTTGATAATAAACATGAGAGGTCGTACATGGCTACACTACTTTGGAAATTGTCCACATGACTATTTATACTCCCCCGTACCCCAATCAATACACAAGGATCTAGACAAGTTATGTTATTACATGATATTCATATAGGGCCCATATAAGGGTTCACGTGAATATAAACATGGGGGCTCCGTGATCATGAGAGTACATGAATCACGAGAGTGCACATGTAAGGTGAAAGCATGAGAGTACATGATGAAAGTGAAACGCACATGACATGATGTATCTGATGCTCCCGAGGGAGATAACATCGTATGAAAAGATCCATATAGTACTAATCCGTGTTTCCATTGTGTCAGCATCGAGTAAGATAATCTAGAGCGAGAAAATACTCCTATCAAGTATGAAACGTCAGAGAATGTACTCGCCTGATATCCTGGATGTCCAGAAGGAAATACTGCCTGAGGAGTGATGCCTGGCTCCTAATCAGAATAGCACAAGTCACAACATGTCTAAAATGATAATAAGATGCTATTCAATACATTCTAAATGAATATAGGTCAATCTAGACCAAAGTCAACTCTTAGTCAACTCTAGTCAACCCTAGAAGTCAAACTAGGTCAACTCTAGTCCAAATTGGTCAACTAAGGTCAAACAGGTTTAAACTAGGTCAAACTAGTCAAGATTGGTCAACCATAGGCTATGTCATCTAGGTTATAGGCCATAGGCCCAATCCTCTAGGCAATAGCCATACACTAGGCCATAACCTAGGTAGAACACAACCATGTAGGCCAGGAACTAATACAACCATAACCTATAGGCCAAAAACCATATATAGATATATATCACTATTCACATTATGAATATATATATATATATATATATATATATATATATATATATATATATATATATATATATATATATATATATATATATATATACATATACAATAGAAATATGCCTAACACATTAGCTATTACACATAGAAATTCCCATAAATCCTACTCTAACATTCACACATTCACATTAGATTAGGCATGCTATATATAGCTATAGGCATACTCATATATATAGAAATATGTATACATTGTATTTACATAGAGAGGGGGATAACATCTGATGTGTGTGGGTGGGTTAATGTTCATGTATGTGTGTGGACTGTACAGTGAAAGGAAAATCATAAAACAGTGTGTGATCAAGGAACATAGGGGTGTGTACTGCAGGAAATTAGAAAACAGTGTATATGCTAAAGAGCTTCACAGGAAATATATATGTGTATACACTATAAAATGTGTGTGTGTGCTAGAGGGTGTTGTGTGTGACAGGATATGTGAATGTGTGCCACAAGAATATGTGTGATGTATGTGTTCATGTGTGAATGTGTGTAGGAATATATGTGTGTGGCTGTGTAGGAATCACATGAAAATGGACAGAAACATGGGTGCACAGGATATGTGTGTGCATAATGTGTGTCAAGAGGAGGAACCTGGGTGTTCCAATGAAGGGAAAACATAAAACTGTGTGTGTGTGTGTGTGTGTGTGTATGAGAGTAGGCAATGTGTGTGTTAAACATTTGTGTGTGTTAAACATTTGTGTGTGAGAGTGTCAATAGGAAAAAGAGTGTGTGTTAGAGTGCTACAATTCCAGCATCTAAATAGGATAAAATCAGTCGAACAAGGAGCATGGGAGAATACCAAAACAGTCCCAGGTTATTGCTATTAACAGTTTAAACAGGGTTCAATCATTGGGAATAACAACTTAGTTAAGAAAATGGGAATCAATCCTCAGGGTTCAGGATTGAACAAAATTGGAAAACTTAGTGTTCATACATGGCATTAACAGGAAATATTAGTGAAGGAAACAATCAGTGTATCAGGAAATTGACAGTTTGAACAATTGCTAGTTCAATATTTCGAAACTCAAGTCATAACAAAATCCCATTCCACACAAAAGCCTATTCTAATATGTAATATTAATTAACAGAGGTTAGTGACATGTTAGGATATAATTTAGCACATAATGTAATCACTAATTAACAGGAATTAAAAACAGGAAAGGAAGAACAGTGTACAGTCACTGATACTCAATATCAGTCGACTGAAATTCCAAATCCACATTCGATTTCACAAATAAATGATGAACATTAGGTTGGTATTAATTAGTGGTTATTAGTAGGTGACACACAAACAAAATGGTGTCCTAAAACAGGACACATGTGTCCAAAACCAACCTAACACTCACGCACGAGACTGGTACGATATCGTGTGACCGGTGCACGTGTCCCAACGCACCCGACACGCATCCGTAGGACACGAAACTTTACGGATGATACGACAGTCATTGCCCCTCACTCCATGTCCAACCATGCGTGTCCACATGCTCTGTGCACTGAGCACGAACACGCTGGTAGTAGGGGAATGCTACCCGCGCGCGCCCGTGGTGCACCCCGCGTGTGCACGTGTCCAAAGCGATACGACACGACACAAGTAACACCTCAGTCGAGCAAAAACATGTAAGCTACATCCAAATACAACTTCCTATTCAAACACAACTCAAAATCTCGATCGAAATGCCCACTGTGGTATTTTGTCGAACACCTGCGCACGATCACTGGTACGTGTCCGATACGGACACGTACAGGACCCGAAATCGAGAAAACCCTATTCCTACAGTACAAGGACACCTAAGGCTTGGTGTTTATACAAAGAAACCCTAATTTTAATGGAGGAATAGGATTATACCTATGTGTGTTCTTCAACACCAAAAAGCCTCTTCAAATGAGCTCTCCAAAAGCCACCCAAGTCTCCAAATTGTTTCAATCCTGAGATGTGACTCCACAAATAGTAGGAGAACAGTGATTAGAGTGCTATGGAAGAAATTCCAATAAAAATGGAGCTCTATTGATTAAACTATTAAGAAATAAAATATAGGCTAACCTTGTTCTTAGGAAAAATGATAGAATATTGAAAAGAGGCACAACTTTCTAAAAAGATACTATATAGGCAAGGGGGGTCTTGGCCGGCCACTTAGCTAGGGTTAGGGTTTTTAGGGGGCATCTAAGGCTAGCAATGAATCAAGTCTAATGAGTGGCCTAGAATCTAGGGCTCTTTCCTAGTTAAGTTACAACCCACTCACTAAGCTAATCATGACTTAAACCATTATCCAATACTAACTAATTCTCAATGTGGCTAACTAGACTAGCTATGACTAATCTAGGTTAGGTCCAATCTAGGTTATGGTAACCAAAACCACATGGCAATCAATTAATTAGTATTTAAATCACACCATTCAATTAAATCATTTTAAATTCCTAATAAAATATATTAAATTCAAATAATTCAAAAATGACAAAAATACCCTCAAACTAGAAATGTGGTAGTGACAGCGACCCTCTATGCGCTCCCCCGGACGAGACGGGTATGGAAATTTGGACGGATGGGCCTACGAAGTAAGTTAATTAGTTAATATATATTTTTTAAATGATTATATGTACCATTTTGTTTCCGGTCCATTACCGGGACAGGGCAGTTCCAGCAGGTTGGCGACTCCTCCTTCGTCGTCCAGCATTCCTCCCGCGTCCAGTATTCCTCCCGCGTCCAGCATTCCTCCCGGGTCTAGCATTCCTCCTGCCGACGGCTCTATGGGGAGAGCCGACGCCGAGCATATGGAGGACGGCAATCAGACTGATCCTGGTCAGGCAGGAGGTGAGAGCGACCCTCCATGCGGTCCCCCGGACGAGACGCGTACGGAGATTTGGACGGACGGGCCTACGAAGTAAGTTAATTAGTTAATATATATTTTTCAAACAATTATATGTACATATATATTCATGAAATTTATTATTGTATAGATATCGGCCTCCTGCAGTACAGAGATAGTTAAGATTATTTCTGAGGCAGAACTATGGTGGGCCTTGGATTAACTACTCAGATGCTCCCGCAGATATGAAAGCATTTTGGTTGGCCCACTTCAAGGTAAAAAAATTTATTTTTAAATTTTAATAATCATTTGTGTATATTATACAACTCTTTCTATTTTACTTCTTGTAGAGGACCTATTTTTATCCATCACACCGGGCGACGAAGATCGAGGCCCAATTTTCTGCCGTCGTAGGCAAGCTCATACGTGATGCGATCTACGACCAGAAGTCTCGTGATCGCTCCGGAAAGCCGATCCATGGTTGGATCATGCCAGAGCAGTTGACTGCGATGAAGGCTAGATTCGCCGAGGCCAGGTACCAGGAGCGGTCTGACAAGGCCAAGGTGGCGCGATCGAGCGCCAGTAAGTGGTGTGGTGGCTCCATTCTTATGACAGAGCATTTTCGTCGTCTGGTACATTTTATATGATGGATATTATTTTATATATAGTTGGATAGAATGTTTAATACTAATAATAGATAATATATTTTAACAGATAAAAAAGGGTGAGGACCCCAACATTGTGACCGTCTCTCTGGTCACCCATCGGAGGGCTGGAGAGTTCATTGACGAGAGGGCGACGCAAGCATATGTACGTTCTATTCTTTATATTAATTTACTATAATTTAGAAAACAGGAAAATAGATATCAATATAGACTTTAGCAAACACTTAGACGTTAGCAAACATTGTTATAGGCCGAGTTTCTTCGGCTACAAGAGGAGGCGGCTGCTGCTGCTAGTACGCCAGCAGAGGGAGGGGCTGGTACTTCCTTCCAGCCGCCTACAGCTCCATCGCCGGACGACCTCTGGATGACTGCTGTTGGTGGTCTTCAGAAGTGTACGTACTACGGTACGAGATCCTACGGCGCCAATTTGGCTTCAGAGTCATCCCGGGCCCCCTCTGTCAGTGTGTAGTCTCCAGCTTCGCAGGCGTCATCACGAGCTCAGGATATTGGTCGTCAGATCAACGAGCTACGTCACGAGTTGTAGCAGATTTCTGATCACCATACCGCAGAGCGACGATCCGATGATCACCGAACGATTTGATGTGGTCGAGCACAGTATACAGGAGCTGATGAGTCTGCAGTAGGCTACAGCTACCAGGTTGCACACGCTCACCGAGTCTATGGAGCGCATAGAGCATAGACAGGTCGAGCTGGAGGGATCGTAGAGAACCATGTCTGTCTCACTCACTCAGATACATACTTCGATTGAGGAGAGTTCTCAGAGGATGGTGAGTACCCTTGCTGCGCATGTTGAGTGACTGTGAGAGCTGGAGCAGATACGTCCTTCCGGTCCATCGACGGTACCGACTCCAGACGTTGTACTGTTTCCTACTTCCCCTATGGTGCAGCTCACACAGGAGCAGTATGAGTACATGCTATCTCAGATGCGCAGCAGGGGTCCTCAGTGATCCAGTAGATTTTTTTATCATTTTTGTATGTATTGGCCCTATGGGCCCATTGATCATTGGTACACTGATTTTTATTCTTATTTGACTCTGTTGGACATGTATGTTTGTTGGACATGTATGTTTGTGATATTTACTTTGTTGGTATTTTCTTTGAGTACATGTATGATATTTAGTTGTAGATTGTTATGATGGAGACTGTTATTCATCTATTAGTTGTAGACTGTTATGATGGGAGAATGTTAATTATGATAATATCTGCGAGGGGGATGACAAATATACCTACGCTGGGTTATAAGCAATGATCTGATATACAAATGAGGTGCTACCCAAATTTTAAAAAAATATAATGTGTATTTTTGTGATGATGTGTGTCTGTGTTTACAGTGTATGTGAAATGCAGTGTTCGGAACCATCGATAGTTTCGATTACTGTTGTATGTTTTATCTTAGACAGAAAGAGCAATAGTTCAGGGTGTACTTCTGAGAGCTTCATTTTCACATCCTTCACTTTCTCGGGACATCGTAAAGGATCCCGAAAAGGTGAAGGATGTGAAGAGTAAGCTCTGAGAAGTGCACCCTGAACTGTTGCTCTTTCTATCCAAGATAAAACATAGAACAGTAAGCGAAACTGTCGATATTTCGAACACTGCACTTTACACACACTGTAAACACAGACACGCAGCATAACAAAAATACACATTATATTTTTTAAAATTTTTTATAATATCTGCGACGTATAGCGACGATCTGCAACATATAGCGACGTATCCTGACGTCGCTAATTAGCGTCATTACGTCGCTATCCGTCGCAATCCATTGCTCAGTAGCTGACGTGGCAGAGAGTTGACGTCGCTAATTTGGTCGATGTACGTCGCTACACTGCTGACGTGGCAGGCATGCCATGTCATCACATAAAAGAAATAACGTCGCTATGTAGTCGCACTACATCGCTAATTTGGCGACGTACAATTGTGTCGCCCTCCGTCGCTAATTTTGCGACGACCCAGCGACATTGTGGTGACTTCGCAAACAGCGATGGAGGGCGACGATTATCTGCGACTAACTTTTTTGCGACCTTTATGTTTTGTCGCTAATTACGATTAGCGACATATTTTCTTTAATTAGCGACGTATCCTGACGTCGCTAATTTGTCTTATTTTAGTAGTGCGTTACCTTGGCCAATTCGGAGATGTGGACTCTGTTTTGGTAGAAAATCTCGACAAAATTCCAAAAACCGGTATTCTTCAAGGAATCAATAACTGGCTCAGGTAGACTGCCAATATCTTGATTGACCTCCTCCATAAGATTTAGCATTGGCTTAAAGGTAAAACGAAAAAGTCTTGAATCCTTATTCCTGACAGATTTGTTTTCTACAAAACAAAAAAACAAAAAATTAGGTCGAAGAATTGCCATTCTTATGGGTTTTAACACTGAGAATGGCATTCTCCGTGTAAACTAACACGGAGAATATCATTCTCCGTTTCAAACTAAACGGAGAATAGCATTCTCAATCGTTTTAATACTGGGAATGGCATTCTCCGTGTAAGACAACACGGAGAATACCATTCTCTGTTTCAAATGACACGGAGAATGTCATTCTCCGTTTAAAATAAAACGAAGAATGAACATTATAATATGTTTTAACACTGGGAATGTTATTCTCCGTTTCAAGTTAGTCGGAGAATTCTATTCTCCGTTCCAAATTAAACGGCGAATAGAATCATCAATCGTTTTAATACTGGAAATGCTATTCTCCGTGTAATTGGAAACGAAGAATGCTATTCTCCGTTTGTAAAAACACGAAGAATAGCATTCTCTTTCGTTTTAACTCTTGTAATGCCATACTACGTTTAATTTAACATAGAGAATAGAATTCTTCGTTTCAAATTAAACAGAGAATAGCATTCTCCGTTTAAATTAACACGGAGAATAGCATTCTCATGTGTTTTAACACTGAGAATACCATTCTCTGTTAAAGTAAACGAAGAATGATATTATTGATTTAATTTAGATGGAGAATGGCATTCCAAGTGTAATTTGACAGGAAGAATGAACATTCAAATGCGTTTTATGACGGAGAATGTCATTCTCCGTGTAATATATACAGAATTTGCGAACATAAACTCAAAGTTATACCTTCTGTTTGTACTTCTTCTTGCACTTCTTTTTGTTTAGCAATTTTTCTCTTTTTCTTCTATGCAACTTTCTTAGAATAGGGTTTCGGTTGTTCTCCGTCTTTCTCTTTTGGATTTTCTATAATTGCTGGATCTTCTCTAATTGGTGATGCTGCCGGTGATGATTCTGCCGCTGATACCGACATGGTGTGAAGATTGCGAATGGGGAGGAAGGTTTGAAGATTTTGGAGGAGAAGGACCTAGGTTTGAGTACAGAGTAGAGTATGGAAGAAGAGGAAGAATCGAAACGATTTTCTTTTTTTTGTAATAAAAGGGTTCGGGGGTGTTTTGAATTAATTAGAAGGGCAAAAATGTCATTCGATGGAAGGACAAAAAGAATCGAAACCGTTTGGACTCCTTTCTGCTTAATTATATTAATTAGAAGGGCAAAAATGATTCTGCTTAATCAAAAAGAATCGAAGCCGTTTGGCAAAAATGTCATTACAACTCAACAAAACAAAATGAACAAAATACATTAGATATAAAAGAAGAAGAAAAAAATCATCGTCTTCCATATTCAATCATTTCAGATTGGACTCCTTTCTGCTTAATTATATTATATAAGCAACATTTTTAGTACTTCATTGTACTCTGAAGTTGTAATCCATTCAGCAGCTTTGCGTCTTTCCATTCCCGTATCAAACTGCATATAACAAACATAACATCAAAAATATTGCTCTAAAAAGAGTAAGTTTTTGACGACATATTTTCAGACTTACATTGAGAGAACGGTAGTCTAGAGTACATCGGTTTTTCATGAATGCAATTACAAAAATCCTAAATTAACAAAATTGCCTTGGCGGGGAACATAAGAACGACGTTTTATTGTAAAAGTAGAAAAGCTGAACCTAGCATCTCTCAACTTCAAAATCTCTTTTTCGAGAAAGAGATCCAAATTTGAAAGCTACAATTACCAGAATACAATATGTATTAGTATACCGCGTATCTTGTACCCATTCATAAAAATCGATGAATATGAGCTTACTATTTCTTTTATGACTGTTTTGTTTTGAATCGGATCATCTTTAGATGCAAGTGAGTCCCAAATTTCAACAATCCTTGTTTTAACCAGAACTCTTGCAAGAGTATAGTGTTCGTCCAAAAGAATGGGTATGTATATCTGAATCAGGATTAATTAGGTAAAACAAATTAGTAAATTTTCAGAAAATTAGAATTAATATTTAAACATAAATGCATTAATACCTCGTTACAAGTGCTTAAAGATTCCATGTAATCCTGAAAATATTTTTACTTCTTCCATATTTCATGAAGCTTTTTGTCTGATGTAGGTAACGTTTCTTTCTACTACACATCAATTAATACATTACGGAGGACAAACAAACGAAAAAATTGTTAATGCATATGCATTGAAGAATAAAATGCTCACTCACCGTTATCCTTATTGGTAAAAATCATACATTAGCTTTATTGGAGGTTCTTTTCCGTTCCTCCGTGGTGAGAAGAGCAGAGACAATGCCTATAATCTGAATAAATCATTAAAAATATCAGCGATGGAATCGAAGTAAACATAGATGGCATCTAAGAAGAAATATACTATCTATACATACCCCATTTTTAATTCTCGTTAAAGGAGCTAAGGACTTCATCTCAAATTGAGACACATAGATTTTGTTGCAAGATGATATTATTTCTCTAAGAAAAGAAACGAATAAATTAGGAGAAAAAATTGTTGGAATTAAATCAAAACTCATATTACTTACTCGCCAGGTCTATCATCGGCAAAAATATAGTCGTAATAACTCGAAGAACCACTAGTACAATTGCTAGGCTTCGAGGTTGAACCCCTTGTTAAACTTTTCGATGGTGTGACTGGATCTAAATTTCCACGCATTCTTTTCGAAGAACTGCTAAAGTCATTTTCTTCTGTAGGACACAATGCGGGAATTCGGTCCCATGCTTTACTACAATTCTGTAACATCACATCCTCCTCATCAGAAGATTCAATGGAAACTTCCTTCACATTATTAAATACTCCAGATGGAGATGCCTTCTTCAAAGCTGGAGATTCTTTAATCTTCTCAAAACGTCGAGATAAATTCATTTGTTCAATTTCTAATGAACAAAGATTAGAATTGATCTTTACAACTTCATCTGAAATTATCGACAGATGTTCTTCAATCCTGCACAACATACGCGGAATGAAGGTTTCATTTGGATCTGGCAACCAATCTTCTACGTCTTCTACATTTCTCACCACACGAGTAGACATCTTGAAAACAAGAAAACTATTGTATTTCAGAAAACTATTCTATATATTTCGGAATGAATAACAGTACTATGAAACAAGAAAACTATTGTATATATAGCAAGAGAGAAGTACAAAAAGTAAGAAAGATGAAAAGACAAATAAATTTCGAGACTAGTAAATAATCTACTAGCCGTTTGATTGAGGAGGGCTCGAGGAAGATTCTTCTAGCCATTTGAAAAGTACAAAAGGTTATCATGATCAACTTCAATTAACGAACTCTATAAGTGGTTTAATTCCATTTGATTGAGGAACTCGACGAAGTCCGCCGCGAACCGGAACTTCTTCTTTCCTTCTTCATCTCCGTTTCTCCTTCCACCACCACCACCATGGTCTGTAGCTTTATAACAAAAATATTAAATTGTTAGATGAAACAAAAAACTAATTACGGAAAGATTACTAATTCAAAATCAAACAGAACACATATTCATAAAAAATATGAGATTAAAGATGAAAGTGTCACAGAAGCAACACCACAATTTTACAACAACTAAGCAGATTCTGCTAAACAATAACTAAAATTAGGGATTGTGTCCTTGGATTTAATTTACACAAAAAAAAGATTTGAGAGAACAAGCTTTTATCGACTTCCTAAATGTACCATTCCACTACCAAAATACGCTCATTTAGCGACGGCTTTTTAGCGACAGAATTATTCCGTCGGTATTAGCGACGGTTTCGTGGCCGCTCGGCGACTGATTACCGACTACACGCCTTTGCCATTTTTATTTTAAATTTAGGGGGAGGAAAAGTCGCACATCCGTTGCTAGAGAGTCGGTGTTATAGCGACGGATTTCCGGTCGTCGCTACGTAGTCGATTATTTGGCGGGAATTGTATAGAGAATTGGCGGGACATATCTTCGACTATGTAGCGACGGATATTCAGTCGGATAATCAATAATAGCGACTACCTGGCGACGGATTATTAGCAGTCGCTATTCCGTCGCTAAATTTGCATTCCAGACTTAAATAAAAAGGCGGGGGGAACTTTTGGCATTCCCCCCAAATTCAATCTCTCTCCTCTCTCTCTCTCTCTCTCTCTCTCTCTGTCTCTCTCTCTCTCTCTCTCTCTCTCTCTCGCGGCTTTGGTGAACGGCGACGGCGTCCTCTCCTCTCTCTTCCGAAGGTAATCCCCTCCCTCTCTCTCTCTCTCTCTCTCCCTCTCTGTGTCGCGGTGTCGACGTAGGGGCAGCGGGGGCGGCGGGCTTAGGGACATTCGGGCTTGGGACGGAGGCGTCGGGGGCTGGGCGGCTGGCTTGGGGCGGGGGCGTCGGGGGCTGGGCGGCTGGCTTGGGGCGGGGACGTCGGGGCCTGGACGACGGGCTTGGGGCTGGGGCGTCGGGGGCTGGACGGCTAGCTTGGGGCGGCGGCGTCGGGGCCTGGGCGGCGGCGTCGGGGCGGGGGCGTCGGGGGCTGGGCGGCGGGCTTGGGGCGGGGGCGTCGGGGGCTGGACGGCGGGCTTGGGGCGGGGGCGCCGGGGGCTGGGCGGCGGGCTTGGGGCGGGGGCATCGGGGGCTGGACGGCGGGCTTGGGGCGGGGGCGTCGGGGGCTGGGCGGCGGGCTTGGGGTGGAGGCGTCGGGGGCTGGACGGCGGGCTTGGGGCGGGGGCGTCGGGGGCTGGGCGGCGGGCTTGGGGCGGCGGGCTTTGGTCGGGGGCGGCGGGGGGCTTTGTTTATCAAATTCATCTGAGTTTATGTATTGGCTAAATAATGTGTTATCCATATTGGGTGTTATCCATTAGTTTGGTGGTGTTTGGATTAGTAAATGTGAATATGGAGTTTGGGTTCATGGTGTATATGTTCACTGTGTCAAGGACAGTGCGAGTTCTTCATCTGCATAAGTCAGTGTTTGGGTTCATGGTCTATACATCTAACTGTGATATACATATATATGTGCCTATTATAATTAGCATGCAGGACGGCTTGGGGTGTAATGTGTGATTGTAGACATGGTAGGAATTATAGGTAATTAATGCTAGTGTGACTAGACTAAGG
This sequence comes from Iris pallida, assembly GCA_029216955.1. Taxonomy (NCBI): domain Eukaryota; kingdom Viridiplantae; phylum Streptophyta; class Magnoliopsida; order Asparagales; family Iridaceae; genus Iris; species Iris pallida. The sequence goes on from JANAVB010006400.1 coordinate 3,492,313, forward strand.
TAGTGCTTGCTAGATAATAAGGACACTCTAGTATCCTAACCAAGTTAATTTTAGACTAGATATTTAGGATATAGCTCCCATATCCTAGAAGTGGACTCTTACAATTTAGAAATAGATAGATTGACTCAATTTGGTATCGGTATTGCACTATCGGTATCGGTATCGCACTATCGGTCAAGGTTCACAATCGGTATCTGAATCGGTTTCGGACTATTCCTATGAGTATTAGTATCGGCGATATCGGTAGTATCGGCGGTATCGTATCGGAGTATCGGACTTTGGTATCGGAAAACAAATAATTATTAATAAATTATTTACATTTAAAAACATATATTTTATACATTTAGGCATAATTTTAAGTATTTCAGCGTTATTTCTTAGTAGTTTTGAAATTATATGAAATAGTAGTCACCCTTACCGATTGATTTTGTCGAATTGACCGGAACAAAGACCCCCATAGTCGGTATTGGTCAATATTTGGTATCGGTCGGTATCGGATCGGAACATGCCAAACCGTATCGGTATCGGCCGTATCGGATCGGTATCGGCCGATACTTTAAACCATGCTATCGCTATCGAACTATCGGTATCGGTATCGGTATCGTACTATCGGTATCGGTATCGCACTATCGGTATCGAACTATCGGTATCGGACTATCGGTATCGGTATCGGTATCGCACTATCGGTATCGGTATCGCACTATCGGTATCGAACTATTAGTAACAACTGTTTTTATATTTTTCGCTTTTCGAGCTAGAATACTAGCGGATCCACCAGTTACATGATTATATATTAATTCTGTTTAGTTTGTCTTACTATACAGATTTTTACATCTAATCTGTGATGGATCGTTATTTCGTTGATCGTACATGGATGTACAAACGACAACACGAGAGCAGAATAGGTGTGAGTGACGATTTTCAGGCAGGCGTGGAAGTGTTTCTTAAGTATACCATGAGCAAAGCTCAGTTTATGGACGGTAACAAAATCAAGTGTCCATGTCATAATTGTCGCAATAGACGTTACGAAGATGTGGTGAGTGTAAGAGATCATTTGACCCGTAAGGGTTTCGTACGTGATTACGGCCTGTGGTCATCGCAAGGTGAACTATATGCCGAAAGACAGGTTGCGAATGCTGCTACTTATGCTTTTGATGATAATGTTGCAGCGGATTTTGTCGTCGATGACGACGAATGCTCCGTTGATTATGGAGACGTGCAGAACCTTGCACAAGATATGGTGTACGATACGGCAGGGCCTAATTTTGATCCGGAGGATCCTAATTCCGAGGCGAAGGAGTTCTATGATATGTTTCAGGATGCTGAAACTTCTTTATATCCTGGTTGTGATCCACATTCCGTACTGTCAGTGACGATGCGGTTGTTGAACATAAAGTCCGATTTTAACTTGCCACAAACTTGCTATGATCGGATTACACAACTAATGAAGGAGGTGTTACCGAAGGAATCAAAAGAGCTTCCAAAAAACTTCTACAAGTCGAAGATGATGGTCCGACAACAGGGACTGGGGTACGACAAGATAGATTGTTGTCGCAACGGATGCATATTGTACTACAAGGAGAACGAGGATGTAGAAAGTTGCCGCTTCTGTAATGCGGATCGTTACAAGGAAGTCAGGGAAAAAGGAAAGTCAACTAGAAAACGACGTCCTTACAAGTATATGCATTACTTGTCGATCACGAAGCGCTTGCAGAGGATGTATATGTCTCAGAATACAGCAGAACACATGACGTGGCACAACGAAGAACGCACAAAGGACGATGGAGAATTGTCACATCCTTCGGATGGAGAGGCGTGAAAATATTTCGATTTTCGCCATCCAGATTTTGCTGCAGAGCCCAGAAATATACACATGGGGCTATGTTCTGATGGATTCGCCCCTTTCGACAGTCGGGATCTCAATACTCCTGCTGGTCGATCATTCTGACCCCTTACAATCTGCCACCATGGATGTGTATGAAGACTCCTTATATGTTCTTGACAGCTATCATACCGGGTCCCAAAAATCGGACTAAGAATATCGATATATATTTACAGCCATTGGTGGATGAGCTAAAACAGCTGTGGGAGATCAGCGTCACGACGTATGATATTTTCAGGAAACAGAACTTTCAGATGAGAGCTTCACTGATGTGGACAATCAATGATTTTCCCGCATACGGTATGCTGTCGGGATGGAGTACTCACGGCACCCTGTCTTGTCCGATATGCATGCAAAATAGTAAGGTGTTCTGCCTTAAGCATGGAGGAAAAACTTTTTTCTTTGATTGTCATCGTCAATTTCTGCCTGCGAGTCATCCTTGGAGAAAGAACAAGGACGCATTCAGAGCTGGAAAACAAGAATTTTCTCATCCGCCTGCCAGCTTGTCGGGATACGATATTTGGGAAGATGTAAAGGATTTTTCTATTGTAATGGAAGATCCATCGAACAATCGTGTCGATGGGTTCGGACAAACCCATAACTAGACCAAACGGAGTATCTTCTGGGACTTGCCTTATTGGAAAGATAATCTTATAAGGCATAATCTTGATGTTATGCATATCGAAAAGAATGTGTTCGATAATGTCTTCAATACCGTCATGGACATTAAAGGAAAGACGAAGGACAATCCAAAAGCAAGACAAGACATTATCGAGATATGCAAGCGTCCTTATCTGAACTTGATACAAAGGGGAGCTGCTGGACAATTAAGTAAGCCGATAGCACAATACACATTGAGCAAGGAAGATAGATTAATAATCTGCAAGTGGATATCTACTTTAAGATTTTCCGACGGCTATGTGTCGAATTTGTCTAGATGCGTTGACCTCAATGAACGCAAGCTAACGGGAATGAAGAGTCATGACTGCCATGTGTTTATGGAAAGATTACTGCCCATTGCTTTGAAAGAGTTGTTGCCTTCTGCTGTATGGGTTCCGTTGGCCGAACTATCAATATTTTTTAGGGATATTTGTTCAACTAAGTTGACTGTGCAACACATGGTTGAACTTGAGGAGAAGATTATCTTAACAATTTACAAGTTGGAGAAAATATTTCCTCCTGGCTTCTTCGATAGCATGGAACATCTACCGATTCATCTTGTATACGAAGCCCGTGTCGGTACATCTGTTCATTATCGATGGATGTACACATTTGAAAGGTACATAAATATCGATATAATTTAAGCTGAATTTCTATTTATTTTAAAATTCTTTCTTAATTCTCAAGATAATTTGTCTCTCTAGATACCTACACCATCTAAAGAAGAAAGTTGGCAACAAAGCTCATATAGAGGCTTCGATATGCGAAGCATATCTTATCGAAGAGGTTTCAAACTTATGCTCCATTTATTTTGATACTCATGTTAAAACAAATCGAAATAGACCTCAAAGGAATGACGAGGACGTTGAGGATGGAGGAAGATTCAATGTAAGGGGCAAGCCTGTTGGGGCTAGTAAAAGACGGTGGTTGACAGACGACGAGTATGATGCCGCTCACCGATATGTCTTGTTAAACTGTGACATACAAGAAGTGAGAGATTTGGAGAAGTAAGTCAGTACACTTGCACTCGTTATAATCTCGAATTTGATGAAGTAAGTGACTACACTTATATATTCTTATTTTCTCTAATAGTGTATTTAGAGATGAAATCAAAATGAGGAGACCCGATATTACCGATGAGGGACTTCAAAGAGAGGTTGATTGTACATTTCCGTCATGGTTTCGCAAATACGTAAGTAACTGTGATTATAATTGAGATTATTAATATATAATCTGAAACATTTAAATTATAAGTATTTGTTTACAGGTTTTATTGCCTGAAACAACACTCACTCATGAGAGTGTTCGTTATCTGGCACTGGGACCGAAGAAGCAAATAAAGACTTGGTCAGGCTATGTCGTTAATGGCTTCAGGTTTAAGTCAACTCAAAATGCTATAAATGTCGAATTTATCAATGACGGCATCAATACCAAGGAGTCCGGTGTTTGCATAAGAGGCACCGTCTATGACGACGAGCCGGACTTTGACTATTATGGAGTGCTTCGGGATATTGTAGATTTACAATATACTGGCCCATATGATATACATATTGTGATGTTCAAATGTGAGTGGTTCGATACGACACCAAATATCGGTTGGAGAATTGATAAACAATTTGGATTCGTCGATATAAATCATCGTAGGAGGTATAGAGGGTCCGATACATTTGCGATAGCAAATCAGGCTGTTCAAGTCTACTATACAAGCTACCCAAGGCGTCGTAGAGATCGATTTGACTGGTGGACAGTATGCAAGATTAAATCTAGAAATACATTCAACGTTGGAGACCCAGCATACCAAGAGGACCAGATTGAAAAGTCCCAATACTTGGGACAACACCCAGATACAATGGATGTTGAAAATATTGTTGAGGAAAATAGAGGGGAGGAAGAGGTTGATACACAAGACTTAGCTGTCAACCAGGGGAGAAAGAGGCATCTTGTCCCAAATTTTGAGGCAGAAGAAGAAGAAGAAGAAGAAGAAGAAGAAGAAGAAGAAGAAGAAGAAGAATTTGATGGGGATGAGGATACAGATGAAATCGACGATGAAGATAAGGATGAGGATGAGGATGAGGATGAGGAGGATGATGATGAAGACGAGGCCGAGGATGAGAACGAAGACGATGATTAGGTTAAATATTGTTGTATAGTAAAAATACTTCCAATTACGTGAATTAAGTTTGACCTCATAAAAGCAATTACGTGAATTCATGTTTTTTTTCATTCGATTATTTACTTATTGCAGATGGCACTCCTAGTCTTTTTCGTCATGGTGGCACTCGTCTCCCTACTGGTGGTATGTATATTTTAGTTTAGTTTTTTATATCCATTTACACTTTCATATTGTTAATTATGTTTATGTGTTCTATTTACAGGTCATGATGGCTGGCCGTGGTCGTGGTGCTGGTGGTGGTGGTGGTGGTGGTGGTGGTGGTGGTGGTGGTGCGGGTCGTGGTCTTGGTCGTACTGGTGCTGGTGGTCGTGGTCGCATTTAAAGTTCCCGGGATGTGACCCCATCGAGCGAGCCCGACCCAGAGAGTACCCCGGGCACAGACGCATCCCGCCCTCGATCGACCACTTCATCGAGGCATCAGTCCGGATCTGCTAGCGGATCCGATCCGCTATCGGAACCACCAGCAGCGGATCCACCAGGGGATGTCCCAGTTACTGCACAGTGGGCCCCGGAGTACCCCCATACTCGGTTCCATCCGGTTACTGGAGAGTACATACGCGGACCCGCAGATCCTCCGACGGCACCAGAGAGGCCGAGAGGCGAGTTTCGACGATAGCTATGGCCCGCGGGGACCTCGTAAGTAAATTTAAGTTAATTTATTAAATTTCTTTCATTTATTCAAGTTAATAATCCAGTCGTTTCTTCTTTGTAGGTTTTTTCCGTTTAATGTTGGCAGGGCCCTTGGAGAAATTATCAGGGCTAACTTCCACGGTCCCTACCTCAACTTTACGTCGATGCCCCCAAACGTGCAGTACGTCTGGCTCGACGAGTTGAGGGTATATATCTATATTTTTTTGGTTAAGTCTATGTGATTCTTTAATCAACCATTTTTTCAATTACGTGATAAATGATTTTCTGTGTTAGACAACGTACTGGTGGCCCCCCCATCGCGAAGAGGCGATCCGCATGACCTACAGAAGCGCATGTTCAAAAAAGATACGGGATATGATTCATGACCTAAAAATGGGGCATACGAGGCCGAATTAGATCCGGCAGGAGTATTATGAGGACCTCTTAGGCATGATGGATACCCCTGCGTACAAGGAGAAATCGGAGAAGGCGAAGGTGAACCGATCTGCCGCGGGCCTTCATACGGGGGGATCAAGGTCCCACGCAGCGACACTTGCAGATCTAGTGAGCAACCGTAAATTTATTTCACTATCGAATTAGGTATTATTAATTAAAAGAGTTAATTAGTTTCGACGAAAATTTTGTATGCAGGTCCAACGGGCGGTGAAGGAGGGAAGGGCGCCAGAATCGGTCACCATGCACGATGTGTTCCAGCATACACACAAAAGACGGAAGGACGGGAGCTTCGTCGACGAGAGGGCCAAGGAGACTGATGTAAGTACTTATGTTTATGAGATTAACGTTAGAATTAAAAGTATTCGGACTATAACTTAGGTAAACTTAGGATTCACACTTAACTTAGTGAAACATAGGATTTAGATTACAACTTAGGTAAATCTTATAATATAAACACATTCATTTGATAGGCTGCGTATCGTGAGGCCCTTAGTCAGGCTCAGTTAACTGACACCGAGGATGTCGGTGAAACGACGCCCTTCCGGACGCCCTCTTCTTTGGCCGCTCGGAACGACTTGTTCGTAGATACCGTCGGCGGCTTTAAGAAAGGGTTCCTGTACGGAGTCGGCTCCCTAGGGCCATTGCATATGGCGACGCAGAGATTTCCACCGACACCGCCTCCTCCCGTGGCCCGGGCAGACGATGATGTTAGGTCGTAGCTTACGCAGCTGTACGAGGCGGTGTCGTCCTTGCGGGAGCAATTTGCCACGCACTTTCCGCCTGCGTCTGCTGCTGCCGGTCCGTCTGCTGCTGCCGGTACGTATGCTGATGGTGCTCGTCCGTCTTCTACTGGTCCGTCGACTGCAGGTGTCGGTCTGTCTTCCGTGGGCCATCTTTCTTTCAACCCTGATGCCCCTGTGCTACCGCCTACGGCTGTGACGGCACTCCTGGATCTCATGTCCGCAGAGCAGCTTCAGCGACTTCCGAGCAGTGTCTACGACGCCTTGCCTCCGTACCTTGTGGAGGAGTATATTCGTCGGTCGAATACAGGAACGGACAATTGACCTCCTCCTTCTTAAAATGTTGTATTAAAAAAATTTGGATTATTTGTGAGAGCTTTGAACTAATTGTGTTATAATCGGCTTAGAGCACCGGATATTATGTTACTCTTTAGGATAATTGATATTTATTTTCTATTAATTTGGTTTGGTCTGTAATTCTTGGATAATTGGTGTGCATTAAATTCGTATGTGCATATTTGGTCTATGTGATTCTTGGATAATTGGTGTGCATTATATATTTGGTCTGTGTGATTGTTGGATAATTGGTGTGCATTATATATTGGTTTGGTTTATGCATATATTTGTGAACAGGGAAAGTGCTGCAATTTTTTTCCCAAAAAACTCAGTTAGCGACGGACTAGTGACCGTTTAGCGACGGATATTCCCAGTTGCCGACGGGTTTTCGACGGATTAGCCGTCGCTATTTGGAGTTTTTAAACTGTTTCCAGGTAGCGACGGATGATCGACGGATTATCCGTCGGCAAGGTTCTGGTGGTATAAACTTCGACGGAATAGCGACAGACTATCCGTCGCCAGGGCGACTGATAATCAGCCGCTAAGCAGTCGCTCTATCTGGCGACCGCTTAGCGACGGACAATCCGTCGACATGGTTCTGGAAATGCATGACATTTTCAGAATCATGGCGACGGACAATCAGTCAGCAATCCGTCGCTGTGGCGACGCGGTCGCGACGGATTAGCGACTACTCTTCCGTCGCCATGGTGCTGGAAATGCCAAGCATTTCCAGAACCTGATCGACGGATAGTCCGTCAGAACACCGTCGCCAATCCGTCGTTAGGTACCGACGAATACCGACGGATTAGCGACGTCATGATACGATCTGATACGCTGTTACGACGGGTTATCGACGGAATTTTACGTCGCTATTGCCTACACATATCAGTACTTAATAGTTGAAATGGACGAAAGTCCGTCGGAAATGCGGCGCTAATGCTTCGTATTGTGACGTCGACAATCCGTCGCTATTCCGTCACGTGACGACAACTTAGCGACGGAACGTTATTAGCGACGAGCTGATTGCCGACGGATTTTTTTGGCCAAAATCCGTCGGTTATCGGTCGCTAATAGTAATTACCGTCGGTTTAGCGACGGATGTGGCCGTCGCTAAAACGATAAATTTTGGTAGTGTTCTCCGTCCTAAATGTACCATTCTCCGTCCTAAATGTATCATTCGTCGTCGGTGTCATCATCTAGATCGCTAGCGACGGTGGTGTCGTCTACATCGCCTACAGATCTGGACACACTGTGTCCTTAGGGATTGTGTCCTCCTTGGATATAATTTACACAAAGAAGAGATTTGAGAGAACGAGCTTTTCTCGGCTTCCTAAATGTACCATTCTCCGTCCTAAATGTACCATTCGTCGTCGGTGTCACCATCTAGATCGCTAGCGGCGGTGGTGTCGTCGTCTACATAGCCTACAGACTTGGACACACTGTGTCCTTCCTTTCCGGCCGACACACAATTATTGTTTTATATACGTAGTTGCACAAAATATTAAATTACATGGACGTAAGAGAAAGTAAATATGAGTTAATTTAGGGTGTTCATTGAAAATTTGCATTGAAGAATGACCTTCTATCGCAAGTTAACAAGAGGTCAAAAGTCAAAAACAGCATTAAATGATGTTTCCTGCATTATTTCATCTGAATTTAATCTGAACTGTTGGATTAACATCCAATGGTCCAGATTTTGGATGTATCGATTCATCCAAAAAGGGTGGATGTATTGTAGAATTTTTCATATATATATATATATATATATATATATATATATATATATATATATGACTTTTTGTTTATATGGGTTATTTCTAGGGGTGAGCATTATTCGGTTTTGGACCGAAAATCAAACCGAACCGACTAAGAGATTCGGTTCGGTTTAAGAAAAAAATTGGATCGGTTTCGGTTTTGAAAACACTAAATTTTCTTATTCGGTTTTGGATTTTGATCCAAAATTGAAAACCGAATAAGAAAATTTAGTTTGTGTGTATATATATATATATATATATATATATATATATATATATATATATATAAACAAAAAAAATGCAAATAAATCGAAAATCGAACCGATTTAATTCGGCTCGGTTTGATTCGGTTATGAACTATTTCGGTTCGGTTTCGGTTTTGCTTATTCGGTTTTCGATCCAATTTAATTTTCAGTTATTCGATTCGGTTGGAACCGAATTAATCGCTTGCTCGCCCCTAGTTATTCCACCTCTAATTCATGGTAGTCCACCTCCGCTACGGTTTTCGGTCCCTGCGTGGCGTGCTACTTTTGAAATATGTCTATGTTTTCTCTAAGCAGCATCGTTTTATTTGGGTTGATGAGGACTTTGGTGAAAGATTCTTCACTAACTAGAAGATTCTACTATTTTTCAAAGTAACTGGAAGACTTTCATCTTACTTTGTAAGGGAGGACTTCACAATGGTCAATGGTGCATCTCGGTCTTCTGATGTGCTGTGTTTGCATTTGCTGTTCATCTGCGTGCAAAAATATCTGCGGGTTCGAATCATATTTTTGTATTGTTATTAGGCCTTTGGTTCGCGGAACGAAAGGAAAAGGAAATTAATTTTTTGACACTTCCTTTCCTTTGAAATAATATAATTTTTATTAAATTTTTTTTCCGATATTTGGATATGTCAAAGAATTTGGAAATGAAATGAATATTTTAATATGATAAAATGATTCCTTGTTTAGATGAATGGAATTACTTTTTTTCTAATTTTCCATTCATTGAGAATCATTTTTCTTTCCTCATCAATTTCTTTGACACCTAAGCATAGAAAAATAATAACTTTTCTTTTCCAATCTGATGATTCCGCGAACCAAACGTGGTCCAAACATAGAAAAATAATCACTTTCACTTTGCCTTAGAATGAAGTTTTTTCCGGTGGTGAAGTGTCATGAGCTCCTGCTTGTGAGGTGCGGTAACTGCAATTTTTGGGTTGTGTGGTTTTGATCCAATTGTCATATAGAAATAGAGCGTTTTTGGCGATTCGACTTTGCATCCCAATTTTATAATTACTTTAAGACACATCTGCTTCATAAGAATATATGTTAATATTAAGTATTTAAAATATATTTTTTGTACTACAAGATATATTTTTGAAGTTGTTTTAATGTACTTTAAAATTGAAAAAATATATTTCAAAAAAATAATTTAAAAAATTAGGATGTCAAAATCAAACAGCAAAATATAAATTTATAAAATTGGAGCTCTAAAATATAGCAGTGGAAGGTTAAAATGTATAGTTAAAGTGTCACTAGAATAATTTAATAGTATGTAGAAGTACGTGTAGAGGCTTTTATGTTATGTTTCTTTTCTTTATTTTTTATTTCCGTCTACTTGCTATAAAGTAGCAAATTCATGAATCTCTTCTTTCGTCCATGAAATTTCGACGATGCAAGAGTGTATGGATGCGGTCATTCCTTCGATGATTGAAAAAAAAAAAAAAAGGGAACTGGAATATTAATATGAATGAAGCTTGTTGAATGGATGAAAATTTTGGAATTTGGGTCATGGTGTTTGAATTATTGAGAAGTCTGCGTTGAAGAAGAATATATTGTTTACTAGACTTTTCACTAGCATCTCCAGTGACATCTGACCTACCTAAACAAGTACATATATCGTAACTTCTTTTTCGCCAACGACATTCATCTGTCCCATTCGTGTCCTCTTAACTCTGAACGTGGTTGACGTCCTCAATACGAAGAACTTCCCCCTTCCTCTTGCACACCTCCATGGTCGAGAAAGAGGAAAGAAGATGTGTCGGTCCTCGCCACGGCTCTTCCGAGTCCAATAATTCTACGGAAATGCTACGTTGTATGTGGGTTTGGATTGCAGGCTGGCCCGCAAGCCACGTGTCATTCTCTAATTGGATGGGAGGTGACGTGGGTCCTGAAGGTAGCAGGGGCAGTTGGATGGTGACACGCGGCGTGCGGACACGCGCACGATCACCCCCGCGGACAACAAGCATTTTCGATAATTCTATACTTACATGAAAATTTTCGAAATATTTAGTAATAGGGGCTCACATAATAGTTAAAATTAAAATTTAGATATACAAAATGTTCGACATTAGTGTTTGAGTATTAAAATTAATGTTCGTTTGACCTTATATAATATTATGTGAGATACTGTTATTATATAATCCAAAATTTTCATAGAGACTATTGAAGTTTGGTGAAATTAGGTTGAAAGTACAAATTATTAAATGAGAACCAAAATGCCAAAACAAAATATTTTTAAACCTATGCAGAACCACGTACGTTTATACTTGGCTACAATCGAAAGAAACGCCGAAGCATTGGGCGTATTATGTTGTGAACTCATTTGTTCAACTTATTATGCATACAAAACGTCTAATGCTTGGAATTTTTTTATTATTATTTTTTTTTTAATTAGCGGATGCCCAGCATAGTAAAACACAAATAAAAAAATATAACACAAATAGAAAACATAAAACACAAAATAAATAAATAAAAACTCATGGGTGGGTTAGTCGTTTTAAATTTTTTTTTTTTTTTGAAATTTTGCATATAAATCTTTACCTTTTCATAATTTAAATATAAGTATATTTTTAATTTGACTGTAGCGGTACTGACTCACATCTTTTTGTTTTTGGAAATTATGGTAAATTTTGTTGAAAATAATCTCATAAGGTTAATTTGATGTTGTGGATCAAAGATGTAGGTTTCGTCGCGATACAAGATCCGCACGGAAAGGTGTTAGTCTGTATGGATGCAGTCAAATTAAAAATATACTTATATGCAAATCATTAAAAGAAAAAGACTTATATGCAAGATATAAAAATATATTTTTCATAAAACACAACTTTTACAATTCGACTGCACTGATATGGACTCACATCTTTCTGTGCAAACCTCCCATTTCGACGAGGTCTACGTCGTTGGATCCACATCATCAAATTATCAACGTGAGAAATTTTTTGTGAATTTTGTTATACTTTTAAGGAGTGTCACCCGTATAGAGCGTTGTAGGCCCGATGTGTGACGCGATATAAAAGTATTGTTAAATTTTTTTTTTTTTTTGAAATTTTGCATATAAATCTTTATCTTTTCACAATTTAAATATAAGTATATTTTTAATTTGATCGTAGCAGCGATACTGACTCACATCATTTTGTTTTGGAAAATTATGGTAAAATTTGCTGAAAATAATCTCACAAGGATAATTTGACGCTATGAATCAAACGATGTAGGTCTCGTCGCAATACAAGATCCGCACGGAAATGTGTGAGTCTGAATCGATGCAGTCAAATTGAAAATATACTTATATGCAAATCGTTAAACATAAAGACTTGCATTCAAGATATCAAAATATTTTTTTCATAAAACACACAACGATGTAGGTCTCGTCACAATTTTATAATTATTTTAAGACACATCGACCGCTTCATAAGAATATATGTTAATATTAAGTATTTAAAATATTTTTTTTGTACTACAAAATATATTTTTGAAGTGGTTTCAGTGTACTTTAAAATTGACGAAATATGATGTGAAAATTAAACAGTAAAAAATAAATTTATAAAATTGGAGCTCTAAAATATAGCAGCGAAAAAGTTAAAATGTATAGTTGAGGTGTCACTATGATAATTATTAGTCTGTAGAAGTACGTGTAGAGACTTTTATGTTATGTTTCTTTTCTCGTGATCTTTTCTTTATTTTTTATTTCCGTCTACTTGCTATAAAGTAGCAAATTCATGAATCTCTTCTTTCGTCCATGAAATTTCGACGATGCAGGAGTGTATGGATGCGGTCATTCCTTCGATGATTGAAAAAAAAAAAAAAAAAGAGGGAACTGGAATATTAATATGAATGAAGCTTGTTGAATGGATGAAAATTTTGGAATTTGGGTCATGGTGTTTGAATTATTGAGAAGTCTGCGTTGAAGAAGAATATAGGCCTCGTTTGGTTGGCGGAATCTCTCGGTTGGGAAAGGAAAGTGATTACTTTCCTATGTTTGGGCGCCCAAGAAATTGAGGAGGAAAGGAAAGTGATTCCCAATGGAAGAAAAATTAGGAGAAAAAGTGATTCCATCCATCCAAGGAAGGAATCACTTTCCCACATTGAAGTATTCACTTTCCTTTCCAAATTTTTTGGCATTGCCAAACATCGGAAAGGAAAATCAATAGGAATTAAAGTTTCCCAAAGGAAAGGAAATGACAAGGAATTGATTTCCTTTCCCTTCCATTCCGCGAACCAAACGAGTCCTATTGTTTACTAGACTTTTCACTCGCATCTCCAGTGACATCTGACCTACCTAAACAAGTACATCGCAACTTCTTTTTCGCCAACGACATTCATCTGTCCCATTCGTGTCCTCTTAACTCTGAACATGGTTGACGTCCTCAATGCGAAGAACTTCCCCCTTCCTCTTGCACTCCTCCATGGTCGAGAAAGAGGAAAGAAGTGTGTCGGTCCTCGCCACGGCTCTTCCGAGCCCAATAATTCTACGGAAATGCTACGTTGTATGTGGGTTTGGATTGCGGATCTGGCCCGCAACCCACGTGTCATTCTCTAATTGGATGGGAGATAACGTGGGTCCTGAAGGCAGCAGGGGGCAGTTGGATTGTGACACGCGGCGTGCGGACACGCGTGCGATCACCCCGCGGACAACAAGCATTTTCGATAATTCTATACTTACATGAATTTTTTTGAAATATTTAGTAATAAGGGCTCACATAATAGTTAAAATTAAAATTTAGATATACAAAATGTTCGATATTAGTGTTTGAGTATTAAAATTGATGTTCATTTGACCTTATATAATATTATGTGAGATACTGTTATTATATAATCCAAACTTTTCATAGAGACTATTGAAGTTTGGTGAAATTAGGTTGAAAGTACAAATTATTAAATGAGAACTAAAAAGCCAAATCAAAATATTTTTAAACCTATGCCGAACCATGTACGCTTATACTTGGCTACAATCGAAAGAAACGCTGAAGCATTGGGCGTATTATGGTGTGAACTCATTTGTTCAACTTATTATGCATACAAAACGTCTAACGCTTGAACTTTTTTTTTTTCTTTCTTTTTTTTTAATTAGTAGATGCCAAGCATAGTAAAACACAAATAAAAAAATATAACATAAACAGAAAACATAAAACACAAAATAAATAAATAAAAACTCATGGGTGGGTTAGTCGTTTTAATTTATTTATTTTTTTTGAAATTTTGCATATAAATCTTTATCTTTTCATAATTTAAATATAAGTATATTTTTAGTTTGACCGTAGCGGTACTGACTCACATCTTTTTGTTTTTGGAAATTATGATAAATTTTGTTGAAAATAATCTCATAAGGTTAATTTGATGCTGTGGATCAAAGATGTAGGTTTCGTCGCGATACAAGATCCGCACGGAAAGGTGTGAACCTGTATGGATGCAGTCAAATTAAAAATACACTTATATGCAAATCATTAAAAGAAAAAGACTTATATGCAAGATATCAAAATATATTTTTCATAAAACACAACCTTTACAATTCGACTGCACTGGTACGGACTCACATCTTTCTGTGCAAACCTTCCATTTCGACGAGGTCTATGTCGTTGGATCCACATCATCAAATTATCAACGTGAGTAATTTTTTGTGAATTTTGTTACACTTTTAAGGAGTGTCACCCGTATAGAGCGTTGTAGGCCCGATGGGTGACGCGATCTAAAAGTATTGTTAAATTATTATTATTTTTGAAATTTTGCATATAAATCTTTATCTTTTCACAATTTAAATATAAGTATATTTTTAATTTGATCGTAGCGATACTGACTCACATCTTTTTGTTTTGGAAAATTATGGTAAAATTTGCTGAAAATAATCTTACAAGGATAATTTGACGCTATGGATCAAACGATGTAGGTCTCGTCGCAATACAAGATCCGCACGGAAATGTGTGAGTCTGAATCGATGCAGTCAAATTGAAAATATACTTATATGCAAATCGTTAAACATAAAGACTTACATTCAAGATATCAAAATATTTTTTTCATAAAACACACAACGATGTAGGTCTCGTCACAATTTTATAATTATTTTAAGACACATCGACCGCTTCATAAGAATATATGTTAATATTAAGTATTTAAAATATTTTTTTTTGTACTACAAAATATATTTTTGAAGTGGTTTCAATGTACTTTAAAATTGACGAAATATGATGTCAAAATCAAACAGTAAAAAATAAATTTATAAAATTGGAGCTCTAAAATTCATGAATCTCTTCTTTCGTCCATGAAATTTCGACGATGCAGGAGTGTATGGATGCGGTCATTCCTTCGATGATTGAAAAAAAAAAAAGGAACTGGAATATTAATATGAATGAAGCTTGTTGAATGGATGAAAATTTTGGAATTCGGGTCATGGTGTTTGAATTATTGAGAAGTCTGCGTTGAAGAAGAATATATTGTTTACTAGACTTTTCACTCGCATCTCCAGTGACATCTGACCTACCTAAACAAGTACATCGCAACTTTTTCTTCGCCAACGACATTCATTTGTTCCATTCGTGTCCTCTTAACTCTGTACGTGGTTGATGTCCTCAATGCGAAGAACTTTCCCCTTCCTCTTGCACACCTCCATGGTCGAGAAAGAGGAAAGAAGATGTCTCGGTCCTTGCCACGGCTCTTCCGAGCCCAATAATTTTACGGAAATGCTACGTTGTATGTGGATTTGTACTACGGTCCTGGTCCGCAAGTCACGTGTCATTCTCTAATTGGATGGAAGGTGACGTGGGTCCTGAAGGCAGCAGGGGACAGTTGGATGGTGACACGCGGCGTGCGGACACGCGCGCGATCACCCCGCGGGCAACAAGCATTTTCGATAATTCTATACTTAAATGAAAATTTTCGGAATATTTAGTAATATGGGCTCACATAATAGTTAAAATTAAAATTTAGATATACAAAATGTTCGATATTAGTGTTTGAGTATTAAAATTGATGTTCATTTGACCCTTATATAATATTATGTGAGATATTGTTATTATATAATCCAAAATTTTCATAGAGACTATTGAAGTTTGGTGAAATTAGATTAAAAGTACAAATTATTAAATGAGAATTAAAAAGCCAAAAATAATATTTTTAAACCTATGTCGAATAAAACAATCGAAAGAAACACCAAAGCATTGGGGGTATTATGTTGTGAACTCATTTGTTCAACTTATTATGTATACAAAACGTCTAATACTTGGATTTTTTTTAATTTTTTTTTAATTTTTTAATTAGCTGATGGAATATCCAAACAAACCTCCAAGCATAGTAAAACACAAATGAAAAAATATAACACAAATAGAAAACATAAAACACAAAATAAATAAATAAAAACTCATGGGTGGGTTAGTCGTTTAAATTTTTTGTTGTTGAAATTTTGCATATAAATCTTTATCTTTTCATAATTTAAATATAAGTATATTTTTAATTTGACCGTAGCGGTAGTGACTCACATCTTTTTGTTTTGAAAAATTATGGTAAAATTTGTTGAAAATAATCTCACAAGGATAATTTGTTGCCATGGATCAAACGATGTAGGTTTCGTCGCGATACAAGATCCGCACGAAAAGGTGTGAGTCTGTATGGATGCAGTCAAATTAAAAATATACTTATATGCAAATCATTAAAAGAAAAAGACTTATATGCAAGATATCAAAATATATTTTTCATAAAATATATTTTTCACTCGCATCTCCAGTGACATCAAACCTACCGAAACAAGTACATCGCAACTTCTTCTTTCTCGCCAACGACATTCATCTGTCCCATTCGTGTCCTCTTAACTCTGAACGTGGTTGACGTCCTCAATGCGAAGAACTTCCCCCTTCCTCTTGCACACCTCCAAGGTCGAGAAAGAGGAAAGAAGATGTGTCGGTCCTCGCCACGGCTCTTTCGAGCCCAATAATTCTACGAAAATGCTACGTTGTATGTGGTTTTGGACTGCGATCATGGACCGCAAGCCACGTGTCATTCTCTAATTGGATGGGAGGTGACGTGGGTCCTGAAGGTAACAGGGGGCAGTTGGATGGTGATACGCGGCGTGCGGACACGCGCACGATCACCCCTGCGGGCAACAAGCATTTTCGATAATTCTATACTTAAATGAAAATTTTCAGAAAATTTAGTAATAGGGGCTCACATAATAGTTAAAATTAAAATTTAGATATACAAAATGTCCGATATTAGTGTTTGAGTATTAAAATTGATGTTCATTTGACCCTTATATAATATTATGTGAGATATTGTTATTATATAATCCAAAATTTTCATAGAGACTATTGAAGTTTGGTGAAATTAGGTTACAAGTACAAATTATTAAATAAGAACTAAAAAGTCAAAAATAATACTTTTAAACCTATGTCGAACCATTGCACGCTTCTAATTGGCTAGCAAATAAAACAATCGAAAGAAACGCCAAAGCATTGGGCGTATTATGTTGTGAACTCATTTGTTCAACTTATTATGTATAAAAGACATCTGATACTTGAATTTTTTAATTTTTTCTAATTTTTTAATTAGCTGATGGAATATCCAAACAAACCTCCAAGCATAGTAAAACACAAATGAAAAAATATAACACAAATAGAAAACATAAAACACAAAATAAATAAATAAAAACTCATGTGTGGGTTAGTCGTTTAATTTTTATTTTTATTTTGAAATTTTGCATATAAATCTTTATCTTTTCGTAATTTAAATATAAGTATATTTTTAATTTGACCGTAGCGGTAGTGACTCACATCTTTTTGTTTTGAAAAATTATGGTAAAATTTGTTGAAAATAATCTCACAAGGATAGTTTGATGCCATGGATCAAACGATGTAGGTTTCGTCGCGATACAAGATCCGCACGGAAAGGTGTGAGTCTTTATGGATGCAGTCAAATTAAAAATATACTTTTATGCAAATCATTAAAAGAAAAAGATTTATATGCAAGGTATCAAAATATATTTTTCATAAAATATATTTTTCACTCGCAACTCCAGTGACATCTAACCTACCGAAACAAGTACATCGCAACTTCTTCTTCCTCGCCAACGACATTCATCTGTCCCATTCGTGTCCTCTTAACTCTGGATGTGGTTGACGTCCTCAATGCGAAGAAAAACTTCCCCCTTCCTCTTGCACACCTCCATGGTCGAGAAAGAGGAAAGAAGATGTGACGGTCCTCGCCACGGCTCTTTCGAGACCAATAATTCTATGCTCAAAGGAAATTTTTTGGAATATTTAGTAACAGAAACTCACATAATAGTTATAGAATTTGATTATACAAAATATTCGAAATTGGTGTTTGGATTTTAAAATTCTGTTCATTTGGATACATGAACAGTAAAATTAAAACCAAACACTAATGTTTGGATATTTTGGAAATTCAATGCTTAATATAACTATTATGTGAAAAGAAGAAGAAAAAGAAGAGAGGATGTTTTCTAAACAAATGTCTAACCATTATACGTTTCGCTGTAGGTAGCAAATAAAACAAACAGCTTAACATATAAAACACATAATCAATGGACACGCCGAAGCATTGGACGTATTATGTTGTGAACTCATTGGTTGGACGTATTATGTATACAAAACGTCTAATACTTGGACCTTTCTTCACATATTTTTTTTAGATTTTTTAATTAACGGATGAAATAATCCAAACAAACGTCCAAGCATAGTAAAACACAGAAAAAAAAAATAACACAAACAAAAAACATAAAACACACATTAAAAAAAAACTCATGGGTGTGTAGAGCTGTCAAGTGGGCCGTGTCGGACCCAAACAGGGCCTCTTGGCCCATGAATTATAGCGGTCCGTGACGGACTATGGGTGGAAAATCTAAGTCCGACCCGACACGTGACCTACGACATGGTGAGATTCGGGTCGGATCGGGTCGGGTCGGACCAGACCTTACCGGACCGGGTCTTGATTGGCAGTGCATCTCCCAAGTAGAGCTGTCAAGTGGCCGGGCCGGATCTCGAGCTTCAGGCCGTAAACTAAAGGGTTTACACATATGCCTATTTGAAACGAAAAACTTGAGTGAGCTACTCTCTGTGTATCATTCATATAACTTCAAGGAATGAAAATGGCGATCCATCCCAATTACTGGGAGTTCTAAGAGTTCTGTTTTTAGTTCTATATTTCAAGCGATTGTAACTATAATTATTGTTAATCATGAACTCCATTACTGGGAGTTTGCCCTTACGGTTACTAAACAATGTAAGTCAAAAACCCAGGAAGGCAAAACATGATGCTAGCAAAATGATGTGATCTCTATATACTATGTTGCGACTTGCTGAATTAATGATGTATTTGTGCATTGTAAGAGTATGTATCAGCTATGACACAATCTAAAAGATCTTGTGGGTTTCCACAAATATGAAAGATGTCATACAATCCATTTCATTTCAAAAAGATCTTGTGGGTTAATTGGATGGAAACTTAAATTTCAGCCTCAATGGGATCTTATTATGGCAGCATCCGTATGGGTGGGCCGGGCTTGTTACAAATCTCCCATAAAAACTATTTCATTCTTATCAATTTGGGTGGACCAGATTGGGTCGAGCTTCGGGCCGAGCCGGGCCGGACCTATATTATAGGCCGATATACGTGGTCCGACAAGATCCAATATACGGGACTGGGCCGGTCCGGGCCCACGATTAATCAGGTCGGACCGGCACATGGGACAATTTTTCAGGTCGGGAGCTCATGTCCCATTTGACATGTCTATGGGTGGGTTAGTCGTTTTACCTTTTTTTAAATTTTTTTTACATATAAATCTTTCTCTTTTCATAATTTAAATATAAGTATATTTTAAATTTAACCACAAAAATTTGCTGAAAATAATCTCACAAGGATAATTTAACGCTATGGATCAAACGATGTAGGTCTCGTCGCGATACAAAATCCGTACGGAAAGGTGTGAGTCTGTATTGATGCAGTCAAATTGAAAATATAGTTATATGTAAATCATTAAAAGATAAATACTTATATGCAATATATCAAAATCTTTTTTCATAAAACACGACTTTTATAATTCGATCGCATTGATACAGACTCACATATTTCTATGCAAATCTTGCATTGCGACGAGGTCTATGTCGTTGGATCTGCAACATCAAATTATCACCGTGAGGATTTTTTTTTTGTGAATTTTGTAACATTTTTTAGGAGTGTCGTGCGTACAGAGCGTGTCATCTGTAGGCCCCATGACGGTATGTAAAATTATTATAAAACTCGCTAAAAATATAAAGGAGGGAAAAGTGGAGACTTGTATTAATTAACAATTATACCCACATATGAATGTATTATTTAAAAATTATTTATGAAGTCAAATGGTAAATAAGTGTTTTAAATTGAGGGTATAATTGGTAAACTCTATATTTTTCACTTTCTTTCCTTCCACTTTTTCTTCTATACCAAACAAAGAAAAATGCATCTCTTATCTTTTCAATCCTTGCTAGCAAACACAATGGAAGGAAATGATATTTCATTTCCATAAGGAAGGAAAATGTATCCTATTCCTTCCACTTTTCCATCCTTCCTACCAAACACAGCCTTAGGTTACGAGGAAAAAGTAATCCCTCCACTTTTTCTTCCTTTCTATTTTTCTTCTATACCAAACAAGAGAAAATGAGTCTTTCCCTTCACTTTTTCCTCCTCTATTTTCCTTCCTTCCACTTTTTCCTTCTACCAAACACACCCTTAGTGATGATGCAATGTTCTAGTTCCTCGCGCAGATGCCTTTCCAATATGGCAAGGCCGATCAAGACTTTGATCATCGAGAGCCACCAGTGGGAGGTTGCTGCTGTTGGGGTTATTGTGCACACTTCCTTCAGTAGAGTTTTTTTTTTTTTTTGGTTTTTTCTAAGGGCACCACCCTTTTTGCTAGGGGCTAGCCCAAAATAGTTCAAGAATATTACAAGTTTGCCATCCAAAAAATTTGCTAGGGGCTAGCCCAAGCACACCTATAAATACCAAATTTTCTTTTCATTTTCTCTCTCCTTCTTCTCTTTTCTTTTCTCCCTCAACTATTTTCTTCTCTCCTTCTCTTAGGTCAAAGAATTAAAACCCTAATTCTTTTCTTTTCTCCCTACATTTTTGGCAAATTGTTCTCTTCCTCAACTCTAGGTCATTGACTTCTCCAAATTTTTGGTAAGTCATCGAACTAAAATATGTTTCATGTTTTAAACAAGAATTTCACATATAAAAATTGAATTATGTGTTAAATGTAGAAAAATATTGAACATGGATCAACCGGGATCATCAAACGTTTCTGCCACGTCCGAAGAACACGTTCCCGCAACGTCCGAAGACAACTTTGATGCATCGGAAGCTCTCTTGGTAACTACATTTGAACTTGTACTCGGATTTAAAATCATGCTGTGACACAGAGGACTGCCAACACTCTGGCAGTCCAGATCATAGACTAGGACTGCCAGAGTGGTGGCAGTCCTTCACAGAAGAAGGACTGCCAGGACCCTGGCAGTCCTACAAATATGTAGGACTGTCAGGGTCCTGGCAGTCCTTCTTCTGTGAAGGACTGCCACCACTCTGGCAGTCCTAGTTTATGATACCTGAATGCAGAGTTTTAGTCAGTAAAGGTGTTTGTAATTTATGAACACCAATTGCTGTACAAAAGACGGTCTTGCTATTAACACAATTTGCTATTTATGGACACCAATCTTATGCACGGGCCTAATCTATGAAACCTATTTGCTTTAGGATGTTGTCTAATTGTACTAACCGTTAAGTTTTATTGTAGGACTTGAGATCTTCCGATTTTGCGGTACCGAGTCCAATTGCAGTCAATGTAGCCCATTTATTTTGGATCGATCTATGTTTTGAATCAAGCGAGGGTGCGGTACATTGGTGTCGAGAAGTCGGACGGGAAAACAATATTGTTCTAGTGATATCCAGATCGGCCCGAAATCGACCGGGACGACAAACTGTGGTGGTGTGCTGTGAAAGAGGTGGTGTGTTCAGAACGCACAAGAAAAACACAGTTATCCAAAGTAAAGTTCCAAGAAGAAATGTTGGAACGAGGAAATGTGGTTGTCCATTCACGATACATATTAGAAACGAAGAAGAAGGGAAATGGACAGTAGAAGTGAAGAATGGAACCCACAACCATGAGATTGCCGAGACACTATTGGGTCATCCGTATGTCGGACGGTTGAACAATACGGAGAAGAAGATAGTCGAAGACTTGTCCACCTCCGGAGTTGCACTGAGACAAATATATTCCGTCATACGACATGAAGATGAGAAGAACACGTCTACAATGAAGTCAATATACAACGCCCTAGCTTCTTCAAATGCTGTCCGGACGAAATCAAGAATGGCTATGCAAGAAGTGCTCAAGTTGCTTACAGCAACCTTCGCCTGCACGGAAGGGCAAGCTTGTCGTTCGCCGAAAAATGGAGAAAATGGACCTCCCAAGAAAAGATACAGTTGCAAGCCAAACAACGAGTTTGTATATTGACAAATTTCAACCCGCACTTCGAAGTTACATTTGGTTCTATTGTCGATGTCCCCGGTGATGGCCATTACGGATTTCATGCCCTTGCAAGGCATCTTGGTTATGATGACAAAGACGGATGGAGACGGGTGAGGCAGGAGCTGTACGAGGAGTTAGAGACTCGTCTTCCATTCTACTCCCGTATCCTAAGCGAAGAAATGGTTGCAAGTTTGTTGTTAAGTATCTCTTGCACCGACAGTGTTACCGGGACAGACCACTACATGTCAGTCCCGTCTGCCGGCTATTTATTTGCTAATAGGTACATGATACCTGTTGTACTTATCTCGCCGGATATTAACAATACATTCTTTCCGATGTGCGCTCCTCCGACGGACCACGGAGTGTCTAACATATGTACTATAGGTCTGATCGGGGATCACTTCGTTATACTAAAGATGATCGCTCATTCTTCGATTCCTCCACCTTCAACAGTTTGGTACAAAAGAGCACCGGTCGAAGCCATCGCTTGGACCACACCTTTCGTTAACCAGATCAACCATTGTAAGAAGTTGTTGAAGATTGAGGAGCCAAGAGACTTACCTGCTGACCACTACGACGTCGAAATCGACTAAGTATAGATATATTTACAGTCTGACATTTTGTATATGGAGGACCACTTTTGTATACAGTGAAATATAAAGTCCAGTAATATATATAGAGTAAATTTTGAGTTATATGTGTTTGATTTAAACTTGCTGTGTTATATGTGCCTACCTGTGTTATATGTGCCTACCTGTGTACTATATGTGCCTACCTGTGTTATATGTGTTTACCTGTGCCTACCTGTGTTATATGTGCCTTGCCTACCTGTGTTATATGTACCTACATGTGTCTTATCTGTGTTATTCAGTTTGAGAAACTGTCACAGAGTATCAGTATCAGGACTGCCACACCCATGGCAGTCCTGTACTGAAGTAGGACTGCCAGGGACCTGGCAGTCCTAATTAAAACTTGCTGTAACAGCAAGTTTTAGTTAGGACTGCCAGGACCCTGGCAGTCCTACTTCAGTACAGGACTGCCATGGGTGTGGCAGTCCTAACTATGAATCTCTGTGTGAATTTTTGATTGTGTGAAACATCACAACAGAGTTTCATAGTTAGGACTGCCACACCTATGGCAGTCCTACACTGAAGTAGGACTGCCAGGACCCTGGCAGTCCTACTTCAGTGTAGGACTGCCATGGGTGTGGCAGTCCCAACTATGAATCTCTGTGTGAATTTTTGATTGTGTGAATCATCACAACAGGTATGTACGGCTCCAACAGGTATGTAACTTAAAGGTTGGGTTCCGCGCGGAGGCTCCAACAGCCGTAGTGTGCGCTTCGGCACAGTTTGCACGAAGCCAAACTGACGAAGTACTCTATCGGGTATGTACGGCTCCGTGATTTCATAGCATGTGATCATGCCATGAAATAAAGAAACTGGTTGGACATCCCGATTCAGTTCACGTAAATCCCGGTATGAATTCCAAAAAATCTGTAGAAAAATAGTTAACAACAAAACAAAATCAACATGAAAAAGTAAGTCAAAAATTAGTACCTCTTCTGGCACCAAACTGTCTAATACTTCACGAATGGAAGCCAGTGTTTGCCAATTTTTGGTTTTCAGCTGGGATGGCCTCCATCGACACACTCTAGGAAGGTGTTCAAGATACTCTGGGTTTTCGTCAGCCCGTCTAAGCATAGGAAAGTGCTCGTATATCCATGCCTAATCAATTTATAAATGAATAATAAAAATTAAAACAACAAATTTAAGTATACGAGATTAAATTGTTAAAAGTTTTTTTACATGTAGCAGAGTCTGACAGCCGGCCATAGTCTTAGTCCCGACACGGGATGCGATGCCGAGCTCGCGGTAAAGATTGGCCAGGATACCACTTCCCCAGGATATATCGATGAAGTCATCCACTTCAGATAAGTTTAGCATGTACCGAGCATGTATCGACGTTCCGGACTTGTCCGGAATGCTGACCGTTCCTAGGACGAACAACATATACGCACGAGCCACCGCGCCGACCGTATCATCGTCATCGTCATCCACCTCCATATCCATGAACTGGTCCACCAGAAATGATAGAGGAATTCCGTACGACTTCTTGAAGCCTGGTAGAGTTGTAAAACTCGTAGCCGGAACTCCAAGGTGAGTTGAGACGAACTTGACGATCTTCTCGTACCATTTCACGGATTTCTCATTCGTGTAATGTTCTTTGGTCATTACACGCCCGGTCACTGGCAGCTCCAATAACTGGTAGACGTCGTCAAGTGTAATGGTCATCTCCCCTGCTGGGAGATGAAATGTGTTGGTCTCCGGGTGCCATCTCTCCACGAAGGCGGATATGAGGGCACTATCCATTGTTCGGTAGGCGTTTTGTGCCAAATTGTGCAAGCCGCTCGGTATGATTTTGCTCTGGACGACCTCCGATAAGCTTACAAACTGCCAGGACACGATTTTCTTTCCGTGACTCACAGCCCTAAGGATACGATATGTCCTCTGTATATCGAACAACAAAAACCATATCAATTATGAAATACATATATATATAGTATACTAAACTGGTAGCTTACAAACGTCATGTACATACCGGGTTCTTCCATATTTCATACGCAATGTGGTTCTCAAAAGAAACCAACATTGAGCAACCGGGCGGACGGACAGGCGGCTCAGAAGGACCGGCCTCCTCAGAAGGACCGACCTCCTCAGAAGGACCGACCTCCTCAAATGGAGCAGAACCGTCTTGACGTGATAGGAGTCGGGCAATTGGCACGTCGTCGTCGTCGTCGTCGGAAGGAGGCGTAGGAGTAGGAGCTCGTTGCTTCGACCGAGCTTGACGTGCCGGTGGCGATGTCCGAGACCGAGCTTCGGGCGCCGGTTCGGTAATTGTTATCGGACGCTCGAGAGGACGTTCCGCACGTTCCTTCCGCTTTGACGCGGTGGGCCGTATTCTTTTGTTAGCGGTTGGTGGACTGCATGACAATATACACTTATTAAGTAATAGAAACATCATGCACTTACCCAACTCCCATATGTCATAACATTAGGACTGACAGGCATGTGGCAGTCCTAATGAAAATTAGGACTGCCACAGTCCTGGCAGTCCTCTTTCACAAGAGGACTGCCAGGGTTGTGGCAGTCCTAATTTTCATTAGGACTGCCACATGCCTGGCAGTCCTACTGTCGTGAACCCGAACTCCCACAACGACATCCTACTTTGTCGTGTTCTAGGGTTAGGGTTTCAACATAAATTTCGGATTTCTTGTGTTCGAAAATTAGGGAAGAGAACGTGCAAGAGATTATAAACCTATTTTACCAAAACTTTTTCAAGAATTAAACAAATTCTAGGGTTTCGATTATAATGTAAAAAAAATTCGAAGAAATTAGGGAAGAACGTACCTGGATTCCGGTTGCTTTGACTTGCGTGTCATCTCTTCGAGAATCTTCGTGGAGGGATTCAGAATCAAATTGTGATGGAGAAGAAGAAATTAGGGTTTAGGAGAGGGAGAGGGAGAGGGAGAGGGAGAGAGCTTTCTTTCTTTTCTTCTTGAGGAGAGAGAGTCAAGAATGGAAATGAGAGTAAATTTTTTGGTTTGGGGGGGTTGGACTGCCCCTAGCAATTTTTGGGTGCCCCCTAGCAATTTTTCCACATTCATGGGCTGCCCCCAAGTAAGGGCTGCCCCCAAGCATTTTTGGTGGTGCCCATAGAAAAAATATTTTTTTTTTTTGGGAATTTTTGACTTTCATCCCACTTGTTAATATGAATTTGTACTTACATCCCACATTTTAATTTTATTGGACTTACATCCCACATTTTGTTACGAAAAATATTTATTTTGTCACCAAAAATATTTGTTTTGTCACGAAAAATACTTTTAGTAACGAAAAGTGGAATGTAAATCTAAAAAAATTAAAAAGTGGAATGTAAGTATAAATTTATATTAACAAGTGGGATGAAAGTCAAAAAAATTCCTTTTTTTTCCGGTAACAATTTATTAGTCTCTTTATAGCATGTGTATACTATCCAAACAACGTGTTTACAACCCATAAACAGGAGCCATACAACAGCATTTACAAAGTTTCAGCCACAATTCAAGCAGTTGCATGCAACATCAACTTTGATGCAACAAGTAGGTTTTTGGTCGAACTCGAGTGACCCTTGTGGTTACCGAAGAGAGGCATAAGATCTTGCCTTGGTGACGAAAGATCGGAGGAGGCGCATTATTTCTTCTATTTATAAATGGTGCAAGTTGGAAGACGGTGTGCCCAAAAAACATGCAATGCAGCGTGCACAAAGTCCCGAACGTTACATTGAACGGGTGCTATAATATGTAGATGGAACTTGCATTTATAATTAAAAAAAGGTAAATGTTAAGGTAAATTATTAAGGGACAACACATTTTTGACATTTCTATGACTGCCAAAATTCGGGTAATCCTTTTGGCAATCCTTCAATGCATTTCCGTCAAAATTTTGACAGTCCACATAAAATCAGGACTAAATTTTTAGCAATCATAAAATAGCAAGGAATGTAAAAAAATTTGGCAGTCATGATATGCACATGACTGCTAAAAATGCGTTGCCTATAGTAATTTTTGTAGCGTCAGTAACATTTGCCACAACAAAATACGATATTAAGGGACATAAATTTGTAAGAAAAAGTTCTCGCGGAACTCAAATTGTGTTTACCATACATTTGAATCAGATAAGAATTGTAAAAAAACTCAATTCTTCTATCATACAATTGATTCCGCACAGGCTTGTACACCTCTTTCTTAAGACTTAACCATGACTCCTGGGGTCGACAACCTGATGCACCTTCCTGGAGTCGGCACTGGTATATTGGCCCACAACTCGAGCATGAGGGATCGAGGGATCCCCATTGGCAAGCGCATCGACGTTCTCCAGCAAATATTTCCTTGGGAGTCTACCCACAACGTTCCCCTCTTCATTCCCCTTGGCGTCCAAGAAGGCGAAATGTGGGATGCCCTCCACGCCAAACTCGTCCAGCTCCTGCTCCCACTTCGTGTTATCGACGTTCAACATAACGAAATTCACTCGATCCCTGCAATGGTAATAATAGTTGTCAACATCTCCCACAAGAGAGGGAATGAAAAAGCTTCCGGTGCAAATTTGAAAGATAAATTCTAAAGGCACCCCACTTTTACTCCAGGGCAGTCCATTAGGACTGCCAACATGGCAGTCTATCTTAATATTCAAATTCTTTAGGACTGTCAACATACTTTATGTTAGGACTGCCAACAAGCCCTAGAGCAAAATGTGGAGTGCCTTTAGAATTTACCTTTTGAAACCAAATGTCAGTTATCATCAGAACTTAAATTTTTCAGTGTAGAGGTTACTACATGGTTAGCTGCTTCAACTCTCTGACCTGTTCTTAAAGAGCATGTAATCCGCACTTACAAGAGTTCCTTCGGACTGTTTGAACAGGATTCAAGCTAATACTAGCTCTCCAGTGAAAATCAGATATCTAACCTCATCGTTCTCAAGAACCGTGTAAACACTAGTTAATGTCATTGGAATCACGCAAGTGTAAATTCAATCATTTACACTACTTTTCTAGTTTATAGTCCGATTGTTAGATAGAGATGAAATGCAGAAATTACTTGTATTGCTGCTCAACTTTGTATACATCTGGCGCTAGTTCCCGACACACTTCACACCAGTCTGCATAAAACTCAACAACAGTAGGCAGTCCATTTGAAAGAGCCTGCAAGTGACAAGAGAACAGGAGTACTGTTACAAATGGATGGCATTGTCCGCCACAAAATCCAGTCGACATCGTGACACTATCATTCTTCCGGTACAGGGGTGTATCCTCTAGCATTAACAGCTGGTCAACCAGGTCATGTTTCTGAATAGTAGTCCTCTACCTACTTAATTTTAGTTTTCGGCAATACTAGTTTCTAAGCATAAAACATTGCCGGAGGATGCATTAAATGAAAAGTCAAATATACAGACATATCTGTCAACCGGGCTTTTCAGATCATATATCTGGGCAAACATCATACCATAAACCAAGCTGATGCATCATGTACAAGAGTGGATGAAGATGTAAGATAAAACATATCTGGAGATAAGAAGTTTCTTATGGAAGGTACGGAGGAGAAGTGTTTATGGTCACAGCAATTAGAAAGCAAATCAGACTCGACATCTCAGAGATAGTTGTATAAAGACAGTATATCTAATGGATGCATGGTCTCAAAATAACTTGGTTCGAAATGTTCGACTTACTAGCTTTAAATCATGCGGACCACGTATGGTGATTGTTGATATATTTAGTATGAGAATATGTTATATTTAGTATGGGAATATCCTGAAATATGTTATATTTAGTATGGGAATATCCTGAGGACATATTTGGGATGCCAGAATATGCCACAGGATATTTCATTGGATATTCTATCATGTAAAGGCTATATAAAGCCTATGAGATTATCAATGAAATTAATCAATCAATCCAACATGGTATCAGAGCCACCTTTCCACAAATCCTAACCCTAGCTGCCACCAAACTCTAACCTAACCTTTCCCCCTCTCCCTCTCTCTCTCTCCCTCCCCGTTGCCGCTGCTGCTGTCGCTACTGCTGCTGCGGCTACTGCTGCCGTGGCTGCTGCTGTGCGCGCCATGTAATGACCCGCTCCGCCCTAGCGGAATGCCGATTCAAACGGCAAGTGCAACGACTCGAACGAGCCGTCGACCCGAAGAGTTGGCATCGACCTGATGAAGAAACGATGCAAGACTTACATTGGCCCGTCAAAGATGAATCCAGACTTAGACTTTCAAAGGTGCGCTCGGAGCATCGCTCGGCCGATGCGAACATCGCTAAGGTGGGTGGCTCCGATGAACCCGTCTTTGCTTAGCCTAGACACATAACAATACGGACACTATTGCTAGAATCGCTAGGCGATAACACCGCGCATGCTAATCAATGACTCAACGCACCTAGCTAAGGGAATAATTCCATCTTGTATGCTTGTATAGAATATGGAAAAGAACATAGAAAATGTGAGAACTCTCGCGCCGCACTCCGCGCTCGTGCTAAGGCACGGGCTTACATTTCGAGTTCCTTATGCGTTCAACAATGAAACTATGACTGGATTACAACAATGAAACGGGAAGACTATCAACATAGTCGTTCCGAGTAGAGTATAGCAACATTGAAAGATTATGGGACCGATGGGTCGCCAAGGCGACTCCCGCACGGGGAGTTGCATAATATGTGAATGAAAGAACGAACGAATAAGTGAATGAATGAATCAACGAATGAATGAATGAATGTGTGAATGAATCAATGAACGAACGAACAAGTGAAAGAAAGAAAAGGAGAAATGAATAAAAGATAAGAAAAAAAGGAATGGTTAGCGACAGATATGACGGGCACGTGCAACGGGGCTCGCTACCCGCGCTGCACGGACGCCAACCTGGTCGATAACGCATTATGGCTAAGGGTTAGCCTACGGCTCGGAGACAGCCGTTAAGTTAAAATGACAAACAATACGAAATGGTCGTGGACAATCCCCTCGTATACGAGAGGTGGGAGACATAAGGGATTTCCAGCGGCACGGTCAAAGGGGGGACGTGGCCGGTCCAGACGGAAATCAAAGGGGACTTACGAGCTGTCTGGGTGTGGGCTTGGCCACCCAGGAGACGTAAGTGCAGGAGTATTTCAAGACGCTATCAACGTGTACCAGCCGCACGCTCTGAATAGTTGAGAAATACCAAGGGAGAAAGGGTCCAAAATGGCTTGTGGTGCCAGCGACCGGTGCATATAGATTAAGTGGGCTTTGCTGGTGGCAATCCACGTGCAAGTCCTTGCATTGAAACAAAGTAGTCTAAGTTAACTAAATGAAGTGCCTTCTGAACAGGCTTGAAATGTAACACATGAAAGGATAAAGAGTACTTCGTGAAATTGAGTTAGAAAATACGCCTACGTCACGCTAGGACCTGAGGCAGGGACACGCACTTGATATTGAAAGTTTATATAAATTGTTGACTAACTTGGTTTACTTTGGACAGGGAAGGCCGGCCGGTAAGTATGGGTAAGTCGTGCATGTATTTCCATGCAATACATCAAAATCGGTAACATGAGATAGGTCATGAAATATGCCATGAAACTGATCCTAAGGCAAGATTAGAAAGACAATAAATGATAGATGGTGCACAAAAGTAAATAGAACGTGTTTGGTAATGATAGCATTGTGGGCGAGCTAGCCTCCCCACCAGTGCATAACAATGTACTGATAACCCCACAGTTTGCTTGCAGGACGCAGGAGGCGTCGTCGGGTGCGGAGCTCCCCTCGAACGTGCTAAGGCGCAGAGCCAACTCTGGAGCCTTGGAGCGTTGCAAGGAGCTGAAGCACCATATACAGGACATAATGTATCGGAATATCGCCATGAATCATTCCATCTTGTAAGCCATTTGGCACGCCTTTTATGTTTCAGAGAGAGAGCTTGAGCGATTTGTAATCTCGGCCTAGCGCCGCTTGTAAACTTCTTGAATGTCAATAAAGAGTTTGAATTCGCTTCAATTTGTGTTCATTTACTTTCCGCTGCAAATGGGAACACTCTGTGCGACTCTGTGGCCTAGCTCAAATCGGCCGTTTATGGACTTAACCTTGCACGGGCGCAACCTAGGCCCGCGCGGCATCACGCCTTAGCGAGGACGATCGCTCCTGCGGGAGCGGGGCGTGACAGATTGGTATCAGAGCACGGCTTTACGTCCTTGGACTTCATTTCGATTCTCTCAGTTTTGAAAGCTCATTTTGAAACAAAAGAAGTGTACGCTCTCTCTCGTTGTGCCTTGGGATGTTCCATACAATAAGTCTAATATTTTTAAAAGCTCAAACGAGTACTCGGTTGAACGGGATCGATAGGAGAAGGCCTTTATGCCAAACCACGACGGACTCGAGTTGGAAGGAACGCATGCTAAAAGTTAGCAAACGCAGTGCGTACTTGAATAACCTTACGCTGAAAGTAGCGAACGTATACGCGAGACCGAAGTATAGTTCGAACGGGATGGTTATGCACGCAGCCTTTTGGCTAAGTTGTACGGAGTATCACGCACCTAGACCTTCTGGTGCGAACGAGTTTGCGAGCGAGACCGACTATCGCTCAGACGAGAATAAGTGATACTTAGAACGTATGTTGATAGAGACGCTACTTGACCAACGCTAAAGCGAGCACGGGAGATGGTTCTTAGACTTTGAGGAATGGGCGAACGCGCGATTGAACACATCGATTGGGAATCAAATGATCTTTTGAGGATTTGTAGAATGACTTGACCTCCCGAGTGGTGTATGTGATAGCTTCGAAGAAGAATAAGAGCGAGTGTCGACGACTTGTCGAGTGGCTCGAACCCTGAGTGGTGTATGGACGATATAGAAATTGTTCGAGCGAGACTATTGGATTTGCGGATAGAACGAGTATGTCGGCAAGCGATGATATCGCACAAAGCCTTAGAATGAGTAACGCTTAGTTGGTCATGATTCGGGAGTCTCAAACGAGATATTGTTCGGACGAAATGTGAATGTGTAGTGCAAGTACAAAACAAGTTGAATAGAGAGTCGGAACGATGAAACGAATGGAGGTCTTGGTCGAGGAAACATAGAAGATCGTGCATGCGATTTTGAATTTAGTCGAAGGGATTGAAACTTGAGTTGAGGTGAAATACCCATGGACGATATCGAAGATAGCACGATCGGAAGATAACGTGCATGGAAAACGTTGGTTTGGAGATACGAGAATGACTAAGGATTTGGAATGGATGTTGCTCAATGAAGAGTTAGCACGAGATAATGTGAATTGAGGAATTAAGTTGCACGACTCGAAATTCGTTGCAAAAGGAAGATCGTCAGGTTATGTACATCATCGATGGTATTGAGGCGTATCAAAGATCGATGTACGATAACTCGGGGGTACTCTGGTTCGATGAATGATGATCATGTTAGAAATTATTTCAAGGGATGCTATGTTGGAGAATTTGGATAGAAATGAACGTTTGGATGAAGAAGGGAAGTGACTTGATTGTTCGGTGATAACCACAGCGACAACGATCTTGTCTTGAGCGAGCGCAACTCCAGCCTCGCACATGCGTCACGTCGGATTTGGGACGATCGTTCCGCGTGAGCGTTGGTATGGTGATTCATGTCCAGCGGGAATGATCGAACTCGAAATACCTTGACAGGACAATTTTGATTGCTACGACATGTGGTTTGAAGCGAAGGCGAATTTGAGGATTGATAGGACGTATAATAGACGGCGAAGTAAAGTCGAGGATTGAGTAGGCCCAATCCGCGTATCGAAAATGAGTAAGTCCAGACGCAACGCAAGAGTTACGTCCCGATGAGAACGATTATTCCGCGGAAATGTTGACATGGTGATTCATGTCCGCCGTAGATAGTCAGACTTTCGTGAGATCGGGGCGCGACATATTGCAAGGCTAGACGACCTTGTGATCGACTACGTGAATTGGATAGGATGGATAGGTGGATTGTATCAAACATACTTGAAGAGATAGACTACGGTAATTGTTATTGCGGACGCACGATATTGACATGTCAAGGATTTGATTGAGGACAACCTATCGTAGGATGACTTTCCTAAACGAGCTTGAACTTGGAGCGGAGAATGTGTTGATGCGAATAGGGTGAACGATGCTTGATGTTTAGAAATTTGAGCGAAACGAACTTGGGTAGAAACTCCCGTACAAACGAACAAATGGTTTGACCATAGGATTTGGGGCGAGCTTCGTGCAGCAGCCTTGCACGATAAGCCACGGACTTGACTTGTAACTATGACCCTGTGAGATGACCTAGCGGATAGGCGGACGACCCTATGCCGAGTGATTAAACTTGTGCGATTGACCTTACAGTATCGTCTGGACGGACGATAGACTTGGGGCAGCAAGACTTAGAGTAGGACGGGGAACAGGGAGTGTGCGTGAACGACGACGAGATTGGCCCCAAACAAAGCGAACGATAGGAATGGATGATACGCAAGTAAAGTTGGGATAATGAATTGAATCATTGATAGGAAGACGTACTCGATGATAGTGCAATACTTGGTCTTGAATCGGACGGAAAGTACTTAAGACTTGGTCGACTCCGCTAAGAAGAAGAAATCGTATTGATTTCGTAGACAAGAACGCTTGAGAAACGAATCGGATCATCTCGAGGATCAAGATAACGATAGTGAGATGCACGCGAGTTCGGTTTTAAATCGAAGTTAGTGAAACGATCGGCAAATCAAAACTATCACGAGTAGCTTGTCCGACTTCGCTAATCGCTAAGCCTGGTTGAAATGTACGTATTCGGGGGACGCCTTGAATATGTGCACAGTCCCCACGCAGCGATATGATGAACTCGAATGCAGCTGCAAGGGGTGTTGAGATGCGCATGAACAAATAAGTGAATGAATGGACAGTCATTCAATAAAATTCACCAAACGCATGCAACATAAAACTTGGAAGGATAACCGAGCATAGTTCGATGCCATCGAACGATAGAGCCGTTCGATAGAATTGTCTAAGAAACACGACGACACGAGTTAAGGAATGGTAGGATGACCTGCACTCAGGAAGTCTCGAGGACGAGACTTGTTTTGAGTGGTGTATTATGTAATGACCCGCCCCGCCCTAGCGGAACGCCGATTCAAACGGCAAGTGCAACGACTCGAACGAGCCGTCGACCCGAAGAGTTGGCATCGACCTGATGAAGAATCGATGCAAGACTTACATTGGCCCGTCAAAGATGAATCCATACTTATACTTTCAAAGGCGCGCTCGGAGTATCGCTCGGCCGATGCGAACATCGCTAAGGTGGGTGGCTCCGATGAACCCGTCTTTGCTTAGCCTAGACACATAACAATACGGACACTATTGCTAGAATCGCTAGGCGATAACACCGTGCATGCTAATAAATGACTCAACGCACCTAGCTAAGGGAATAATCCCATCTTGTATGCTTGTATAGAATATGGAAAAGAACATAGAAAATGTGAGAACTCTCGCGCCGCACTCCGCGCTCGTGTTAAGGCACGGACTTACATTTCGAGTTCCTTATGCGTTCAACAATGAAACAATGAATGTATTACAACAATGAAACGGGAAGACTATCAACATAGTCGTTCCGAGTAGAGTATAGCAACATTGAAAGATTATGGGACCGATGGATCGCCAAGGCGACTCCCGCACGGGGAGTTGCATAATGTGTGAACAGTGTTCTAAAAATCGGCCTAGGCGGCCGCCTAGGCGGCGCCTAGGCGCTAGGCGGCCGCCGGCCGCACCGAAAAGGCCCTAGACGGCCGGCCTAGGCGCTGGGCGGGCCTAGGCGGGCCTAGGCGGGCCTAGGCGGGCCTAGGC
The DNA here is from genome assembly GCA_029216955.1 of Iris pallida. Lineage (NCBI taxonomy): Eukaryota > Viridiplantae > Streptophyta > Magnoliopsida > Asparagales > Iridaceae > Iris > Iris pallida. The sequence continues at coordinate 3,527,101 of JANAVB010006400.1, forward strand.
GGGCCTAGGCGGCCCTAGTCGGACCTAGGCGGCCCTAGTCGGCCTAGGGTTAGGGTTAGGGTTAAATTTTTTTGAAATTTTGAAAAAAAAATCAAAAAAAAAATATTCATATTTGACAAAATTAAATACTTACCTCCCGCCGCCGTCGCCGTCGCCGTCGTCGCCGCCGTCGTCGCCGTCGTCGTCGTCGCCTGCTGTTGCTGCTGTTGTTGCTGTTGCTGTCGCCGCCGCCGCCGCCGTCGTCGTCCTCGTCGTCGTAGTAGGGGAGGAGGAGGGAGAGAGGAGCGGAGGGGAGGAGAGAGGGGAGAGGGGAGCAGAGAGGGGAGGAGGAGGGGAGAGAGGAGCGGAGGGGAGGAGAGAGGGGAGAGAGGAGTGGAGGGGAGGAGAGAGGGGAGAGGGGAGGGGAGCGGAGGGGAGGAGGAGAGGAGTCTGTGGAGACTCTGAGACTCTCTCTCCTCTCCTCCCCCTTTATAAGTTTTTTTTTTCCAAGTAAAAAAAAAAAAAAAAAACATTGAAACTACCAACAAACATGGGATTCGAACCCATCACCTCATGTAAAATCTTAAATATAGCTACACTAGCCATAAAAGCCCAATAATTTTTATGTCTATAAGTAACATACATATTATTTATAGATATACTCATGAACAAAAAAAAAAAAAAAAAAAAATCTGCCGCCTAGGCGGCGCCCTAGGCGCTAGGCGGGCACTCGGCGCACCGATTCCGCCTAGCGAAATCTATAACATTGTGTGTGAATGAAAGAATGAACGAATAAGTGAATGAATGAATCAACGAATGAATGAATGAATGTGTGAATGAATCAATGAACGAACGAAGTGAAAGAAAGAAAAGGAGGAATGAATAAAAGATAAGAAAGAAAGGAATGGTTAGCGACAGGTATGACGGGCACGTGCAACGGGGCTCGCTACCCGCGCTGCACGGACGCCAACCTGGTCGATAACGCATTATGGCTAAGGGTTAGCCTACGGCTCGGAGACAGCCGTTAAGTTAAAATGACAAACAATACGAAATGGTCGTGGACAATCCCCTCGTATACGGGAGGTGGAAGACATAAGGAATTTCCAGCGGCACGGTCAAAGGGGGGACGTGGCCGGTCCGGACGGAAATCAAAGGCGCTTACGGGCTGTCTGGGTGTGGGCTTGGCCACCCAGGAGACGTAAGTGCAGGAGTATTTCAAGACGCTATCAACGTGTACCAGCCGCACGCTCTGAATAGTTGAGAAATACCAAGGGAGAAAGGGTCCAAAATGGCTTGTGGTGCCAGCGACCGGTGCATATAGATTAAGTGGGCTTTGCTGGTGGCAATCCACGTGCAAGTCCTTGCATTGAAACAAAGTAGTCTAAGTTAACTAAATGAAGTGCCTTCTGAACAGGCTTGAAATGTAACACACGAAAGGATAAAGAGTACTTCGTGAAATTGAGTTAGAAAATACGCCTACGTCGCGCTAGGACCTGAGGCAGGGACACGCACTTGATATTGAAAATTTATATGAATTGTTGACTAACTTGGTTTACTTTGGACAGGGAAGGCCGGACGGTAAGTATGGGTAAGTCGTGCATGTATTTCCATGCAACACATCAAAATCGGTAACACGAGATAGGTCATGAAATATGCCATGAAACTGATCCTAAGGCAAGATTAGAAAGCAATGAATGATAGACGGTGCACAAAAGTAAATAGAACGTGTTTGGTAATGATAGCATTGTGGGCGAGCTAGCCTCCCCACCAGTGCATAACAATGTACTGATAACCCCACAGTTTGCTTGCAGGACGCAGGAGGCGTCGTCAAGTGCGGAGCTCCCCTCGAACGTGCTAAGGCGCGGAGCCAACTCTGGAGCCTTGGAGCGTTGCAAGGAGCTGAAGCACCATATACAGGACATAATGTATCGGAACATCGCCATGAATCATTCCATCTTGTAAGCCACTTGGCACGCCTTTTATGTTTCAGAGAGAGAGCTTGAGCGATTTGTAATCTCGGCCTAGCGCCGCTTGTAAACTTCTTGAATGTCAATAAAGAGTTTGAATTCGCTTCAATTTGTGTTCATTTACTTTCCGCTGCAAATGGGAACACTCTGTACGACTCTGTGGCCTATCTCAAATCGGCCGTTTATGGACTTAGCCTTGCACGGGCGCAACCTAGGCTCGTGCGACATCACGCCTTAGCGAGGACGGTCGCTCCTGCGGGAGCGGGGCGTGACACGCCACCCCCCCTCTCCCCGCACGTAGGAGAGGACGACGAGGACGAAGGAGACACCGATGCCTAGATCTGATGAAATCAGACATGTTCGGATCTAGGAGAGGACGACGAGAACGAGCGTGAGTCGTTGAGCAAGCGTGACGTGATCGGAGAAGAAACATCGATGGAGGCCATCCTCAAGAAGCTGGATGCTACAGATGTTGCGACGTTGATGAAGATGTCGGCTGGTGAGAGCACGACACGAACGTCGCCAAAGTTGAAACTTCCCTCCATCGATCTGAAGCTGGACGGACCAACCACTTATCTGAGTTGGTGATTTACATCTGGCTTCTCAATTCCTTAGTCCAGTCTATTGCCTCCACAGTAGATGGCATTGAGATGGTGAAAGACGTGTAGGAGAAGTTGAGGAGAACCTATGATGGTGTGGGGAACAACTTACGGATCTTCCAGATAAAAGGAGAGATCGACGACATCGTACAGGGAGAGAAGACGGTGCAGGAGTACACCACAGAGTTGGAGCGTCTCTGGCTGGATTATGATCACTCCTCAAAACGGACAAGCTACGGGGACCCAAAGTGCAAGGAGAGACATGTGTGTCTGCAGGAGAGAACGATGAAATTCCTCAAAGGGCTGACTACAGCATTTGCACATAGGACAGCCTTACTCCTCGCCCAACCAGAGATTCCTAGTCTCGAGGAGGCTATCTCAGCCATGATCCAGGAGGAAACGCGCATCAGACTACAGACGGGGACAGATGGTCCCCCCGAAGCAAAGTCAGCACTCGCGGTTACTAGCTCGGGCGACACAGGATCCAAGGGAGAGCTCTTGCAACACAATCGGCAGTGCTACAACTGCGGGGAGATGGGCCATTATCGGTATGCTTATACCAAACCACCTAAGGAGGGAGACTCAGGTGGTGGACGAGGACGAGGATATATTGAACGTGGTCGTGGTCGAGGGGGTCGACGAGGCGACCGAGGAGGGTATCGGACAAACCTGCTAGTAGCAGAAGGGAATGGAGAAGCTGCTGGCACCTTTACTGAGGAGGATCAGGCACTGCTGGACATGCTGGAGAAAAATCAGAGAGCGTCAGCCGAGGGAGACAGGAGGAGTGGAACAGAGGAGGCATCCACCCCATTCTTCGTTGGAGGCAGCGCCGCTATGTATGCCCACCCATCAGAAGGTATTGACGAGTCACTTGTTGTTGCATCTATGTCTTCTCTTAAAACGTTAGACTGGATTATCGACTCAGGAGTATCTCGGCATGTGACCGGGAATGCTAGTGAGTTTTCTTCATACACTCACCTAGCATCAGCAGACACCATTCAGACTGCAGACGGCACTTTCCAGCCAGTGGTCGGTAAGGGTACTGTTAATTGTACAGGTTCAGTAAGTTTATCCAATATTTTACATGCTCCATCATTTCCAGTCAGTCTTCTGTCTATTAGTTCTATAATTCTTCAACTTAAATGCATTGTTTCTTTTGATATTCCTAAGGTGATCTTCCAGGAGAAAGGGACGGAACGAAGACTTGGGACTGGCACTTGGCATGAGGGACTGTGGTACCTAGATCGAGAAGGACTGAACTCAACATTGGTATCTATGGCAGAGAAGGCTGGAATGGGAGAGCTGCAGCAGAGGACTGAAGATACTTTGATACTTCATCATAGGAGGATGGGACATTCTTCCTTTGATACTCTAAGTTATATCCAGAGATTTATGCAAAAACAAATAAACAAAAATTAGTATGTGATGCATGCGAGTTAGAAAAACTTACTAGAAGCACATATGTTGGTAGTGGTCATAAGAGCTCTTTTGCTTTTGAGGTAGTACATTCTGATGTTTGGGGTCCATATGCTACTAACACTATGAATGGGTATAAGTACTTTGTTTCCTTTATTGATTGCGCATCTCGTGTCACCTGGCTGTATCTGATGAAAAATAAGAGTGGTGTATCTGCCTGTTTTCGGGATTTTCATAAGCATGTCCAGACTCAGTATGTCACGTCCCGCTTCTCGAGTGGAATGGTGACGTCATAACACATCCCCAGGCTACGCGCCGAAATCGCAATTGTCGCCCGTAGTCATCAGCAGAATGGAAAATACAAGGAGTTTACATGGAAATAAATATAGTGTAGCTATTATACAGGAAACTTTTCCAACAATGCTTTTACAAGTTTATTACAAAAGTAATTTACAAGATAACTACGATAGTGCTGGTCATAACTGTAGGTAGTCCGGACAATTTACTCCTCGTTGTAGTGCGGCGATACTTCGGCGGAGGCGTCTTCTTCTTCTTCTTCACCTAGTGAACAAATACTAGGTCGTTTAGAAAACGACAAGCAAGTCCTCGGCCAAGAACGGTGAAAGTTAAAACAAAATAAAGAAATATGTAGTTTTTCTTTTGAGAAAAGACAGGGATATACCAACTTGCACTACTATATATATATATATATATATATATATATATATATATATATATATATATATATTTTGAAGCAATGGGTACTTGTGGCGAACTCGCCTCCACCGAGGCTCGAACTCCCGACCACTTGAAGCAATGGATATATATATATATATATATATCTTTGCTTTAGTAAAATCAAAGAATGTAAACATCGTCCTACTCCATGAATAGTAAGATTTCCGAGCTTCCCTTGAGCTTTTAGTAGGATTCGCTTCCCTTGAGCAAACAGGAAAGCTGCCTACCTATAATAGGCAGAGTTGTTTCTGGAGTAAAATGAAATTTAATGCAATGCAGTTTTAAGAACAATACTCTGAATAATCCTCTAAATATTTCCCGTAAACAATTCCGTTGACCTGGGATCAGGCTGTGAATTCCGAGCCTCCCTTGGGCTAAAACCATCTATTTGATGTTACTGTCAAAATAGATGCATTGATTTCCGAGATTTCCGAGCCTCCCTTGGGCTAGTACCCTCTACTTGAAAATAGATGTACTGATTCACGAGATTTCCGAAATACTGATCAACTTTTGTTATTATGTTACGGGATATCTAGGGATATTCAGTTGTTCTCCCCGCCCAATGCTTCCTAGATAAGAACCTTTCTAAAATTTTCGAAAGTCAAAAATTTGTCTATCTTCTAAATTTTCCAAAAATTTTGGCAGTCTCCTTTGTATTTAGGAACCCCGAAAATTAACAAAGATATATATATATGAAAAAAAATCCGGGTTCGCCGACCCCTTCGGTGGAGCAAACCTCAACACCGGACCACGCAGTAAATAAAATGGGCTCGCCGACCCCTTCGGTGGAGCAAACCTCAACACCGGACCACGCAGTTATGAACAAAAGAAAACTTGAGACTCTTACCTGAGCAAGCAATTTTTACCTTTCCTTTAGCAATTTAATCGGGTTGCGGCTTGCGACTTGTTTTCCAGTTATCAGAATAGAGCAATACTTAATGTTTATCCAAATTATACTAGTTAATATGCAAAGGCTTAAAATGACAATGTTTATATATATATATATATATATATATATATATATATATATATATATATATATATATATATATATAATGTAGATAGTATGCAAAACCAAATCAAAACAAAATCCTTCCATATCCATATATCAATCCTTGAAGGTGCACGAAGCAGAAAAATGTAGAAACGAAATTTATTTCTAATTATGAACACACAAAATTGAGCACTTATTTGTAAGTAGGGAAAATACAAGGTTCTTGTACTTTTTACCTTCCCAGTGTGCGGTCCAGTTGTTCAGTTCCTATGTGTATGTCAGACTTACCTTTGGAGAGTCCCATATGTCTACATGTGTTTAATTTGTTCATCAAAATTCAAGTCCAGATAATTCATGTCCACAATCAGTTCTTTCCTTCAAGTATTATTTGTTGCCCAAATGCATATAAACTTATCCGGTTTACGTCACATACAATTATTCCAGTGTCTAAGTATAATAATTTTAATCCCTTTATCTATGTTTATCAAAATTGAAATTTTTACTAGAAACCAGAAATTTCAAAAGTTTTAGAGTTCACAAATTAGTCAAACAGTATCAAAATTTCAGAATTTAAAGTTAAACAATAAGTAGAGGAATTATCTTAAGTTATAATTCCATATTATGATCTTATGAATAAAGAAATTGACATTTAATTTGTAATTTCAGATTTATAAATAAACCTATACATGTTCAAAATTAATTTTAAGAATCAAAATGGAGTATTCCTAAAGAAAGAGGAAGAGGGAAAGAGGACTTGCCTTGGGTTTTGAGATGATCTAAACTTTTCCACAAACCCTAATTTGAATCCAACAACAAATATTCTTGTTAGCAACTCTAACCTAATTTTAAATTAGGAATAAATATAGAGGTTAGGAAATGAAGAGGGAATTAGAAATTACCTAGGATTTGCTTTGAAATTGGAAGTGGAAGAGGAAGAGGAAATGGAGGAAGAAGATGGAGTGGTGGAGGTGGCCGGGGAGGGGCAACCGGCGGCGGCGGCGGGCGGCTGGCGGCGGCGGGTGGTTGGCGGCGGGCGGCAGCGGCAGCGGCGGTGGGGTGGGGTCGGGTGTGTGTGTGTTTTTCTTTTTTTGTGTGTAGTGTGGGTGTGTGTGGGTTTATATAGAGAGGGGAAAAGTAGTGAAGTGTTTGTGTGTGTGTGGGGGAACTTATATAGAGGGGAGGAGGTGGTGAGGTGTCCCCCCCCTCCATAAATTCATGGGACACATAACCCCCTCTAGGGTTAGGGTTTAGGGACACTTGGTCCATTAGGGTTAGGTTTTAGGGACACTTACATGGCATGACATGTGTCATGCCATGGAAAATTCTCTTTTCCCTTTTTTTTTTTGAAAACAATCAATAGTAATAATAATAATAATAATAATAATAATAATAATAAATAATAAGAGTATGACAAGTCTACTTCCCTTAGAAAAATTTCGTCCTCGGAATTTGAAATAACTAGTACCACAATTGATTGCTAACCTGGCTTAGGGAATAGATACGGATATTGCCTTCGCATGTCTTCTTCTTTCTCCCAAGTTGAATTTCCAGGAGAATCCTTGCTCCAAGCGACTCGTACTAATGGGATGATCCGATTGCGGAGTACCTTCTCCCTTCGATCCAAGATCCCAACGGGTTTCTGTTCTATCCGTAGTGTAGGTCCAACGGTGATTTCTGAATGGTCGAGTATATGGCTCGGATCCGACACATATCTTCGTAACTGGAAAACATGGAATACATTATGGACTCCCTCTAGCGTTGGTGGTAAGGCAAGCCGATATGATACATTTCCTACTTTCTCCAATATGTCGAAGGGTCCAATGTATCTCGGACTCAGTTTTCCTGATCTGGTCCCGAATCTGATGGTCCCCTTAGTTGGTGAAATCTTCAGAAACACATGCTCTCCAGGTTGAAACTCCAGTATTCTTCGATGCTTATCAGCCCACATCTTTTGTCTATCCTGGGCTGCTTGCAGGTGACTTCTTATTGCTTTGACTATATCCACAGTTTGTGTTACTAGTTCTGGTCCCAGTAATTGTCTCTCTCCTACGTCGGTCCAACATACCGGCGATCTGCACTTTCTACCATATAGTGCTTCAAAAGGAGCCATTTTGATGCTATCATGGTAACTGTTGTTATATGAAAATTCTACCAAATGTAGATGATCATCCCATGTTCCTCCAAAATCTAAAATACAAGCTCTCAGCATATCTTCTAGGATCTGAATGGTTCTTTCAGACTGGCCGTCTGTTTGGGGATGGTAGGCGGAGCTAAATTTCAGTTGAGTGTCAAGATTTTCTTGCAAGCTTTTCCAGAAGTGCGAAGTGAATCGGGTATCTCTATCCGATACTATACTCACTGGCACTCCATGCTGACTGACAATCTGTTTCATGTACATTTCTGCCAGTACCTCTGTTGACTGTCCAACTCGAAAGGGCAGGAAACGAGCGGACTTGGTAAGTCTATCTACAATGACCCAAATAGCATTATTATCCCTTTGGGTCCTAGGCAATCCTGTCACAAAATCTATTGTGAGATGCTCCCACTTCCATTCGGGTATGGACAATGGCTGAAGAAGTCCTGCTGTCCTTTGATGCTCTGCTTTCACTTGTTGACATACGAGACATTTGGATACAAATCTGGCGACTTCTCTCTTCATTCCGTGCCACCAAAACGTTTGTTTCAAATCTTTATACATTTTAGTGCTGCCCGGATGAATGAAATATTGTGAGTTGTGGGCTTCTGACATAACCTCTGTTCTTAAATCTCCACTGGGCACACATAGTCGATTTCCGAATCTTAGCGATCCGTCCGGATGCTTCCTTATCCCGGTCTGGAGCCCTGCTTCTGTTTGTTTCCAAATTTTCTGAAGTTTTGAATCACTTTGTTGGGCTTCCTTAATTCTATCTATTAAGGAGGATTGCACTTGTAAGTTTTGCCATATCCCTTCGGTTATCGGGCATATTACTTCAATTCCCATTTTCCTCAAATCCTCAAGAATTTTCTTGGGTGTATTCATAAAAAAAGCTTCGGGCCTTCTACTTAAGGCATCAGCCACCTTATTAGCCTTGCCTGGGTGATATGTTAGCTCCATATCAAAGTCTTTCAGTAACTCCAACTATCTTCTTTGTCTCATATTGATCTCCTTTTGCGTGAAGACATACTTTAAGCTCTTGTGGTCTGTGTATATTTTGATTCTTTCTCCGTATAAATAGTGTCTCCATAACTTGAGTGCGAATACCACCGCTGCAAGTTCGAGATCATGAGTTGGATAATTCCTTTCATGTGTCTTTAATTGTCGGGATGCATATGCTATGACTCTTCCGTGCTGCATCAGTACACATCCTAGACCCTTTCCTGATGCATCACTATATATCTCATATCCTCCCGAACCAGATGGTAATGCCAGTATTGGGGCTGAAATTAATCTTTCCTTTAATTCGTTAAATGCTGCTTGACATTTCTCCGTCCAGTTAAACTTTTCTTCCTTTCGGGTAAGACGGGTTAAAGGTTCTGCAATTCTTGAAAAATTCTCTACGAATCTTCGGTAATAACCAGCCAGTCCTAAGAAACTTCTGATTTCTGCTACGGACTTAGGTGTCGGCCAAGACTTGACTACTTCCACTTTCTTTAGATCTACCGAGATACCTTCTCCGCTGATAATATGTCCTAGAAATGGTATTTGGTCCAGCCAAAATTCACATTTACTAAGCTTGGCATATAATTGTTCCTCCCGCAGAGTTTGCAGCACTATCCTTAAGTGTTTTTCATGCTCCTCTTCACTTTTGGAGTATATAAGAATGTCATCAATGAATACAATTACAAATTTATCCAGATATTGATAAAATACTCGGTTCATCATGTCCATAAATATAGCTGGTGCATTTGTCAACCCGAATGGCATAACTAAGAATTCGTAATGCCCATACCGAGTTCTAAATGCAGTCTTTGGAATATCTTCCTTCTTTACCTTCACTTGATGATATCCGGATCTCAAATCAATTTTTGAAAATACCTTTGCCTCCCCTAACTGATCAAACAGTTGATCGATCCTAGGTAAGGGATATTTATTCTTAATGGTAACCTCATTCAAGGCCCTATAATCAATCACTAGACGTAGGGTACCATCCTTCTTTTTCACAAATAACACTGGTACACCCCATGGCGAAGCGCTGGGCTGAATAAATCCCTTGAATAATAATTCCTTTATCTGTTTATTTAACTCAGCTAGCTCCTCCTTGTTCATTGGGTATATCTTTTTGGCTATGGGTGCAGCTCCAGGTATTAAATTTATAGAAAATTCTACAGCTCTATCTGGGGGTAGCCCTGGCAATTCTTCTGGGAATACGTCCTTAAATTCTTCTACTACCCTTGGGAATGATTGCTCTGCCACTCCTTGCAGCAGTACTGGTAATTCAAATTTCTCTAGTTCTTCTGTATTGAATTCATTCTGGTCTCATACAAATTCATAAAATTCTCCGTCAGGGAGTTGAAAGGAAACTTTCCCCTGACCGCAATCTATATTGGCTAATGTTGCAGTTAGCCAATCCATACCCAATATTATATCATAGTTGCTTGTTGGAAAAATGAGCAACCGGGTACGAAAAGCTCCGCCACCCAATTTTATGGGACATCTACTACATACCCGACTGACTTCTACTACTCCATTACCGGTGAGGACTTTCAGTGATTTAGGCAGAGGTTGTGACTCTATTTCACGTTGTGATATAAAAGAAGATGCTATAAATGAATGGGTAGTCCCGGAATCAAATAATACTGATGCTGGATATGCAGAAATTAAAATAGTACCTGAAATTACTTCTCCAGGGATATTTGCATCTTCAGTTCCCATTATAAACGCTTGTCCTTGCCTATTCCTCTTCTTGTTATTATTTTGGGCTTGAGCCGCCCGTTGTGCTTGTTGAAACTGATATGCCTGAGGTGCATAGGGCGGCCTGTGCTGATTTCCATAAGCCATACCTGCTTGTGGTATTGGTGCCTGCACTATAGGTCGAGGTTGATTTCCTTGAACTGGAGGTCGGTATCCTTAATTGAAGCTTTGTGTGGTTGCTCCAGTTGCAGGCAACTGAGGGCATTGATTGGTTGGATGGTTTTCTGCTCCACATTTCAAACAAAGCCCCAATCTTTTTCTACATACATTTATTTTGTGTCCTGGTTTGTGACAATAATTGCAAATAATGGACCTATCCGGGTTACCATTCTGAGGACGCTTAGGCGGTCCTTGCCAATGATTCATGTTGGAGGATGCCCCTTCCTCGAAGGTTCTCTTAGATTGCGATGACCGGAAAGGTTGCTCTTCCTTTAGTATTCTTTCCTGGTCTCGAGCAGCTTCTGTTGCTTCAGAAAAGGTTTGGCACCGATAAGATGCGACCCTACTTTTCAGTTGGGTCCCAAGTCCCTCTACGAACCTAGATGTTTTCGTTTTTTCATCCGCTATCATGTTAGGGACAAATCGACTAAGCCTGGAAAATTCCGCAGTGTACTCATCAACTGTGCGTCTCCCTTGTTTCAGATAGTTGAATTGTCGTTCTAATTCTATCCGTGCTGACTTAGGATAGAATCTTTCTTCAAATTTCTTCTTAAATTCAGCCCATGACATGTCCTTGTCAGAATCTTCTGGATACTCGGCGCTCCACCAGTATCCAGCAATGTCCTCCAGCTGGATGCGGATTGCTGGTACCATATCCTCGGGTTTAACTTTTGCAGCCTTCATCAGACCTTCAATGGTTCTCAGCCATTGACCTGCTTCCATTGCATTTTCAGTTCCCTTAAACTTGGGTGGCCTAAGATCCCTGAATTCCTTTAGGGTTTTATCCTTGGTATTATTGGAACTCTGCATTTGTTCCAATATCATGGTATTTGTTGCATGGGCAGCATTGGCCTGCTGACTATTAGATTCCAATAGTTGCTGGAACAAACGGAACATATCAGCCACGGTTGGTTCGGTTGATGCTTGAGGTGGTGGATCATTTGGTTGATCATGGTTGTCCATATCCTGAAATTAAAAGACACAATCCTTAGGAAATATTTGACTCACAATGTTTATTTATAACAAGGTGTACAGCAAAACCATATATTTCATTATAATGAGAGTAATACAAAATGTTGTTTCTACTCCCAACTTTACATTTGTCTACATTCTTCTCACCTAGCCTACTCATGTCACTCAACCTTCCCAAAATGTGAGATAGTAATCTATTCTATCCCTACCTATCCCTACTCATATACATATCTGCTGATTTCCAAAATACCATACAGCAGACAAAAGAGGACTCCTTCACTATATATATATATGGTTAGGATTTTCTTATGCTATAGCCTCGATGAGGATCCTTTCCTCAGTGAGGATGTCGACCTCTGGATGGAGTCTTTCAAAGTCGTCTAGTGTACCCTCATAGCCATGTAGTCCGATGTAAATGCGGTTTGGATCTCGGACATGCAGGCAGTAGGTTGTATTTTCATAATATACTTCGGCTCCGTCCTCGATGTCCCTGATAATGGGACGCATGATTACATAAAACACTTGGTAGACATGAACATCGTACCAATCGGGTGCATTCCACATTATTCTTGCATAGCGTTGGTAAAAGTACAGAGTGTAATCGCTCCCATCCCATTCCAAACTCGGCATAAACAGGTCCATACCTACATTCATAATATCCTCAAGTAAGAAGTACTTACAAGGAATACAAGAATATAGGAAAAGCATATTTTATTTATTGGCAGCACAATATGCTCCTACTACATACATTTATACATTACATCCCTACTACATACATTCATACTTTACTTACATATTGGGGATCTAATACTTATTTTACATCCTTTACATAACTAGGGATCTAATACTTATTTACACATCTACATTTACACATCATCCACATTCTGGGGGTCTAAATCCACATTCGCCTTATGTTAAGGATCTTTGCCTCTGGGTACGTCTGCTTCCATTCTTCTAGAGTACCGTTACGTTCGGTTTCTGGACCTTCAGAGGGTTCCGCCTTGATCAGGACATAGTAATGCACCGTATTATAATATACTCTTCTTTCATCCACTATATCTGTCACCACCGGATATTTCAGCTCGTAATGTACCCCATAGGCTTCTATCAAGAGCAACCTCAATCATAAATTTCAAGTACATGACCGAGATTCTTTACTAACAAGAGCAACCTCAATCATAAATTGCGTATTCTAAAGCCATTTAAGACAATACAGATTTTTTTTTTTAAATTTCAGTGCGCTAAATTCCTTAATTACTCATTTCTCCCCTGAATTTCCTCTAGTATTACCATATAGCCACCTAATTCAGATAGACAGAGAGAAGATGAGGCATGAAGTCAGAGGTTGTGCATTCTAAAGAGGATATAGCATATGATCTGTTTTATTGAATGTTGCAACAAAAGAGTTGCTTGAATACCCTAAACAAGATGGCTCCTTAGGATATTTGGCAATGACGCACCAAATTCTCTGTGCTTTTGTTAGGAAATCTCAGCACTCGTGTGACCACCCAGACCAGCACCTTCTCGTCAATGCTAATTATTTTAACTTACAAACTCGTATCTAATCCTTCAATTGGAATTTTTGATTATTTGGCAACAGCACACCAAGATTTGTTGAGAAAATACTTATGAAGACAAGAAAAAGAGCCATTTTACAGTTCTTGGCACCCCACTTATGCAAGGATGATAATGTTAGCACCGTAGAAGAGAGTAATTTTATAATGAAGAAATATGCAGTGGGCCAATGAAGAAAAGATCAATATTTTTATGACTTATCGATACTTCCATAGATTATTGAACGGGTTTCTGAAACATAGTCATCAACGTGTCTTGAAATCATGACATGCAAAAGGAGTTGTAGCAATGTGAATATCTTAACTGATGCAGAAGGATGGACATGTACTGGATCATGGATGAGCAATTTAGAACACCAGCCTAGGTTAGCTTTGGTAATACAGGCATGAATTTGTGACATTTTGAATATTTAAAGATTCAAACCCTAATATTCTTAGAGTAAGAGCTTACTCTAAATTCTCATATTAATACTTTTAACTCCGCCCCTGTCTCTGATATAATCATCTTTAACATATTGTCATGCCACAATGCAGTACTAAGCATATTACTCCAAAATCTCTTGCTGCACATTGACATAGGTAAACATCAATTTACCAGTATAGCTCCCACATATATCCTGTTCAAACCCCAGGGTGGGTGGAATTTTTTTTGGTGAGTGGTGGTGGGGTTGGGGGTGGGGGGTCGGTGGGTGGGTGTTGGGAGTTAAACTTTTCCGAATTTGGTATTCCTACTACAACTGAAAAATATCAGAGGATGCCTAAAAAGGGTTTCTGGTGATGCGGTGATATGAAATGAAACAGTTAAACAACTACATAATACACAGAGCAATACAAATGACCATGAAGTGAAACGGCTAAACAACTACATAATACACAGGGCAATACAAATGACCATGTAATACAATGACAAAAAGACATGCAATTATGTTTGGCCACAGAAAACTAACCTCTTCATATGGCATGGCAACAGCGGATAGATCTTGCAAGGAAACACCGAAGTCAAGTTTTCTTGATAAGAATAATCCAACTGCAGCAAAACTAGTACCCAATGCAATTCGTCTATTAATATCTTTGTTTGGAAGGATGTTAGCTTCAGGAATTTCCGCAACAGAGCCATCTTTATTGTCAACCTTTACTGTATCAGGCTGAAGAATAGTATTGTCCTGCAACGCCAAAACACATGCAATCAAGCAACTCGTCTTAAGTGCAAGTTAACCGGACAAGGATGCCATTAATTCAAACGAAGATAAACCCAAGTTATGTTTACAAAGTGAAGACAAATTTAGGGATTTATGATTGGGGACATGTCATGGAAGTAGATGTAGTAGGAAGAATTTGGAAAGAGAAGAAGAAGTACATCCCATGTTACTTTGGTTGCTGATGGAATTAAGATTAGACACTAATGAGCGTATCAAGTAGGCTAGAAAGTTAAGATAATGGAAGATCATTAAAAACCCTTCTTCCCTTTCTTCCTCTTTTTACTTGAATCAAATTTAGGCTGAAGTTTGTCTTCGACATAGCTGCACCAAGGATATTAGGAAGACAAGACTTCTCCTTTATTGCAACAAACAATGGAAGAGGCAGAAGAGGTGCTTCTGCCTCTTTCGGCTCTACTTTACGTTGATAAGCAGCCTCTTAACTCTTTAAACAATAAAGGCAACACCATAGCTGTAGTAACCAAGATAAAACATCATCACACAAAGATAATACAAAATATAAAATAGGAGTAGCATTATATACTCGTAAATGGACCTTCACTAGCACTCCCTTTGCTATTCATAATTTGCAGTATCGGCCGATACCGATACCGATACAGTTTGACATGTCCCGATCCGATACCGACCGATATCGATACTGACCGATACCGATGTTGGGTATCTCTTTTTCGATCAATTCAATAGAGAAAATTGAACGAAAATGACCAATAAAAAACGGTGTAAAACAATAGTAAGATTGTAAAAGCATGTAAATGAAGAAAACTTATTTATTACAGACAAACCAATTAGCAAGGGGTGACTATTATTTCTTTTAATTTCAAAACTATTAAAAACAACACAAAAAATACTTCAATGTCTAAATAAATAAAATATTTATTCCAAAATTTTAATAATTATTTCTTTCCAATACAAAAAAAATCTGATACACATATCCGAAACTGCCGATACCTTCGATCCCGATACTCATAGGAAGGGTCTGATACCGATACTACGAACCTTGTTGATATTACAGCATGGTACAACCCCTAATTCATAATATTATTTCCTATATATATATATATATATATATATATATATATATATATATATATATATATATATTACAAAATAATGCTAGTGAAGATTGCACCACTAATTGTAGGGCCTAGGGAGGTTCGAGATGTATTCCGAATGACCCACGCTCCCACTTATGTAGGATCACGAGGAAACATTTTCAGTAGTACATGACACTTTTCACACAAGATGACTTGTATAGACATTTTTAGTATTTTATTGATTTCATAATGCTTAAGAAGATGAAGTTATCTGCTATTTATTGTAAGCTATGCCTTTGAAAACAATTTTTTTATATGGTACTCCATTAAACAGATCCATTTAGTTGAAAAGCATTTTATCCTTTCTAGTAGGAAAATATTAGAAAACAGTTATGTTGCATGTATACAGCAAAATGGTGTTTCTACCTGTATCCCCCGTATATGTGTCCCTATTCGTGCAATATAGATGACTACTTATTATAGCTATTTAGATATATCCGTGTATCCCATATACATAGGAAAACCGGCAATGCATGTTTAATTGTGCCAGATCTCTTAGCATCTTCAGTTGATTAAGCATGCCTCAGATCCTGTAACATTCTACGAATAGCATGACTAGCATCGCGTTCTTGACGGCTCCAAATACCATGGAGGAACGAAGCGTGTGCAGGAAACACTCAAAAAGTTAAATGAGGTCCGTATGTGTTAGGGGATATCGTGAATCGTGCCCAAATTCTAAGTTGGTTTGACTAACTGCGTGAGGTATTAGGATTAGGAATCCTAGTTCTTATTCCCTATCTTTGGGGTATAGGATTAGGAATATTTGTTTCCTTATTCTACGTTTGGGAAACTATAAATAGCTCCCAGGTAATCTGTAGAGGACAATCTCCATACGTACTCTTCTCTACAATAGTAAATTATTTACTTTAAATCTCTTGTTTTTGCAATTGATCGATTTTATTCTTGTGTGCGTCTAGTGGCGGATCCAGCCATGGGCTGGGGTGGGCTCTAGCCCACCCTTAAAAAAAAATTCATGTTTTTTTTTTTGTTTTTCATTGAGTTAGTCCACACCTAGCCCACCCCAGCTTGAATTTTTGGTTCCGCCCTTGTCTGCGTCCCGTCTGCTTGTTACTTGATCTATACATAACAGTATGGAGTATATTTATTTGACATTGATAGAGCTTAAGAATTGGTGTCAGAATTACCCAGTACTTGAATCTATTGCTTGTCTTGATGGATCTTGTAGTTAACATCTCTTTATGATGTTCGATCTTCCAACTTGATTCGGCCCTTAATGATAAAGATAAATCATTTGTCCTCTCTCTATTGATGGGGATGCAGAAGAGAAAAGAGAAAACTCTCTCTTTTGTGGCTGTATAAGTTGGTGACCATAACCCATAATGAATATATTTTTTGGAAATGGTAATTGTGTCGAACGCTCTCACCGGAAATCGATCTCCTAACCACTCGGGCCGCATGCCTCACCACAACCATTAGGCTAGGGGTCATTGGCCCCTAATAAATATATATATACACATTAGGTTTTAGATATTTCTAATTTGGTCTCTCATCAAATTAGATTTATCTTCGATATTTACACATTATTTTCATAACAATTATACCGTTAAGCCTATTTTCAATTTAGATCACTTTAATTTGGCTTAATTATTTAGATAACACAACACAATTAATTTTACATGTGTGACCCCTAATTATTGGATAACTCCAACAATCTTCCACTGGACCACATATGTAACCTTACAAATTTGTTAACTTTATGAGCTATCTTAATCTTAGGATATATCGGACAATCTCGTCTAATAATCATATCAATATATAATCGGCATTCGTCACATTTAGCGTAACTAAACCATCAATGGTCAACATAGACCAAAAATGGATGCGTAGCATGAAAATTATACGCAATGTGATCAACACGTTTATTTCCAACTGATTCTCCTCTAATGAGTTCAATACTTTAACATAAAAAACCAGAATGAACTGAATTTTCCATATACCTGATAAAAAAAATCCAAAATACTTAAACATGTCCAAATCCAAATATATAGCACCAAAATACATAAAACACGAACTCATACTATATTGTCGTATCCTCAAATAAGATAACACCCATATGAACAGTGTGCTCATGAAAGACCTTGGACGGTAACACTTTTGTGAGCGGATCCACTAACATGGAGTTTGTCCCAATGTGCTATACGGACACTTGGTCGTTCTGAATTCTTTCTTTCACAACTAGAAATTTTATGTCAATATACTTTGACTTATATGAGCTCTTGGCAAAATTTTGCAACCATATTTCCTGAATAGATGTCTTACAGTATGCTATAAGTATAAACTCTGCTGCCATGATGGAAGAAGCAATGAGTGTTTTTGACACTCTTCCAAGATATATCTCCACCTGCCAACAGTTAAACATAACCTGATGTGGATCTCTTGCTGTCTTGGCATCCAGCAAAATCGGAGTTAGAATACCTTATGATCTTCAAATCATTCGATCTCCTAATATAATCCTTTGTTCTATGTAAATTACTTAAATAACCCGTTTGGCTACTTTCCAATGATCAATCACATGGTTGCTTAAATATCTGCCTAACATCCCAACTGTGTACGCAATATCCAGATGCGTACACATTTAAGCATACATTAAACTCTCTATAACTAATGAACATAAAATCTATAACATTTCTTTATTTTATGGTTATTCTTAGAGCATTGATTGAGACTGAACTCGTCTCCTTTAGCAACGGGTGTCACCTGGTTTGCGTTCCTGCAAGCCAAGTTTTTTAAGTTTGCAATAGCTACTTTGTGGAAATCCAAGAATACCTTGAGAACGACCTTGGGGTATTTGGATTCCTAATACAAAAGAGGCGTCACCAAGATATTTTATCTAAAGTTATTTGATATAAGTTTCTTAGTATCACCAATATATTTCATCTGAAAGTTATTTGATATAATTTTTTTTCTATCGTGCAACATGCCTATATCATTTGTGGCAAGCAGTATGTCATCAACTTACAAAACCATAAAAATATGTTTACACACAATTTTCAATAATGTTTATCTCAAAACCAAACGAAATAACCATTTGGTGAAATTTGTAATACTATTGACAAGAATTTTGCTCGAGTCCATAAGTGAATTTTGTCTGTTTACATAACATATTATTTAGGTCTCCCGATGCAAAGTTTTATCGCAGCACCATATAAATTACTAGTGGATAACCCGTGCCATAATGGCACGGACACGAACCCGGCCTTCTCGACGTAGGCGTGCAGGCACCGGGCCAGCGCCAGGGAGTTCCGAACGGAGACGCGGCCTCCGAACCCGGCCTTCTCGACGTAGGCGTGCAGGCACCGGGCCAGCGCCAGGGACCCGAGCCCGGCAGAGGCGGGCACGGCAAAGACCACGGTGGCGACGTTCGGGACGACGTGGGGCCTCATGGAGGCGAAGACGCGCAGGGCTGTCGCGGGGCGTCCGAGGGCGGCGAGGTCCGAGACGGCGGCGGTCTAGGAGACGACATCCCTGTGCGGCATTCCGTCGAACACCCGCAGGAAGTAGTCGGCAGAGCCGCGTCGGGAGTAGGCGGTGAGCAGGACGGTCTACACGAAGGGGTTGGACCGAAATCCGAGGAGGGCGTGTGCATGGAGCGACCTGGTGGCGGCGGCGACGGTGGTGGTGTTGAGCAAGAAAGAGAAGGTGTGGGAGTCGGGAGGGACGCGACGGCGGAACATTTGGGAGTAGATGGAGAGTGGGTCGGCGGAGATGACGATGGCAGTGTTGAAGGAGAAGGGTTTGGGGTTGGTCATGGCGGAGAAGAGGGAGGCGACGAAGGAAGGGTTTACGTCGGCGGCGTGGTGGAGGAGGCTGCTTGCGACGAAGGGGTTGTGGATGAGGCCGGCGACGACGGCATGGGCGAGGATGGAGCGGATGCGGCGGAGGGTGGGACGGTGCAAGAGGAGCTGGAGGCGGAGATGCCGTTGGAACAACCGGTTGCTCCGCACCCAACATGGGACCTCCTCCTCTCTTATAGAGAGAGGGGCAATTTAGTTCTTTCATCATCGTTGAACCAAAGCACATGGGTCGGACCAAAAACCCACTGTGCTTTATATTATAGACTAGTGGATAACCCGTGCCATAATGGCACGGACACGAACAGCAGATCCAACGGCTGAAGGTCGTTCCACCTCTGCTTCTTCTTCTTCCCGAAGACTGATCCGACTGAACCACCACCTGGAGAAGGGTCGAGTGACTTCTCTCCCGCCGAAGAATGCCTTCCGGAGATCCTCCGTGGTAACCTCACCGCCGCCGGCTGCTCCGTTTCGTGCTGCGGGTCGAGGCTTACGGCGAAGCTGGAGTTCCGGTTCTCCACGACGGAGGGGAGGCCCCGCTGCCGCCGCCTCCGCCGCCGTTCGGTGGGACGCGAGGGAGAAGTTGGGATGCTGGGATGAACGTGAGGAAGAAGTTGGAACAACTTGTCATTTTATTTATGTGGTAGAACAAAAAATAGTGGGTTGTCTATAATCTAATCTAAAAGAAAAAAATGAGTTTTAGAAAGAGGGACAATTTAGTCCTTTCATCATCGTTGAACCAAAGTACATGGGTCGGACCAAAAACCCACTGTACTTTATATTATAGATAGATTTCGTCAATTATACGATTGAGAAAACCTGTTTTGACATCCATTTGTTGTTAAATTACTAACTACTTAGAGAGTTCAGATTCGGTGTAATTGATACTGACCGTTGTCGACGTCGGCTCGACCGGGTCGGGTTTCGCCTGGCGGCTCAGGGAGCGAGGTCCTGACCGGGACCGGAGAGGAAGAGGAAGCGGTGTTGGAGTTATCGGGTGCCGGTGGCGGCTCCGATAGCGGAGGCGTGGGCCCGAGTCCTGGGGGAGGCCCAACGAACTGGAAGCAGAAGCTACTCTTGCCATACCTCTCCCCCTCTGCTCCCAATCTCTACTGTTTGGGTTTCTAATCTTCTATTTTATTATTATTTTATATGGGCACAAGTTTTTTTCCCACACTTTTTTCTTTAATATTTTTATATTTCTTTTTTTTTTTAATGTGACATGAGGAAGTTAAACATTTGAACATGTGGCATGTAACTATAACACGTATGAGTTATGTACTTGGATGCGTACACGGATTGTGTTGATTTTCTTTTTTTTTTGATTGATTGTGATTGTAGAAGCATGAAAATCTCTCAGGCTCGTGCGTCCAAAACTCAAACTGCATATGAAGACACTATGTGGAATGATGTTCATTCAAAGAACCAAGAAAGTTTATGTGACTAACAAACAATGATCCCCTACGTGGCTCCCCCTTTTAGGTGGCTTAGACGCATATGATCTCGCCGTTAGAACTGGCAGCATTAAATGCTCTGAGCACTTCGTACTCTGTGCAGACAGTGGACATCAACGCCTATATCATCGTCATAATTATCTTTTGTCAGTATACAGCTGTGCAGTGCCACGTGTATTTCCTCATGCGACTGAGTCTTCATGTGGCAGTGTTCCTAGGAAGCAGTCGATCCAATCTCACATCTATGGCACATGTGTTATAACCGTCATATCAAATGAGAGATCCTTTTAAATCACAGCGTGTGCTACGTGTCAAGTTGATCGAGCCATACGTGTAACAGCCGTAATAACCAAAATTGTGTGGAAACGTCACAAGATCTCAGCAGCGATTTTTTCCAACCAATGCCACGTGGCAGCTGGGCCGCGACCTGCGTGCATGGTTGCAACAGCATTCTGTTGAGAAGGCCATGTGGTAGCCCAAGCTTGAGGCGCATAGACCGAAAAATTCTTCGAGTTTTATGCACACATAGCCAATCCCAGTGAGGATGGCTATAAATAGGGGACATGTGCTTCCCCCTCCCTCCCCCCCCCCCCCCCCCCCCCCCCCCCCCCACACCCCACACACACACACACCCCACCCACACACAGAGGCATATATACGGAGACATACATGAGACAACACATAAGAGAGCAAAGAGAGCCAATTGTTGTCCGTATTGTCAATGAGCCGGAGACTTCGCAATTGTTCTTCGTCGATCGATAATCAACGGAGTAAATGAGTTAGCTATAAAACTCGATCTCCATCGACACACTTCCCCGGATCTTTTATTTTTGTAGTTAGAATCCTCGGGGTTAGGGTTCTCTTGTACTTTTCTTTGTTGTAACCCGCAAAATCATAGTTAGTGAAACCTGACATTTTTTGGATGGCATCAGTGATGGCAGAAGGATACATGGATAGGATGAGATCTAATAGAAGAGACATTGAGAGAGAGAGAGAGAGAGAGAGAGAGAGAGAGAGAGCTTATGTAGGAAACAAAAATGCTATTTGGCTCCCAAAATATTTGGGTGATGCCATCTTCCATTATGTGGCATATAACATAATTGTTGACATGACAAAATTTAACATTAAAATTAATATTAAATTAACATTAAATTAAAATGATAATTACTATTAAGATTAACTTTAACATTAAAATTAATCTTAACATTAAAATTAACATTAATATTAATATTAACATTAAAATTAATATTAACATTGACATTAATATTAACATTAACATTAACATTAACATTAAAAAAATTAGATAATTAATTTTTTGGGTTAAAATTTGTCATATTATCTGTTATGTCAGCTGCCATGTCAGATGCCACATAATGAGAGATGGTTTCACCCAAATATTTTGGGAGCCAGATAACATAATTATGTAGGAAAACTTAAAAGTAGGTCGGTTAGCTTTTATAGTAGGATATGAATAAAGATTTGTTTTCCTTCTTGTACATGTATGGGTCAGCTACATGATGATGAAATATGCTTATGATAGGATATGGATGTTTCTAGGAATCGTATGTTTGTACATATCAATCTTTAAGGATTTAACTAAAAGAGAATTATGATTTACATTTATAGGTTTACTTCGATCTTTAAATAATAAATTAAGTATATTTAGCTGTTGAGCTATTAACCAATGTGTCTAATTTATTTTTGTTATTATTATCATTATCATTTTGTTCAAATAAATATATATAAATTTTTGTTATATTTATATTTAATACTACTCGATATAAGATAATTTACCAATATAATTATATTCCCCATTGATTAGTTTATAACCTTTTCCTTATAAGAAAATTATTTATTTATTCAGTTAATTTATTTACTTTTTTTAATTATT
This sequence comes from Iris pallida, assembly GCA_029216955.1. Classification (NCBI taxonomy): domain Eukaryota; kingdom Viridiplantae; phylum Streptophyta; class Magnoliopsida; order Asparagales; family Iridaceae; genus Iris; species Iris pallida. The sequence continues at coordinate 3,549,858 of JANAVB010006400.1, forward strand.
TTATTATCATTAAATAGTTTATTCAGTTTATAAAATTTAATCAGAAAATTGTACGGTAAGCATTAAACTTTTAATTTATTTCGTAAAAGGAACTAAGTTTACGGAAATTGCAATGTGAGCATCGGTCGCGCCGGAAAGTTGGGCGTCTAGAAATAAAGTAAGGGGGAGTTATTGGCTATTAGGAATTAAATGACGAACAGATTAGGGAGGTAAACGGAATGGATTAAGAGTAAAATTGGCGCCCATTTTAAGGCGTAGAAGAGAGAAGTGCGCCCATCTTTGGGGCGTTTTTGTTTCTTACGCCCTCTTTCTGGACGTGTATTTCAATAAAAAAAATTCAACGGCTAATTTTTACAACGACTATTTACTCAAGTATCTATTTTACAATGACTATTCCAACGGCTAATTTGTACATATTGTGTATATATATTTTTCACCCTATTCAAATTCTTCCCATTCAAAGTTCACTGAACTCCATTCATCCCAACTTCTCTCCAAAAATTTCAGAAGAGAATTTACTCCTCGGAAAGAAGTTTCTTCCACCTTCCAGTGAAGCTTCCAAGAATAATCCTCTCCACCACCTGGTGAAGCTGTCAAGAAGAATCCCTCGGAAAGAAGTTGTAATTTTCAAATTTTTATTCATGGATTAAGTATTAACATTGATTTGCTACCATGGAGGTACACTTAGTGGACTATCTTATGAAGGAGGTACAACTAATCTAATTTCTACCTATCTGAATATCTCCTTAGAAAATATACGTAATATTATCATGGAACGTTTTTCTATTACATATGAATTCGTAATAAGATTTTTTTTACCGATACATTTTTAGTAATAGATAATGAAGAAGCATAGAACTTTGTTATTCAGAATAATTTAAGTGCATCTTGTATAAAGATTTATATTAATCAAGCATTAACAAATATTACTTCTACTAGTCAACCTATTTATAACAGCCAAAAATTTTATGTTGGTCCTAACACTTCAAACCAAATAAATTTAGTTGAAGAGAACGTTGATGACGTTGATAGTGACGACTTAGTCGAAGATTTAGACTATTATTTAGACAATAATAATGATAATTTAGATGGTAGCACCCCTGAGTTATTTGTTGGAAAATAATTCCCTTCATCTTATGCATTTCGAAATTTTATTAGTGATATAGCAATTCTTCATAATTTTAGTTGTAGAGCTAAACATTACAATTCTCAAAGAATTGTATATATATATTTGTGACTCTCCAGATTGCAGTTGGAGAGTGTAGGCTAAAGCAATTGGTAACAGTGCAATATTTGAGATTCGTACATTTGAATATCGACATTCGTGTACTGGTGTGTTACCAAGAGGACATCATCGACACGCTACTGCTGCATGGATTTGTGAAAAAATAATGGATAAAATTAGAGATAACAACTCCTATAGTGCATCTTATATTGTAGGAGATATACTTAGAGATTATCGAGTACATATTACGTATTCTCAAGCTTGGAGAGCCAAAGAACTTGCATTATCTGAAATCAACGGTAGTTATATTGATGCATATGGCAATCTTTAAAGATATTGCTTTACAATTATGGAAACAAATCCGGGTAGCAAATATTTTTTAAAGACCGTAGAAAATAATGTCTTTCAAAGAATATTTATTTATTTTAAGGCATGTATGGATGGTTTTTTAAGTGGTTGTTTACCTATAATTAGTATTGATGCAACTTTTTTGACATCTAGATATCAAGGAAATTTATTTGTGGCCTGTGCACATGATCATAACTATCAATTATATCTTATTGCTGATTGTATTGCTGAAAATGAGAATACCGAATCATGGACATGGTTTTTAAACAATTTGAAAACTTTCTTTGAAAATTTCTTTGACCGGTGGGATAGTATTTCATTCATATCAGATAAGCAAAAAGGATTAATTCGTGCGATGCGCCATACTTTTCCTACCTCTCCATATTTTTTTTGCATTCAGCATTTTAAACAAAATATAAGAAATTCAATGCAGTAGTAAACCCAAATATCTAGAATGGTTGGATTAACGTGTGTCGCGTTGGGAAATAACAATGCACCACACAGGCTTAGTAAATAAGTCCTAGTGCAACATACGAGCTGAAAACATAAACAAATATTAGAACTATATTAAATAGTACAATAATTATATAAAACTATATAACGTACCCGTTGCTCATCTACAGGAACCGGTGTATTCCCAATCTGATGAACATGCATAAAATTTGTTCGAAGCCAAGTCATTTTGATACTAGAACTAGTACCTTGATTCGGTTTCGGCCCCACACCAAGATATGTTCTGATAAGATCTCCAACACTTCTCTCATCTTCAAAATATATAGGGATACCAGTAGTCGGTAACCCTAAAATCATGGCCACGTCGGCCAGAGTGATCGATATTTCACCAAAGGAAAGCTGAAATGTGTTGCGTCCTGGCCACCATCGCTCTATCAAACTCAACAATAGATCTCTATCGTGACGCCTTAAACGAATAGTATCAACATAGAAAAAGTCAAAAGATTCAACAAGTTCATTTTGGCGAGTTGTGAGATGCCATCCGTGGCTCCAGTTTCCATGCTCACGTAATTTTACCGTCGAATAATCATATAACTAAATAATGTCTCAAATTTTTTAGTGCCTATAATTATCAATTATAATAATGATAGTTTACTTTAACTAAAAATACCTGTCCGTAGAATAAAAAATTTGAAACGTGATATTCTCGTTCCTGGATAATAGCCTGCGTAGTAGGTCCACCTGGTATTCGACCGTCATTTCGAACATCCATCTATAAAATTGGTAACAAATATTACACATTAATTTTACCAAAACTTATAATATGCATGAAAAGTACAGTAAAATCTACTCCCTCTAAGGCGTAATTTTTTTTCGGGATCTCCGAAGCTATACTAAACAAACTACTTAGCTATTGGCTATACATAAAAGTTTTATTAACCTTTATTTGATATATGTAATGTCCCGTCCCGCTCAGCTCAATCAGAGGAATCAAAACGCCAATGGCATTCAGACTTAGCCATGCAACGGCCTGCTCGAAGTCCCGCTTGGCCGAGGCGACTCATCGCTTAGGTGGGTAGCTTCGGTGAACTTGCCTCAGCTTGGCCTTCACTCTAATAAAACGAAAGTTTTCAACTGCACAAGTAGGCTTGATAATAAAAGAGATGAATCCATATAGCTAAGGAAATAATCCCAAGTTGGGTCAGACTGAGTTAGAATATGAAAAGGTCCCACAATCGGCTTAGAAGTATCGTACGTCGTGCTTTCCAAATGACACTCGGTCCTTCGTCCCGTGTCTTGGGAGAAGGAAAGTTGGTCGGTGTTGCCACAAAGCTATGAACTTAGCCTAAGTCATAGGCGTCGCACGTATAAATGCTTGTCAAAGCAAGCACGGTCCCATCGTCCAAGGCTTGGCATAGCCTTTGCTCATCCCACGAGTTAAGTTGTATTGCACGGCTTATGGTATAAGTCTAGGCACCCAATGAACTTGGTTATTCAAGTCGAACGCGTGCATGACACGTTTTTACGATGCAAGGCTTGGCATAGCCTTTGCTCGTCCTACGGGTAATGTTGTTGCACGATTGAGTTAGACAAGAGTTTTGCTGGGCTATCAAAGTCATAGCAATCATTGTCCCATGTTTTTTGCGGTTGTCAAGACACATAGTCCCATGATCTCAAGGCTCGTCATATAAAGTATGACATGGGCAGTAGTGTCGCTTAGAAAATAAGTTGTTTTAAGGCACGAGCCACGATAGGTTCAAGGATAAGTGTGCCACGGTTAAAGAACACACATTTTGTTCAAGTTAAGCTGGAAGACTACATAGTAGTCGTTCCCTGGGTTTCAAAGGATAGAAAGTTCACGCGACCGTTTATCGCCGAGACCGGTCCCACTGTTTGGGAGTCTCTCATGAAGTATGGAAAGCACGGTCATGAATAAAGAAGGACATGGTAAATCGAGTTGAGTCTTGCATGGTCACTAGACAACTTGCGCGCAAGGGAAATTCTTTAAACGATCGCCGGGGCACCGGATTCGTGTCGGCCTAGGAGAAAGAAGCAGATATTGTACGACCTTCAACGATAGTGCAACTCACCTTGAAGTGAACCGTTATAATATAAGCTGCGGGACCATTCGGTGGAGCTCGTACCTCGCACGCGAATTGTCACCGTATACAAAAGATCCAGTATAGCTTGTGGTGCTAGTGACTATTTCATATAAATAAGTCGGCATATTAGCGGCGATCCACGTGCATGCCTTTGGATTGAGTCGAGCATTGTGTGCCCGGTATAAATGAGTTGAGTTGAATGTGTGCACGATTAGAACACAATGTTTGGGCCTAAGATTTGGCTGTAACGAAGACACTGTGCTTCGGCACCAGATGTGGCATCGAGTATTAAGTTGTTGGCATAGAGTTGCATAAGTTGGATTTGAGTCGTTTGAGTTTAAGTCAGGAAGCGTGGTAAGTCAAATCTTTGATTGAGTCAGCTGATGATTAAAGTAGCAAAGGCCGCGAGGCGGCAATATGGTTAAGTCACACTGAGTTGCGAAGCACGACCTCAATATGGACACACGAATAGAGCTTATGATATGACCACGATGTTAGCACAATGGACTTGTAGCACGGTCACATGAAAATTGGGTACTATCGTGTAGTTGCGTCTCTGAGTATGGGTCGAAAGGCAAGCACGACTTGATAAGTTGATGTTACAAGCACGAGAATGGTCTAGAGGTAATGATAAGGAAGTTATCGGTGCGATAGCACGATGATGGTCTAGAGACACAAAATAGACCGAGAGTCTATGTCCTAAAATCGAACCTAAGGCAAGAATAGAAACACAACCATAAGGGATTATGTTGCACAAAGTAAATAAACGTGTTGGTTTTGTATGGATGGGCAAGGAGCTCACTCCACCAGTATAGTTGAGTACTAACACCCATACAGTTTTCATGTCCAGGAACAGATAAAAGCTCGTTGGTGCGGAGCTCGCTTGCACTACCAAAATAACTCATATCAGTGACGAAATGAGCGACTCCGTTCATGTATGTCGCTAATTTAGCGACACCAAGAGTTGTCGTCACAAGACGCAGCTGAATAGCGACGTACACCGACGCTTTGCGACAAAACCTTAGTTTTGGGAAAACATCGACGCTAAACGTCGTTGTTCGTCGCTAAAATGGTGACGTTTAGCGACGTATTGTAAACCACGTCGTCGTATACTTATTTTTAGCGACGTTTAGCGACGTATTTTTTACGTCGCTAATATTTTAACTTAGGTCAGAGGAAATTTCTTTTCCCCCCATTTCGTAAATTCTCTCTCTCTATCTCTCCACTCGATCGACGATCGACGATAGTCTCCCCGCCGTCTTCCCTCCTCTCCCCCGCCGTCGACGACCGTCTCCCCCGCCGTCTTTCCTTCTCTCGTGTTCGACGACCCTCCACTGACGACCGTCCCCCTCTCTCTCCGTCTCTCAGTGACGATCGACCCCCTCTCTCTCTCCATGCCATCGGCCCCCCTCTCCCCCGCCGACGACCCCCTCTTCCCTCTCAGGTAAACCCTAAACCCTAAATTCCCAAATTTTGGACACTAACATAATGACATGCTCTGACACGACACTGACACTGTAGCTTAATCTTACTTGAAAGTTTCTCTTTCCACCGCAGTCACTTTTCTTTCCTTGGATCTTGTAGTTCGATAGTGTCACGACCCGCACCCTGATTAGGGGCACGAGAACATGGGTACGTCCAGCCTACGCCGCAGTGTCGGCGGTAGAATGCTGTATAGGTCATCTATAACATCTAACATCTAACAACAAGATATATAAATCTGTCATCTCCGCACGGAGGTATAACATAACATCTCAACCCTATATCTCAAACACAAATCTAGGAAAGATAGAGTATGATATGGAATCAGAAAGAAAGGAAGAAACTGAATATAAATAGAGTTATCACACCACACAAAGTAGATGTCCAACACAAATAAGTAAAAGACCTGAAATATAACTAAGTCACAACTAACAATCGGAACAATCCGATACAAAATGAAAACTATAAACACTAGACTAGACCAGGCACCCTCTACTGAGCCAGATGCTCCTCAGGCTCCTGAAGGTCACCCTCATGTGTCCCATAGAAGGTAGGACAGTCACCATCATCATCTGTAATATTTTTAACAGGTCCAGTCAGGACAGGAACGAGCACAATACATCTCACGCAGTTCATATCATGTTGGGAAATGTAAAACATGCATAGAGTAAGATACATGGACTGTAAAGAAATATATATATATAAACGAGAGAGATTTGATAACTGAAAATATCTATATATATGATAAGTAAGAACTGTACGTAACCTGTGATTTAGAGCATGAGATGGTTATATAAACGGGTTAGGACATATACAAGATTTTACAAGATTTGTACAAGATGGAATTTGATCACATAACCATTTCCTACTCACCCTCCCCAATCAATACACAAGGATCCAGTCAAGTTACGTTACCTTGCACAAGAGGTTTTTATCATGTTTGCTCACATGATCATGAGAGTACAAGATTGCACAAGAGTATACATGAAAGCGGTGTACATAAAATATAAGATGTTCGTGAAAAGCACATGACAACTGTATTTGATGTACCCCGAGGGGGATAACATCGCATGACAAGATCCATATAGTACCAATCCGTGATAATAACGTGACAGCATCATGTAAAGTAATCTAGAGCAAGAATATAAATCCTAACAAGTATGAAATGATCAGAGAATGTACTCGCCTGTCACCCTGTACGACTGATATGAATAGATGTCCGAACTGTTGTCACAGAGTCATATTTAGAGTAAAACAGGTCACAATATATCCACAATGGTAAAAATAGAGTATACAATGCATACTATATGATTCTAGGTCAGTCTAGGCCAAAGTCAACTCTTGGTCAGCTCTGGTCAACCCTTAAAGTCAAACCAGGTCAAACTAGTCAAAGTTAGGTCAACCAATGTCAAACTAGTTAGGATTTAATCATACTTGAGTCACTAAGTCAAACAAGGTCAAGCAAGTCAAGGTTAGTCAAATCTAGGTCAAACTTAGACTAACTAAGGGTTTTTAGGTCAAGGGTCAACTCTATATGTCAACTCTGTAAGGCTAACCCAAATCATGACACAACTCATAATTATCCCACTTAACCCCATACATATCTTAAATTACATAGGACTATCCTCATAACCATATGGTCAAACATAAATCAACTAGTTTAATAGTCTAGGTTTAGTCAAACCTTAGTCATCAAGCCCTTTAAAGTCCATCCAAGCCATTTCTAGGTCAATTAGGTCAAGTTTGACCTAAGGTTGACTTTGGTCAACTTTAGTCAACAAGGGTCAAAAGTCAACCTCATAGCCATAGGCTCATAATGAATACCATAGGCTAATATCTATAACCCATAGGCCAGTAACTTATAGGTTCTATGTAAACCTATATCTAAAAAGTATAGTATCACATATATATATATATATATATATATATATATATATATATATATATATATATATATATATATATATATATATATATATATATATATATTTTATATATATATATATATATATATATATATATATATATATATATATATATATATATATATATATATATATATATATATATATATATATATATATATATATATATATATATATATATTTTATATATATATATATATATATATATATATATATATATATATATATATATATATATATATATATATATATATATATATATATATATATATATATACAAATATATCAAAATATATATATACTAATATATACCATATATATATATATATATATATATATATATATATATATATCTACATAACCTATATATATATATATATATATATATATATATATATATATATATATATATATATATATATATATATATACAACATACATATATACATATATATATAGAGAGAGAGAGAGAGAATAATAGAGAGAGAGATGTGGGAGTGTGTGTGACAGTGAGAGGGGGGGGGGGGCGCTGTCAATTCTCAGAAAACTGAGAATTGGCAAACAACACACACACACATTACATATCTATATACACACACCTATACATACTACATATACACATATATACACTCACATACACATACTCATATACCCACACACTCATATACATATACATACATATACAGTGTATAAACACATAAATACGCATATATAAATCAATCAAAAATTGATTTAAAATCCAATTTAAATACTGAAAACCCAGGAGTTACTGTTCATTTCTGAACATTGGGGGTAAACCCAAACCCGAGTCCAAAACGAAACTATGACACGAAACCCTAGGTTGGTAAGTGTTGCCCCAAGTGTCCCCTAGCTTCTAGGGTGCTTGAGACTCAGTCCCGATACGACACAACGTGTCAATCTCAATAAAACCCCAATCGAGTAAAACTGGACACAGTGCAGAGCACTGTGTCGTGCACCAGTTCACGACCTTCGTAGACACACTACGAGACACGACACGTCTCGTGGTCATGCACACGTGTAGCCCATATATAGGGCTACACGATAGACACACTGTTACGTGTCATCATCGTGTCTATACGTGATACGACACGCGTATCAGTATCACAAAACGTGAGTTACAGACCGCGTCGTGCACGCGGTCGAGTGTCTCTTGCTCGTGACACAGGATACGACACATCTCGTGCTCGTGTTCTAGTGTTCGCCCAGTGATGGGCTACACATGTGTCACCCTGACACGACACCACGACGTGTCCACGAGGGACACGAGGCTCGTATCAGAGCCGATTTCTCGGCTGAACACGCGTGTGTGTGGCCAGTACGGCCCTATTTTTGTGTCCGATACAAAACGACACCTCGTGAAACTTTGAGGGCATGTTTGCAGACATTGCCCCCGTGTCCATGCCAATTTTGGCGTGTCCACGTGCTCTGTACAGTGAGTACGAGACACGTGTGAGCAGGGCACTGCTCGTGTGCATCGTGCAGTGAGTTCGTATCCATTTTGGACACGGACACGACTCGGATTCATGCTCAGTCAAGTATAGATGTAAACAACAAGTCTAGGGCTACATGAATATGTAATTTGTTTTGCAAAATAACAAAGTTTAATCCTTTGGGGCATTTTATCAAACAAGGTTTTATAACCTAGGATACGTGTCCGATACGGACACCAAACTAACCCTAGATTTTACAAAACTTGACCCACAGCTAGGGTATACCTATATGCATGCATTTATAAAGGAAAAACACAATATTAACTAGGTTTATAGGTATTTACCTATTGATGCAAATTCCAAAGGAAACTCAATAAAGAGGGGGTGTTTGTCCTTCCACTTGGTGATGCCCAAAGCTTGTGAAATCTGGATTGCTAGCCTCCCTTAGCACCCTTGATGTTGTAGGGTCCCAATGCAAAAGACTAGAGTGAATTTAGATCTAAGAAGTTATGGAGGTTTGAAGGTTGAGGGAAATTTCTAGGTTTTTAAAACATGTAAATTTGTATGGAATGGGTTATATAGGAAGGGGGCATGCTAGGGGGGTGCCCATGGCTGGTCATGGCAAGGGGGGTGTCCTTGGGTTGCTTCCAAGTTAAGGAAGGTTAACTTCTATGTAAAGGTAGCTTAGATCTTTAGGTTTTCAAGAAATATCACAAAAGTAGATATCTAGATATTTTCTATACTTGTGTCACTCCCCGTTTCTGGAATACGTAAATTTTTAATTTTTCATGTATATGGTATCTGGCACCTGTATCTTTATTGCATTTATCCTGTATTTGTAAGTGGCCATGGCATGGAACAGTATCTCGTCGCGGATTAGTGTGCCACCCCTTGTCCTTATCTGGTTGTAGGCATGGTTCACTGTTTCGATGATAAGATTTCTGAACCGTGTTGTGGTTAGAATTTTATTTGATTAATTTAATTAGTTGTATCATGTAGCATTTAACATGTCATTAGTCATGTGGTTAAGAGCATGCTTAAGCTTAGGGTTTCTTTGAGTCAACCCAACCCCTATATATATTCTCTTCCTCACTCTCTCTCCTCATTCACTCTTTTCATTTCTTTTCCTCCCAATCAATAGGCAAGTACATCTTGCACCAAATGGAGAGATTATTGCATTTTCATTTCTTGATTTTTCTTTGATATTATTTGTCTATATTGTTCTCCTCTTCATTCTCTACAAGTTTAGTTCTTGGAGTTTTTGATTTTAATGGCTAGTTTGGTGTAGATCTAAGTTTCTAAAACTAGGGTTCTATGGATTTCCCTGGTTTTGATCTATCAAACTTGGTTGTTTTCAAAAACTAATGGTCCTATGTTGTAGGAAATTCAATTCTATCCAATTTTGACTATTGAAAAGTTAGATTTCGACTTGATTTGAGGAAGTTATGGCCAAAACAATTTTGGTCAAACTTCTATGTTCATCTGTCCTGATTCTGGCAGGGACGATAAATAGTGTCTGACCGCATGAGCATTTTTGGGCCGTATGACCATTTCTGGCCGCATGACCATTTCTGGCCGCATGAGCATTTTTGGGCCGCATTACCATTTCAGGCCGCATGACCATTTCTGGCCGCATGACCATTTCTGGCCGCATGAGCATTTTTGGGCCGCATGACCATTTCTGGTCGCATGAGCATTTTTGGGCCGCATGACCATTTCTGGCCACATGAGCATTTTCTGGCCGCATGACCATTTCTGGCCGCATGAGCATTTTTTGGTCGCATAACCATTTCTGGCCGCATGAGCATTTTCTGGCCGCATGACCATTTCTGGCCGCATGAGCATTTTCGGGCCGCATGACCATTTCTGGCCGCATGAGCATTTTTGGGCCGCATGACCATATCTGGCCGCATAAGAAATTTTGAGCTGCATAAGGCTGATTTTTGGCTGATTTTGATTGTTTGATGCTCTTTTTGACTGATTTGTGGCCAGAATTTCTCCAAACTTCCAACATGAAAGTTGTAGATCTTTGTCTTGGCTTCAAGGACCTTCATGTCTCACTTTAACCTGAATTCATATGTGACTTTTATGTCACGAGGGGTCCACGTGACCTCCTGACTTGACCGTGTTCCTGACCTGATTACCTGTATACGTGCTGGTACCTATTCTAAGTGTGTATTGAGATGCAATATTAGTATGCACTGCGGTGCCATTTAATGAGTGCACTGAGGTGTGACTCTACATGCTAAGTGATCATTCGTGTTATATGTCAATACATGTGTACCTTCCAGCACAGTCATGGTAATTGGTCAGTAAAAGTGTCGTGGTATAAGGATTGTTGTTTGATGCATTACACTAAGCATGGATCTAGATTGAGCCGATGTGGATTCATACTTAGGGTACACGTACTATGGTACGACATATAGGAGGATGACCATGTGACCACGACATGTAATTCCAATATCGAGATAGGGTTAATCTAAGTAACTTAAATTGGTAGAAGCATTGGGAGGGAACAGAATCTCGAGATCGTACGTCACCAGCCGCCCTGGGTCCCGTCCTGGCGCGTCGGGTTGGCTGCCTCGGATACTGTATAGTCATTTTTACTAGTGGAGTGCAGTATCTGATTTGTGACTGCCGAGCCAGCTCTTCCTATAGGAGAGCTGGAACCGTTACTGCTTATTCTAGCGCGGTGGCCTTTCGAGGGACCGGTGCATTTCGTGCTTGCTTGTATATAATGGTTTGGCTGGCCCTGCTGGAATGCGATACGATCTGAGGATTCCTATATATATATTGTATTACTGGGATAACCCAGGCAAATCATAGAAAGCCGTAGGATTGATTGGCCGATTGTAAGCTGACTTGTTTGTGATATGTTTTCTTCTGTTAGCTACCGAGGAACATGGACTATCGTGGTGCGTGGTCCAACCCATGTCCTTGTTTGGTTGTTGGGTTGGACTATTGTGCTGCGATAGGCTATGGACCAAAGTCGCGATTAGAAGCCCCTTTTACCTGCCCATGGTTATAGGATATATCATATCTCGGCACGATATTGGCACCGTTTGTCCTTGTTTGGTTGTAAGGGTGTCGTATTGTCTCGATGATATGGTATAAGCCTATAACTCGTGAATCAGGTCTTATTTAACTCATTAGATTTATCTCACTCTTTTGTGCTCCCTTGTGGTACTTGCTATTCGAGGCCTGACCCCGCTGGTTTTGTTTGGCCAGATTTCGTAGCAGCTCCAGAGGATCCAGCTTTCCACCCGAACAATGGTGCACACCAAGAGTATGGGCGCCAGGGACCATGAGTGGGTTTCTTCTTCACCGCTCTGATATCTTTTATTTTGTACTTGGCGTTTAGCCACCGGCACTTGTTTAGCCGGCAGTTCTGGACACTAGTTTCCTTTGCATAATTGTAATTAAATCAGACTACAGCTGACTATAGTTATGTACTATTGACTCTCGGAACTAGCTCATCATTTTGTATAGCTAGACTCATGAATCATTCTGATGAAGCGTCGGAGACGCCTTACTGCTTTGTCTTATATGATCATTATTTACTGCTTCTTGTTTTGATTGATTGAGACATAGATGCTCTGTGGGACCATAGGAGACCTGATTGTAGCATGCACCCCCTAGTCTCTTGACAGCCACGATCGCCGTATGACGTTTATATACCTCATACGGTGTAGCTGGCCTAGTCCGTCTCAGTATTCCGGTACTGGGGCGTGACAAGGTTTTAGTGGTGGCCCATGCAAGGTCTGTTTTTCAGACTTGTGGGGTGTTGCGATTATAGGAGTCTCAATCAAAATATGTTCCCCTTGATCTCTTGATTCGTCTTCTCTTTCTTCCACCTTGATTGCTAACATGATTATCATCCTCGATTCCTTCATGTCCTGTCTTTTGATACCTTGTATCCTTTCCTTTAGGGTCACATCATTCTCGGCTATTGGAGGAGTCGGCATGGAAGAGAATCCCGTAGATCAGGGACCAGTTGGAGATCAGCAAGGGGTAGCCCCTCTACCTGGACAGATTCACATCGAGAATGTTACAGAGCACGAGCCAGTTGAGCCGCAGAGGCCAGAGGATCCCGTGCCTCCAGTGATGCCGGTAGTGCCAGTAGCACTAGACACGCCGGCACTATTGCAGATTATCAGAGGGTTATTGGAGACCCAGCAACGCCAGATGGCAGCCTAACAACAACAACAAATCCGACAGCAAGAACAGAATATGCTACAGAATCAGGGGTTGCAATTAGCCCTTGAGAGAAGTGTCAGAAATGATTCAGGAGCGTCCGGAAGGTTTTGTCGACTTAACCCAAGATATTTTGACGGTACGGAGGATGCCATCATGGCGGATGCTTGGCTTCAGGATACAGAGACTATATTGACCGCAGCAAAGGTTCCAGCAGAAGAGAAGGTTGACCAGGTCAGACATTTACTTCAGGATCTCTCCTGCGATTGGTGGGCATCGGAAGAGGTTGGAATGAGGCGTCCTGTTCCTTGGGATAGCTTCAGTACCAGATTCAAGGCCAAGTACTTTGGCGTGGTAGCGCGATATAAGCTACAGTAGAGGTTTATCAGTCTCAAGCAGGCTGGTAAGACGGTAGATGGTTATGCAGCGGAGTTCTGCAGGTTAAGTAGGTTTGCTCGGATGATGGTGGCGACAGAGCCAGAGAGATCAATGAGGTTCCAGCAGGGACTTCACCTAGAGATTTTGCAGCTGGTCGAGGGGCACGACTACCAGACATTCGATGCAGTATTGACGGCGGCTCGGAGGCACGAGCTTACTATTCAAAGGTTATCAGCAAGGACTGGAGACCAGAAGAGGTCTCATACGCAGAGTGCTGGGGGAGGAGCAGTACCTCGGACGTCAGCACCAGCTCCTGGTATCCATATTCGTGATGCAGCACCAGTCACGACAATTGTGACTGTACCAGTTCGATAGCAGCAACAGAGGAACCAGCAGCAGCGTCAGGAAGCACCAGTGGGTTGCACTTACTGTGGTAAGGGAGGGCACACTAGGGATGTGTGTCGTTCAGCTAATGGATTATGCTTGAGGTGTGGCAGTCCAGACCATAGGATTGCCAATTGTCCTATGATGTAGAGGCCAGGAGGGCCAGCTTAACGGTTTCCGGCGTTGCCAGCTCCAGAGGTAGCACCGTATCAAGGGCCAGCACTAGCAGTGAGGCCACTAGCCCAGCGCCCATTACTGACACAAGCTCAGATGTACCGACAAGCACAACATCAGGTTGGACAGCAGGGCCAGGGAAGGCAGGGACAAAGGTAAGAAGAATTTGGAGTATTAGAGCAGAGGTTGGTCGAAGGCGGTCAGATTGTGGGTAAGATTTCAGTATTATTCATTATAATTCCTTGAGTTCTATATTCGAAGAGTGAAGGCGACTTTCTTGTCTCACTCATCTGCTCTTGTATCATGTGATACGTGATATTCATCATGTGTCTTGATTACGAGAGTACGTCCTGGGCAGAGTCTCGTTCTTGATTTAGTCATTGGTACCGACTTATCTCAAGCATTGACCCTTGTCCACTTTGGGTGTCAGTGTAGGACCTCGAGGACGAATTCCTACCTGACTTGAGAGGCATATTTTATTCGTATATCTCCGATCATTTTCTTCTAGGGTATGATTATTGTTTGTGCTCTTACTTAATCATTCTTGATTTCTTAAACTGTTCATGTGCCATATATTGTTTGATAATTGTGCTTGCTATATGTCATGAGTGTATTTCGTGATCTGAGAGCATGCTCAACTAGCCTTATCGAAATTCTGAAGACGGAATTTTTCTAAGGAGGGTAGAGATGTCACTCCCCGTTTCCGGAATACATAAATTTTTAATTTTTTATGTATATGGTATCTGGCACCTGTATCTTTATTGCATTTATCCTGTATTTGTAACTGGCCATGGCATGGAACAATATCTCGTCGCGGATTAGTGTGCCACCCCTTGTCCTTGTCTGGTTGTAGGCGTGGTTCACTGTTTCGATGATAAGATTTCTGAACCGTATTGTGGTTAGGATTTTATTTGATTAATTTAATTAGTTGTATCATGTAGCATTTAATATGTCATTAGTCATGTGGTTAAGAGCATGCTTAAGCTTAGGGTTTCTTTGAGTCAACCCAACCCCTATATATATTCTCTTCCTCACTCTCTCTCCTCATTCACTCTTTTTATTTCTTTTTCTCCCAATCAATAGGCAAGTACATCTTGCACCAAATGGAGAGATTATTGCATTTTCATTTCTTGATTTTTCTTTGATATTATTTGTCTATATTGTTCTCCTCTTCATTCTCTACAAGTTTAGTTCTTGGAGTTTTTGATTTTAATGGCTAGTTTGGTGTAGATCTAAGTTTCTAAAACTAGGGTTCTATGGGTTTCCATGGTTTTGATCTATCAAACTTGGTTGTTTTCGAAAACTAATGGTCCTATGTTATAGAAAATTCAATTCTATCCAATTTTGACCATTGAAAAGTTAGATTTCGACTTGATTTGAGGAAGTTATGGCCAAAACAATTTTGGTCAAACTTCTATGTTCATCTGTCCTGATTCTGGCAGGGACGATGAATAGTGTCTGGCCGCATGAGCATTTTCGGGCCGTATGACCATTTCTGGCCGTATGACCATTTCTGGCCGCATGACCATTTCTGGCCGCATGAGCATTTCTGGACCGCATGACCATTTCTGGCCGCATGAGCATTTTTGGGCCGCATGAGCATTTTTGGGCCGCATGACCATTTCTGGCCGCATGAGCATTTTCTGGCCGCATGACCATTTCTGGCCGCATGAACATTTTTGGGCCGCATGACCATTTCTGGCCGCATGAGCATTTTTGGGCCGCATGACCATTTCTGGCCGCATAAGAAATTTTGAGCTGCATAAGGCTGATTTTTGGCTGATTTTAATTGTTTGATGTTCTTTTTGACTGATTTGTGGCCAGAATTTCTCCAAACTTCCAACATAAAAGTTGTAGATCTTTGTCTTGGCTTCAAGGACCTTCATATCTCACTTTAACCTGAATTCATATGTGACTTTTATGTCACGAGGGGTCCACGTGACCTCCTGACTTGACCGTGTTCCTGACCTGATTACCTGTATACGTGCTGGTACCTATTCTAAGTGTGTATTGAGATGCAATATTAGTATGCACTGCGGTACCATTTAATGAGTGCACTGAGGTGTGACTCTACATGCTAAGTGATTATTCGTGTTATATGTCAATACATGTGTACCTTCCAGCACAGTCATGGTAATTGGTCAGTAATAGTATCGTGGTATAATGATTGTTGTTTGATACATTACACTAAGCATGGATCTAGATTGAGCCGATGTAGATTCATACTTAGGGTACACGTACTATGGTACGACATATAGGAGGATGACCATGTGACCACGACATGTAATTCCAATATCGAGATAGGGTTAATCTAAGCAACTTAAATTAGTAGAAGCATTGGGAGGGAACAGAATCTCGAGATCGTACGTCACCAGCCGCCCTGGGTCCCGTCCTGGCGCGTCGGGTTGGCTGCTTCGGATACTGTATAGTCATTCGCACTAGTGGAGTGCAGTATCTGATTTGTGACTGCCGAGCCAGCTCTTCCTATAGGAGAGCTGGAACCGTTACTGCTTATTCTAGCGCGGTGGCCTTTCGAGGGACCGGTGCATTTCGTGCTTGCTTGTATATAATGGTTTGGCTGGCCCTGCTGGAATGCGATACGATCTGAGGATTCCTATATATATATTGTATTACTGGGATAACCCAGGCAAATCATAGAAAGCCGTAGGATTGATTGGCCGATTGTAAGCTGACTTGTTTGTGATATGTTTTCTTCTGTTAGCTACCGAGGAACATGGACTATCGTGGTGCGTGGTCCAACCCATGTCCTTGTTTGGTTGTTGGGTTGGACTATTGTGCTGCGATAGGCTATGGACCAAAGTCGCGATCAGAAGCCCCTTTTACCTGCCCATGGTTATAGGATATATCATATCTCGGCACGATATTGGCACCGTTTGTCCTTGTTTGGTTGTAAGGGTGTCGTATTGTCTCGATGATATGGTATAAGCCTATAACTCGTGAATCAGGTCTTATTTAACTCATTAGATTTATCTCACTCTTTTGTGCTCCCTTGTGGTACTTGCTATTCGAGGCCTGACCCCGCTGGTTTTGTTTGGCCAGATTTCGTAGCAGCTCCAGAGGATCCAGCTTTCCACCCGAACAATGGTGCACACCAGGAGTATGGGCGCCAGGGACCATGAGTGGGTTTCTTCTTCACCGCTCTGATATCTTCTATTTTGTACTTGGCGTTTAGCCAACGGCACTTGTTTAGCCGGCAGTTCTGGACACTAGTTTCCTTTGCATAATTGTAATTAAATCAGACTGCAGCTGACTATAGTTATGTACTATTGACTCTCGGAACTAGCTTATTATTTTGTATAGCTAGACTCATGAATCATTCTGATGAAGCGTCGGGGACGCCTTACTGCTTTGTCTTATATGATCATTATTTACTGCTTCTTGTTTTGATTGATTGAGACATAGATGCTCTGTGGGACCATAGGAGACCTGATTGTAGTATGCACCCCCTAGTCTCTTGACAGCCACGATCGTCGTATGACGTTTATATACCTCATACGGTGTAGCTGGCCTAGTCCGTCTCAGTATTCCGGTACTGGGGCGTGACAACTTGACTAACATATAAATATCTAACCCCTTAGTTTCTAGGTTAGTAACTAACCTCTAGATTAGGGTAAACTAGGTTAGGGGCTCTCATGACACTTAACAATAATTAAATAATAATAAAAACACATAAATACAAATAATTCCAAATAAATCTTAGAAAATTACCAAAATACCCTTTAGGCTAAAAAGCCCTAACTTGATGTTCTAAACCTATGATTAGGCTCATATGATCATGGTTAGTCTCTAGGTTAAGTAATCTCTAAGGTTGCACTGGCAAAACATCAAAATCACAAGTCGTGGTTTTAAATAGTTTTAAAATAACTAAAAATCACCAAAAATCATAATATGGTTTAAATATCATTATTAAATAATTATAATTACAAAATTTTAAAAATTATCCTCATTTTAGAAACTGGATGCTACAAGTCTACCCTCCTTAGAAAAATTTCGTCATCGAAATTAGACTGGTCATACTCCTTCTAGGTCAAACACCCCAACAATCACAGTCTCAAACACACAGTCCGATAATCATATGCGTCTGTCCAAAATCATGATATTCGAAATCTTCGTCATGCTAGTGAGCAAGGCTACGATATTCACAGAGTCCTCGACTAAGGTACATACCTCTAGAATCATGGTATTTAAAATTTTTGTATTGCCGCATGCCTGGCCGCGAAAACCTTAAATTCCCACATCCGAGAAATACGTCCAAAATCCGACTATATGTCCTCACTATGCCAGTTAGCATGACTATAGAAGACTCTAGATCCCATAATCGAGACGACCTAGCCCATACGACTTATCTCAGAAGAAAATAATTCACAATGAAATATCCGAACAAAATTTTATCAACTACGAGGAACAGATAGAATCAAATTTCAAGACAATTATAAGGAGGCAAATGCGGAAATAGAATCGAAAAGGTTGGAACCTGCAATCAGCTCTCCCTCTGCCTGTGCATTAGGGGTGGGCATACGGGTCCAGGACCCGCGGTTCCGACCCGGCCCGAACCGTATATTGGTCAAACGGGGCGGTTCCTAAAATTTGGAATTTAAACGGGGCGGGCCGGGACGGGTCGTGTGACACTAACGGGGCGGGACGGATCCTATTTTCAAAATAAACGGGGCCCCGAACCGACCCGTTTTTAGGAGTATGATTTTTTTTTATCAATTTTGATTTTTTTCATATTATAATTTATAAATAATAGCACACGTTATTGTTTAGTAAACAAATTCTAGAAATTAGAAAAACATAATACTTGTTTTGTTCTTCTATATAATAAAATATGTATAAATGTTTACTATTCTATAATGTTATGATTTTTTTTGGATCCGTTTGGACCCGCGGGTCGGCTCGGTTTGGACCCGTTTCGAACGGGTCGAATCCGTACCGGTTCCAATATTTTTTGGACCCGCCCCGTCCCGCCAATTAACGGGTCCGATCCGGATCCATAAAATTTGGACCCGGCCCGACTCGTGCCCACCCCTACTGTGCATCATCGACTGCCATGGCGAAAGCTCGCCCCGGCTGGCCTCCCTTGGCCTGCTGCTGATGCTGGACAAACTTCTGCTGCTGAGTCTGCAACGGTGGTCCCGTCTGCTGCCCTGTCGGAGCCCTAGCTCCTGCTGCTGCCTGAGCCAATCGTGCCAAGTTCTTGGGGCACTCCCTCAACTGATGCTCTGCTGAACTATAAAGCAAACACAGGCCCTGCCTCTTCCTGCAGTCGTCCCATCTGTGACCTTGCTTCTTACAGAAGTTACATATAGGGTGTTGTTGCTGCCTGGGTGCCTGCTGGTGAAGTATATGTCCCTGACCCTGAAACGGCTGCTGAACTGGCCTCTGCTGTATGTGAGGGCGCTTGGCTGGACCTGCACTAGAACTAGCCCCTAAGGTATCACTGCCCCTCTTCGGCTTGAGGCCGAAGTCCTCCTCTGTAATCTGTGCGTCCATCAATATCTGATCGAACGTCGCGTCACGGCGTCCCGAGGTGCGGGTGCGCACTGCATGAATAAGTCCCCTACGGAACTTACGAGCCTTCTGCCCCTCATCCTGGATCATATCGGGAGCGAACCTGCTAAGGCGGAAGAACTCTGCTGCATACTCGTCCACCGACGAGTTCCCCTGCACTAGACCCACAAACTGGCCCTCCAATGCTGTAAGAGCCACGTCTGGAAAGAACTTCTCCTTGAAGAGCCTCCGAAAGTTCTCCCATGTCAGCCCTCTCACCGACGCATGAGGATCCGTACGGTACCATGTCAGCGCGATATCGAAGAATCGGCTGGCTGCGGCCGAAACCCAAAGTGCTCTAGGAAGCTCTGCCAGCTCCATACTCCGCTGTACGTCCTCTAGCCAGTCGTCTGCATAAAGGATGCCCTCCGTGCCCGTGAAGTCCCTGGAGCTCATCTTCCTAAAGTCTAGTACTGTCCCCGGCCTGGACTGCTGCTGGTACGGCTGCTGGCCAGTAGGGTCCTATACCGTACCCGGTGCTACTCTCTCCACTGCTGCCAGTGCAAGCTGATACGAGTTTTCCATGCTCTGCCTCAACATCTCAATCTGACGGTGTGATGCCTCCGACTGGCGCTGCGATGCCTCTGCCTGGGCCCGCTGAGTCTCCATTATCTGCTGAAGGAGAAGGAACATATGATGTGTATCCGTCGGTATCGGTGGTGGTGGCGGTAGTATCCCTGGAACAACGGTCGAAACCCTCTGGGGTGGAGGTAGTAGTCCTTCCTGTGCAACTGTCGGGGTCTCCGGGATAGTAGAATCACTGGGGGCAATCTCGTGAATCTCCTCCTCAGCCTGATCAGATCTCTCGGGCAAGCTACTCGATCCAGTAGCCTGTGGATGCGTCTTCGTCATCCTGGAGACGAATTGAAACAAAGAGATCAATATGGCACATGAGTAGATTTATCAAGGAAGGACAGTTAATTTAATACAAGGAAAGTAATCATGATAATCAAAAGATCAAAAATTTCCTAGGTGTGATTGAGAAACTCCTATCATGTCCTAGGTCCTACGTCCTAATTGCAGGCTCGTAATTAGTACTCTAAGTCGAGCACCATTACGAGATCGCACTAATTACGACACTGACCTGCATGGGCCACCACAAAACGTGTCACGACCCGCACCCTGATTAGGGGCACGAGAACGTGGGTACGTCCAGCTACGCCGCAGTGTCGGCGGTAGAACGCTGTATAGGTCATCTATAACATCTAACATCTAACAACAAGATATATAAACCTGTCATCTCCGCACGGAGGTATAACATAACATCTTAACTCTATATCTCAAACACAAATCTAGAAAAGATAGAACATGATATGGAATCAGAAAGAAAGGAAGAAACTGAATATAAATAGAGTTATCACACCACACAAAGTAGATGTCCAACACAAATAAGTACAAGACCTGAAATATAACTAAGTCACAACTAACAATCGGAACAATCCGATACAAAATAAAAACTATAAACACTAGACTAGACCAGGCACCCTCTACTGAGCCAGATGCTCCTCAGGCTCCTGAAGGTCACCCTCATGTGTCCTATAGAAGGTAGGACAGTCACCATCATCATCTGTGTAACACCCAGTTTTCCACAAGAGGGTAATTTTGAAATTTTGTAATTATAATTATTATTTAATGATATTTATTTTATGTTATGATTTTAGTGATTTTAAATTATTTTAAACTATTTAAATTCATGACTTATGATTTGGTGTCTTGCTAGTGTTCATTTCCAAACTGATGGGGTATTTTAGTCATTTTGTAATTTAAGAATTATTTGGGATTATTAATTATTATTTAGATTTAATAGAATTAATTAGAATTTATGGGAATTTTTAAGAATTTATTTGGAATTGTTTGACTATGTTGACTTTTGTCTAGTGTTGACTTTGTAGACCTACCTAGAAACTAACCCTAGTTAGTGGGCCATGGTTAGGTCAAGTGACTCTAGTCTAATCTAGCCTGCACTTGGTTTAAGTCATTTTAGCAAATAGGATTTGAAGTCATAAGTCATGACTTGTGGTTTTAGAACCTTGTTTAATCTAATCTACTTTTAGCTTTGTAGCTTGGCCCAAGGCCCAACCTTATGACTAAACCCTAAACCCAAGCCCTAGTGGCTGGCCACAATATCCACATAGGGAATCCCACCATATAAAACCCCTCCCAAATCTAGGGTTGCCTCTTTTCTTTAGGAAGAGCCCTATTTTCAAGGAGGTGAGTTCTTGTCTTCATTAATTCATTATAATTCCATTATAGGTCCTAAAATCCCCAAATTAGTTGCAATAGTTTCTAAACCTGTCATTCTTGCTGTTGTGAATGTTTTGGTTCAGTTTGGCATTGATTAGAAGTGATTGGGATACCAAGCAAGAGCTAGGAGGAGGCCTTTTCCATTGAAACTTCACCAAGAGGTATCTCCTTCATTTCTTCATGAAACTTCAGTTAGTTTTCATGCATAGGAACCCTAAGTGACCCCCCTAATGCCTGGATAAGATTCGTGTCCTGTGTTAGTGGTTTCGTGTCCATTCTGGACACATATCAGAAGACTGCACAGGGTGTTCGACCAAATGCCACAGAGGGCAGGTCGATCATGTTAACCCATTCTTTTTGAATAGGAAATAGGTTTTAGGTCCACCCTTTGGTTTCCTGTCCTTGTGTCCTAGTTTTCGTGTCATCCTGTGTCGGTTTCATGCTGTGGACACGCGCGCGCACACGACCGCGCGCTGCTACAGGGATCCCCTGCCTATCAGGCCCTGTAGCGGACACGACACAAACCCTCTGGACACGAAACTTTATGGGAGCCACGGGGCACCCACTGACACTCCATGTGTCAAGTTTCGTGGGCCCACGTGGCGTTTCGAGCGAGAAATCCTCGACGAACGAGTCACTCTTTGTTCTGTGCTGTGTGTGTTCTTTCATTCTGATACATGTGTGTGGACACGCCTGTGCGACACGACACGGCGGTGCAGGGTGTCCTATGGATAGCCCTATAGGTAGTGAACCTGTGCTATTGAACACGTGTCTTGGGTCGATCCGTGTTGTGCACACGAGACTTGTGCACACGTGCACGAGGCTTAGTTCCCTGCACTGTGTTCAGATTCTGTTTTGGGTTTTTATTTCAGTTTGGACACGTTGTGTCCACTTGGGTGGACACCAATAGTTTGTGTGACACGTACACAATGTAAATTTACATTACCAACCTCTGTAATTAGGTTTTAAACCAATTTCTTTAGTAATTGCCATTTTCCCCCATTTTCTGAAACATGGTATCAGCCATTCTATTCCCAGGTTTTTACATTTGAATTTTGGTTGATGTTTAACCTGCAAATTATTGTTAAATTCATGTTTTAAGGATCAAACCAGTTCTCATACATGTTACCTAGCTATGGTTGATATGTGGTATTGATTAGTGAGAGTTTTGAGTTAAATTCCTTGTTGACTATTCACTTTATATCTGAGTTGTTCACATAAACCTGAGAATAGGAAGGAGGGGGAAATGTCCTTGATTTTCTGAGTTGATCCCAGGTTTTGTGTAGCCTGGTATAGGCCATGTTCCCTGTCTTATATTACACTGCCACATTTACTTTCCTGCACACATTATGTTATAGTTCAGTTTATTGTTTTTTTGTTAAAACTGAGATGTAGTAGTAGGGTTAAAACCTGAGATTGAGTTTGTTTAACCCAGTTGTAGGCTGTTTTGGGTTTCAGTGGATGTACATGAGTTGGTTGATACACTGTTCTTTAACTGGGTTCCTGTCTTTAACCTGAGAATGTATACAAATGTAATTTGACAACCTGAGAATTTCCTTACCTATCAACTGTTGTTCTAACATTTTTAATGTCAATTGTTCATTGGAGACTGAATTGTTTTGCCTAATCTGAGCTTTGGTTCAAGTTAAACCTGAGATTGGTTGGTTAACTAATATAAATTCCTGCATATTTCAATGTGACTTTCTCTTCACTGTTTAGTTTTTCCTGAACACACACACACAAGGATGCACACAGTTTTGCCTTCACTGCTCATTGTTGGAGTATTTCCTGCACACATGTTAGCTTATGCACACTGTTTTTGTTCCCTTTTACTGCTATTGATTTCTTTGCCTTTCCTTTCCTGTTTCCTGTGAACACTGGATATACACACACACACACAGTATCTTCATTTCCTGCTCTCATACACTATACACTGTATTCCTGCATATCAAATTCCTGTACACCACCCTTCCCCACATTGTTAATTCCTGCACTTGGACACATCACCCACACACAAGTGTTTGGCCATGTGGTCCTTACATATTTCCTGCACATTGTTATGTAGGCCTAATGCATAGCACACACTTTAATTCTAGTATATATGTATATATATCATTCCTCACTGTTTTACAATCTTTTGACACACACACCCTTGATTGTCTACACACACATGCTTTTCCCTATATTCACATGTTATGCATCCTAGATAGAAATGCCTATGGTGTGTGAAATGCTTTATGTCTATATGAATATACCTATAGTATTAGCCTAGGTATTCCTAGTATAGGTTCAATAATATTGTATCTATATATATAATGTGTATGTGCTTAGATATAAGGAGTACTTGAATGGTGTGTTGTCTAGAATAGAAGTATTAGACCTAGTTAGCCTAGTTTAGACTTAATTAGACTTGGTTGACCTAGTTTGACTTCTAGGGTTGACCAAAGTTGACCAAGAGTTGACTTTGGCCTAGATTGACTTAGAATCATGTAGAATGCATAGTAGGACTCCATTTTGCTATTCTGGACCTGTTGTGACTTGTGCTGTTCTGTTTAGGAGCCAGACACCACTCCTTGGACAGTACGTTTCATTTTGGACACTCAGTTACAGGCGAGTACATTCTCTGATCATTTCATATCCTGTTTAGAATTATTTCCTGCAGTAGATTACTTTACTTGTACTGTCACGTTGGTCATACGGATTAGTACTATATGGATCTCTCCTTGGGATGTTACCCCCTTAGCGGGCGCATCGGATACTTTATGACATGTGTTTCATGTACATCATGTATTCCTTGCATCTGCGTTATTCATGTACACTCATGTTCTCTCATGTTCTTACATGTACGTTCATGTACTCTCATGTTCTTTTATGTACGCTCATGTTTGCCCATGTGTCTCTTGTATAACCAAAACATCATGTCCGTAACGTAACTTGAACAGATCCTTGTGTATTGATTGTGGGTAGGGGGAGTATAAATGGTCATGTGATTTACCCATCATGTACACTCTGTTACTTTTCATGTTCATCATGTACAACCTAAGCCAATTACATGCCATCTCGTACTCTGACTCACTAGTCACTGCTAGTTCTCTATGTATAGTAGATATTTCTATTACAGTTCTCTCTCTGTTTACATACTGCACTTCCTTCAGTACTTGTATCTTACTTTACTGCATGTCTATATTTTCTAACCTGCTATGATCTGTTGAGATGTACTGTACTCGCTCCTGTCCTGACTGGACCTGTTGAAAATATTACAGAGGACGAGGAGGAGGCTGGTCTGGACACTTACTACGGGGCAGCCTTAGATGACACCTGCGAGCTGGACCCTCAGGAGGACCCAGCTCTAGCTGAGGATTTCATCCCGACTGTCTAGACTAGATTAGTTAGGCTGTTTATCATTGTAGTCTGGAGACATGTTCTAGTTAGACTTTATTCTGGAGTTCAGTATTGTATATATTCTTTCATCTGAGACCTTGTACTGTTGGATATTGCTGGGATTATCTTAGACTGCTTTTATCTATTTTATTCCTTGAGTTCTATTTCATATCGTGCTATCTCTTCCTTAGTTGTGATTGAGTTTACTATTGCTATGTCACCCCATTCGGGGAGTATAACTGTTTAGATAGATATTGTTAGATGTATGTTGACCTAGGACAGCGTTCTACCGCCGACACTGCGGCGTAGGCTGGGCGTTGTTACGTTCTCGTACCCTCACAGTGGGTGTGGGTCGTGACAATCTGTAATATTTTCAACAGGTCCAGTCAGGACAGAAACGAGCACAATACATCTCACGCAGTTCATATCATGTTGGGAAATATAAAGCATGCATAGAGTAAGATACATGGACTGTAAAGAAATATATATATAAAAACGAGAGAGATTTGATAACTGGAAATATCTATATATATGATAAGTAAGAACTGTAGGTAACCTGTGATTTAGAGCATGAGATGGTTATATAAACGGGTTAGGACATATACAAGATTTCACAAGATTTATACAAGATGGAATTTGATCACATAACCATTTCCTACTCACCCTCCCCAATCAATACACAAGGATCCAGTCAAGTTACGTTACCTTGCACAAGAGGTTTTTATCATGTTTGCTCACGTGATCATGAGAGTACAAGATTGTATAAGAGTATACATGAAAGCGGTGTACATAAAATACAAGATGTTCGTGAAAAGCACATGACAACTGTATTTGATGCACCCCGAGGGGGATAACATCGCATGACAAGATCCATATAGTACCAATCCGTGATAATAACGTGACAGCATCATGTAAAGTAATCTAGAGCAAGAATATAAATCCTAACAAGTATGAAATGATCAGAGAATGTACTTGCCTGTCATCATGTACGACTGATATGAATAGATGTCCGAACTGGTGTCACAGAGTCCTATTTAGAGTAAAACAGGTCATAATATATCCACAATGGTAAAAATAGAGTATACAATGTATACTACATGATTCTAGGTCAGTCTAGGCCAAAGTCAACTCTTGGTCAGCTCTGGTCAACCCTTAAAGTCAAACCAGGTCAAACTAGTCAAAGTTAGGTCAACCAATGTCAAACTAGTTAGGATTTAATCATACTTGAGTCACTAAGTCAAACAAGGTCAAGCAAGTCAAGGTTAGTCAAATCTAGGTCAAACTTAGACTAACTAAGGGTTTTTAGGTCAAGGGTCAACTCTATATGTCAACTCTGTAAGGCTAACCCAAATCATGACACAACTCCTAATTATCCCACTTAACCCCATACATATCTTAAATTACATAGGACTATCCTCATAACCATATGGTCAAACATAAATCAACTAGTTTAATAGTCTAGGTTTAGTCAAACCTTAGTCATCAAGCCCTTTAAAGTCCATCCAAGCCATTTCTAGGTCAATTAGGTCAAGTTGACCTAAGGTTGACTTTGGTCAACTTTAGTCAACAAGGGTCAAAAGTAACCTCATAGCCATAGGCTCATAATGAATACCATAGGCTAATATCTATAAACCCATAGGCCAGTAACTTATAGGTTCTATGTAACCTATATCTAAAAAGTATAGTACATATATATACATAACTATATATATATTATATATATATATATATTATATATATATATAGATATATATATATATATATATATATATATATATATATATATATATATATTTTGTATATATATATATAATTATATATATATATATATATATGTATATATATATAATAATATTACAAATATATATATATATATATCACAAATATATAATATATATTTATATTATATA
>JANAVB010006400.1:3670980-3735980 GCA_029216955.1 Iris pallida
AATGTCACATCGTGGAATAGTAAGTTATCCCTTGTCCTTGTTTGGTTGTAGGGGAGCCTACGTTCGATGATGGGATATTGAGTCGTGTTATGGTTTGGACACTTTACTTTGTCTTTATTTTATGGTGCATTTATATTCAGTTCATATGGCATGTTCTTCCTGTATCTTGTTACGTCCCTCTGAGGACCTGGTTATCTCTTCAGGTGTGTGCTACTGTGATAGTTGCAGTGTTCTAGTCGAGGCCGCGATCTTCTCCATCCTTTCGAAGTTGATTGCACATGGCTCGTTTTGTTATTTCATCTATTCCTTCTTGTACCTTTTATTTGAGATAGTTGGCAGTGGACTTTGTCTCCGCCCAACGTATTGTACAAAGAATTATTACAGTTGATTATATGATATCTTTTATTCTTCATTGTGGATAAGATTAGATTACTCTTGGTTTACTGTATTTTACAGCTTTTGTATACATACGAGTTTCCATATATTGGAGTATACTTCGTATGTATACAGCTGGCATGTCATGTACCTAGTCCGTATTTGGGACTGGGGCGTTACAATACATGTGTATACATATATAATATCTCTTTATACTTAGTGCTATAAATATATACACACACACACACAACACACACACACCCACACACCACACACACACACACACAATATATATATATATATATATATATATATAGAAAATACATATATATATATATATATATATATATAATATATATATAATATAATAATATAATTATATAGTTATGCATATAATTGGAGGGAGAAATGAATCCAGCAGTACCTGGGTGGTGTATCTAATGGATAGGTGTAGAGTAGGAATAGTGACAGTGACTATGGTAAGTAAGGATACTAGTATGTATGCATATTGTATATTGTTAATATGGATACCAAGGGTATCCTATATTGTAGATACTAGTGTTAGATAGATAGGTTAGTTAGATGTAACTAGTATTGACTAATTAATAACTAAGGTTGGTCAAATTGACTAGTTAGACTAATGTGACTATAATTGACCATTTGACCTAGAATTGACCAATTGTCCTAAAATTTGACTAGTATGACTTATTTTCAAATCCAAACATGATATTGATACAACATTCCACATTTAGGTCTTCGAGGCGCCGTATCGGACAACGTTGATACTTCACACTAGTTTGCAGGCGAGTACATTTTTTGATAATTTTCATTTATGATATTTACTATGTTTCATGTACTTAGTGTAGATGTGCTTGTTTCTTGACACATTGGTCACACAGATTGGTATTTACGGATCCCGTTATGAGATATTATTTCTTTTTTTACCTTGGTGTATCTTGTGCAAGCCCGTTGTAGTTCTTGTGCAATATATGGACACCGATTCTCAAGAAGACTTGCTACCTTCTCTTAGAATCCTGTGTCATAACGTGTCATGGATGGATCCACTCTACCAGTCGGGGTGGGAGAATATTAGTCTAGATATGTGGTCAATACACTCCTTAAGTGCATTTTGTAGATCCTTGTGAGTATTAATCATACACTTCACGTATGAAGACCTTGTGCAAGTTTCCAAGCGGTCACATATCAAAGCTAATATTTACTCACATAGATAGTTGATTCTTGACTCTTGTACATGCCATGATCAGTTTCTCTTGCTCTTGCTCTAGTTTACTGCTTTACCCTTGCCATGCTACTTTCATGTACATTCTATTTGCTCTTGTATATTCTCTATATTTTTGTTTCATAGCACTTGTCATTTACTGGAAACTGTTGTTGGAGATGTGCTCGTTCCATCCTGACTGGATATATTTATCAGACGATGGCGAGGACGAGTGTACCACCTACTATGGTCCTCACGATGTAGTGGGCGTAGACCAGGAGACCCTAGTCCAACAGGGGTTAGTTCCAGTTGAGGAGGCACTAGCAGTTACTCAGTTAGACTAGGATTTGGCTGGACTCTGTCTCCAGCTTATTAGTATGCTTGTTTATTATTTCAGACTTGTATAACTATATTATGGTTTACTTTGGATATGTGTTTGATACTTGGTACTCTGAGTTTATCTTTTTATCTCTATCTTTTATTGTGCCATATATCTTCCTATTATACTTGTGATTGAGGTTTATATATCATTGTTATCTTCCGTTCAGAGATGAGGCTGCAATAACAGGTTATTATATTTGTTAGATAGTAGACCTAGACAGTGTTCTACCGCCAATTCTACAGCGTAGGCTGGGTGCTGTTAAGCATTCGTGTAACGTCCGGTTCCAAAATACTTAGGACCAAGTACGTGGACATGCCAACTGCATATAGACGAAGAATACCAATATATGGAATCCTCGTTTATATACATAAGCTGCAATAATATAAACGCAGGCCAGAACATCATAAAACTATATCTCATCTACACACATAAGATATAAGAAGTCCAAATAGAATAAATGAGTGAGTCAAAAGATAGTCGGGTGGAAATGTCCACACCAAACAGCTATGAAAATAATCTCAAATAAAGTAGATGTCCACTATGAGTCTCAAAAAATAACACAAATCTAGATATCAGTGGAAGATGCCTCATCATCAAGGTATGAAGGATCCAGTGCCGATCCATACTCCTGCAGGAAATTGCCTATACCTGGAGAGATAACCAGTCCTTAGAGGGACGTAACAAGATACATAAAGAAAATGCCATATGAACTGGATATAATGCACCATAAAGTAAAGATAAAAGTAAGGTGTCTAAACCATAATACTGCTCAATATCCCATCATCGAAATAGTGGGCTACCCCTACAACCAAATAAGGACAAAGAGTAACACACTATTTTGCGATGTGACATTTTTCCATGCCATGATTGGAACATGAAATTGACTAAGGTCTCCTAACCTTTCTAGTAGGCAATTTAAAAGACATCTCGATGTATGGGCAGGTGAAGGCTGATTCCTCCAGGATAAGGTAACAACTAATAACACGCACATGTCAAGTACCAATATTATCAGCCGTCATAACTCGAGGCTAGTGGCCCATATGACCCATCAGTCCACATAGCTCGAGCTAGTGACCACCGTGGCACGACTACCGTAGTACGCAATTACTACGGCTTTTGGATTTGGGTAGCCCATACATTTAACTGTCTTCTCCCTCCCAAGGCCACTAACAGAAGGTAGTTCGCTAACTAGGTCCATATGCATATAAAAAGACAAAGGAAAAATTACTGAAAGCAAAATAAAGTAAACTAAAAATAGCAAGTAATTGATCCAACTAAAAACAGATAATAAATATGCAGTAAATAAATAAATAATAATGCATCTAATTATAAACAGTAAATAAGGCAAGGTATCTTGTCTGGTGGTGCGGGAATGGCAAATGAACGATCAGAAGCGTCAGCAAGAAACTCAAAAATCTACGAACGACTCTGGATGCTGAAACAAACATCAAGAACATTTCCAGTATAAAAGATATGTCTAGGAAACGCCTCTCCAAAAGTCAAATTCTGGAACAGAACAAAAAAATCATAATTTTAGGTCAAAATGATGTCCGCCATTGGACCCGCTTTGCACCGAAAAGCGTGCCAGTATCTACGATCTCTAAAGTCGTCAAACTACAAGTTTACGGGTCCGATTTGAGAAGAAGAACCCAATCGTATGTCCAAAGTTAGATTTCGGCGGACCGTGCATAATTTTTGCCCGTTAGAGCGGGTCGCGGGCCCGCCAAATAGGCGTTCTGGTCGACCTTCTCTGAATTGGACCAAACTTGGCAAACAGGACCAAAAAATGATTCGGTCCTGTTGGCGCAAGTTTCGTGTCGATCCGACGAACGTGCACGAAGTTATGGCCAAGTTTGCAAAAGATCGATACGGGGGTATCTCGACGGATACGTACTGATTTCGTTGCGCACGTACAATGAAATCGGGTTCCGTCAGTTTCCATACGTCGACAACATCCATACGCGCCTTTCGATGCATATAGTACGCGTCTACGTCGCCCGGTTTGTCGGAACGTACGCTGTATCGAGAATTTTGTTTTTTAAAGATTTTAGTTTTTTCCGAACGCTGTTTTTCTTAACTTTGAAGTCAAAACACTTTCATAATGAATGAGAATTTAAAGTAAAAGAAAGGTTTTGAAGTGTTATATATGGTCTACAATTCTTGTTCAGAAAGTTTCCAAAAATTCTTATAGAATTGATCAGTATTTGACTTCAAACATGGGGGGTTTGGCCTGTTTTTGCCATGTTTAAAAACAACTTTATCGATGAACTTCGTCTCAATTTGCTGGATAGCTGCTACGACGATACTGAATTCTAATTACTGGGACATAAACTTGGGTAGTTTAACTATGCGTATGCTTTCGTAGATAGCAATTTAATGTGGAATCGAAAGAGAAATTGGGGCTTAAATATTACCTTATTTTCGGGTAAACATAGTTGTGCTCTGTCTTCTCGCCGGAAGTAGGCTGTGCAACGACCCACACCCTGTTTAGGGGCACGAGCACGTGGGTACGTCCAGTCTACGCAGCAGTATTGGCGTAGAACGCTATAAAGGTCATCTAGAATAATATAGAATCTAAGACACAATAATATAACCTGTCATCTCCGCACGGAGGAATCTAATCCCCACTCAATCACATTAATCTAAGGAAGATAAGCACGATGATAAAGATAAGGATAAAGATGAAGTAAATAGTCTGAAATAGTGCTGAGCCACAATCAATTTAAAGACATAACACAATATTCCAATTAATACTACAAGTCTCAAAGTATCAAGCTGGAATATAATCCAGACAAAATGTAGCTAAACTAAGTCACTACAGGCTGTGCGTCCTCTATGAGCACCGGGTCCAAAACCAGAGAATGGTACTCTGTGTAGTGACTTGACTAGCATTCTGGAGGAGTTGGCACTGAAGAAAACACGAGGACATACAGTTTCGACAATCTTAAGTTGCATCTACTATCTACAGTCGGGTAGTTTAGAGAGAGCAAAACTAGAGAATATATTGAAGGCTTGTATATTACTCAAATAATATTAGATCATAACATTGAGAGTGATTTTAAAGTTGTGTCCTTGCATGGTTATTGAAGAGGAGGGGGACTCGTTATAGAGAGGTCATCTTTTTTTTCACACACACACACATGACACACACACATATATTATATATATATATGGACTTGGATCAAAAGTTCCATCCATAGAGCCCGACAAAGTCCCGTCCTCCCTGCACTATCGGATCGGGGGCCCGTGTCGCGTCCGCTCGATCCAACGGTCGAGGGCGATGGTGCTCCGTGGACGGAGCTCCAGGTTCATATATATTTTATTTTTATTATATATATATATATATATATATATAGATATATATATATATATATATATATATATATTATATATATATATATATTCGTTAGAGAGGTCATCTTTTTTTCACACACACACATGACACACACACACATATATCTATATATGGACTTGGATCAAAAGTTCCATCCATAGAGCCCGACAAAGTCCCGTCCTCCCTGCACTATCGGATCGGGGGCCCTGCGCGCGTCCGCTCGATCCAACGGTCGAGGCGATGGTGCTCCGTGGACGGAGCTCCAGGTTCATATATATTTTATTTTTATTATATATATATTCTATATATATATATATATATTTTATTATATATATATATATATTTATTATATTATATAATATATTTATTTTATATATATATATATAATATATATATATTTATATATATATATATATATATATATATATATATATATAATATATATTTTTGGATGTATGGTTATATATATATATATATACAAATAAATATATATATATATATATATAGATATATATAATATATATATATATATATATATATATATATATATATATATTTATATATATATCTATATATATAACCATACATCCAAAAATATATATATATATATATTTAATATATATATATATTATATATATATATATATATATATATATATATATATAACCAACATCCAATATATATTATATATATATATATATATAAGATATTATATATTATATATATATATTATATATATATATATTATATATATATTATATATATATTATATATATATATATATATATAACCATACATCCCCTAGAAAAGGATGTATCGATACATCCCACATCTGGACCATTGGATGTTGATCCAATGGTTCGACTTGAATAATAGAGTAAAACATCATTTAATGCTGATTTTGACTTTTGACCTTTTGGTAAATTTCTTTAGCAGTCATTCTTCACTTTAATTTTTTAATGAACACCCTAAATTAACTCAATCTATTCTCTCTTTCGTCCATCCAATTTAATATTTTGCATCAACGTAACAGGCCGTAGTGGTGGTAGTGTGTTGGTGGTGGTGGTGGAAGGAGAAACGGAGATGAAGAAGGAAATAAGAATCGGTCCAGATCGCGTCGAACGTCGTTGAGCCCTCCTAGAACAACGAGAGCACCAGCGGTGCCGAAAAGAATCGGTCCGATTCGCGTCAGACGTCGTCGAAACCTCATCGAACAAGGAGAAGTACCAGCGGTGCCGCTCCTGCAGGCTCCTGGCTTAGTAAATTTTATTGTCCATGCCATTGTCAAAATTTTATTTTTCATCTAACAATTTAATATTTTGGTAATAAGGCTATATGCCATGGTGGTGGTGGTGAACTGAGAAAACCTGCTTTTAGGTCGGGCGGATCATCTGCTCACATATTTTACCTGCTTCTGAGGTCGGACGGATTATCTGCTCACATATTTTTTAAAAATCTGTATTGATCGAACCAAATATTTTTTACTTTTCTAATGCTAATATTTTTGAAGAGAATATTTTTTTGTATTGTGATATTTATCATATTAACCTCTTTCTAATATTTACAGTATTAAAAAAATATTATTTACCAAAGTATATTCAATTTTTACGTTAACAAAGTATGCTACATTTTAGACAGAGAATGGACATTTTCTTGCTTTTAACATGGGGAATGGCCATTCTCCATTCTTTTAACATGAGAATGGCCCTTCTCCGTGCTTTTAACACGAAGATGGCCACTCTCTGTACTTTTAACAAAGTATGGTACATTTAAGACGGAGAATGTTCAACATTTGTCATATTAACCATCTTTCTAATATTTACAGTATTTTAAAAAAAATATCATTTACCAAAGTATATTCGAATTTTTACGTTAACAAAGTATGGTACATTTTGGACGGAGAATGAATATTCTCCTTGCTTTAACACGGAGAATGGACATTCTCCTTGCTTTAACACGAAGAATGGCCATTCTCCGTTCTTTAACACGGAGAATGGTCATTCTCCGTGCTTTTAATACAGAGAATGACCCTTCTCCGTGCTTTTAACACGAAAATGGCCACTCTCTGTGCTTTTAACAAAGTATAGTACATTTAGGACGGGGAATGTTTAAGTATCTCATTCATTTTTTACCAAATATTTACAGTATTTTTAATATCATTTACCAAAGTATGTTCATTTAATGTTAAAGCATGTTCAAGAAAATCTGAATATCATTTTATCAGGCTTCCACTGTATGGTTGCACAAAATTGAATATAATTAACCTACTATCCAAGAGAATTTTTCTTACATTACATAATTTGCTTCAGCAATAACAAAGGATGAACAAGCAGGATTATATTATGCATTACACTGGCATCGAATTCATACTGATGGCATCGATGTACTGATTATTTACAGAAAGTAAACACATTACAATCAAATAAAGTTTTAGTGATCCCAGTAATGCATCTGTAATGAGGCCATCTGTAAACCCTAGGAATGTACCAAGGACTCATAAAATTTGTGAAGGGCATCTGCAAATAAAAGGAATACACCAAAAGATCAAATCATCTGTGAAGGCCAACTGCAAATCAAATAATGCTTCAACCAAACAAATCAAAATCAAATTAGGTGTACTTCATTCCAAGTCCGATAACTGTATAATCCATGTTACAGTAATCTCCCAATCCACGTTAGTAATTCAACATAGAACCTGCATAATTCACAATACAATAATCCAAACAAATATCAACCTACTCTAAATTTAAGACCATATTACATTTTTCAAACAAATTATGAACCATGCACCGCAACGGTGCTTAGTACAGGAAAAAGTTTAGTCTTACAATATTTCAAACACAAATTTAGTTTGACCACCAAGACCAACAAATATTCAGAACCATATTACAATTCAATATTACTTCCAAATTAAAATAAAAGTTTTAAACTCAAAAGATGAATCTTCATCTCCATCTCCATCTTCTTCTTCTTCTTCTTTTTTTCTTCTTCTTTCTCAAAATATCCTTCACCTACACCTTGAAGGACGGAATAAGAAATTATTGTCTGTTGGACTCACTGTATATGCATAAATGACATCCAGAAACATAAATAAAGTATCAAAGGAAGGGCTAACATTAGAGTGTCCAATGTGCACAGTGTGTTTTTACATAAGAGTATCAATATGCACACTGCAGGTTCTGACATTAGAGTATCAATGTGCACAGTACGGGTTCTATGATGCGACCCCATTTTGTATCTATCATTGAGTAGTGAGTACACTCTTCAGTTAGCTTAAGTGTTAGGTTACTCTCAAGGACTCCCTCTAGTGTCAGGATACCGAGCAAGTTTAAGTGCCGCTTACCCTTAAGTACAACCTATATTATAGCAGTGTGCTCATGCTTATAATACCAAATATCATCGACTTAGGTAGTGTTCCAGCTTAGTCCTAACTCTAGTATCAGACATACATTAAATGCCTTGAGGCATTTCCACTTTGTACATGCATTGGACCATCATCTGTTCAGTCCTAAATTACCATTTATGGGTATAATTGGGCAGTATCAGTACAGGTATCAGAGTATCAAGTAGCATAAGTATCAGTATAATATTAACTATTCGGTTTAGCAGAGTATCAGCATCAGAGCATCAAGTAACAGAGTATAAGTGTAATATTAACTTTTATTGTAAATTATTTGCAGTATCAGAGCATCATCAAGTAGCAGAGTATCAGTGCAATATTTTCTTTTATTGTAAATTTTGCAGTATCAGAGCATCAAGTAGCAGAGTATCAAAGCATCAAGGATATCCAGAGTAGCTTTGTTTCAAGACCATGTGCTTTTGTCCTAGAGTTTTTAATGTAGAATACAGGGGCTAAGAAGTTTTGATATATCCTTAAGCATCGGAGATGAAGATTCGGTTAAGCTGAATTGAAGCTCACAAGTTATACAATGTACACAGTAATAACTGGATTGGAGCCTTAATTCAAATACAAATGATTCCCTAAATTTCTTTTTAGTGATGATACTGATATCATCCATTAGCAAGTATATACAGTTAGCAAGCAAACCTATAAGTTAGATAAGAAAATAATACAACACGGATAGGTAGATCAGTTATTAACAGAGTATAAATGTGTATATATGTGTCCTTCACATATTAGAGTATAAATGTGTATATTAGATTACGAATCATCAGGAGTGATAGAATAACATAAAAAATGCAAAGTAGCATCAGTTAGTGCTAGCCCCATTTACCTTCTTCACGAGGGAAGAGAATTCTTATTCTTGGTCAGCAAATTTAACCTCTATCTGGTTAATCTTATCCAGAATCAACTTCTGGTTGTCGGATATAGTCTTCATCTCTTTGAAGAAATTATCAAAGTTTACAGCAACAAAATTGTATAGATCATCAACCCTGTCCTTAGTGTTTAGGATTTCATAAGTTGATAGTTTTCCAGATGGTGATGGTTTGCTTGCTGCTGCTGCCATTTTCCAAACATTCGAGTGAAAGTTAGTTTTCTCATGGGGCCTTTGTTTTTATTATAAACATCTCCTACTAAGCTTGGGACAGAATGTTTACTAGCCATTGAGCATACAAATCCTCCGAAAGGGAGAGCTGTCCTTGCAGTTTGTTTTCCCACGAGATGCATCATTCTACTGAACATGTAAGAACCTATATCCATCATTTTTTTCCTCCCCAAATAATAAGAAATTTTACTCTCTCGGGATGAATGGAAACCTCATGTCCAGTAGGGTTGAATGTTTGAGATATGTGGCGTGCAACAATTTGTACAAATTTTTAATTGATCTTTGTATACATTTTGAGGGGTCTTGGCACCCACTGATACACCTGTAATATCATGAATTGTATCCCTCATGAAAACATTATCAATATCTTTCATATCAAACTCAGGAACTGGATCAAATCATAAAATTCGTTTATGATAACAGCATTTATCCTAATCAGTTTCCCTCTCAGAAACACGTTGATCCTCTTTTTTTTTTAATTTCAGCCAAAAGATTTGAGTAAAATTCTATTACTATTGTTTGGAAGATTTTTCCAAGACAGATTTGTTCAGTTTCTCCAATGATAGAATTTTAATATATCCAGGAAGGCTTCGTCTTCGACATCATCCATCTTAATTGCTCTTTCAGGCATAACAGCCTTTTTTGAAAATATTTTTTGTAAGTCCTCTTAGATTTAGAGTCTGAAATTTTTTTTACCTCCTCTCCATCCTGGGACTTATTTGATGACAGCTCTTCCTCTTTATCTTCCTCTTCTGATGAGGATTCAGAATCCTCAGAGTACGCTGATGACTTTGTATCCGTTGCCACCTTAGCCTTTTCTTGAGTACGCCTTCGATCTTCATAAGTTGATTCTTCTGACGACTCTGTGTCGAAGATAGATTTTTTGGCCTTTGTCGAGCAACGATTTTTTAGGCTTTTTTGCAGGTGGCTTGGCTGCCGTAGCAGCTGTCGCCGCCGCGGCTTCCGCCTATGCCCTTTTGGCCATTGCCCTAGCGGCCATAATCTTGGCTTTCGCCACCCTTGAAGTTTTGTCCTTCGGGCCTGTATCTGTAACACCAGTTTTCTAAATAGGAAAATTTTGAATTTTGAATTTTAATCTTTTATAATGATATTTAAATCATGATATGATTTTTGGTGATTTTTAATTATTTTAAAACTATTTAAAACCATGACTTGTAATTTTGGTGTTTTGCTAGTGTAACCCTAGAGACAGCTTGACCTAGAGCCTAGCCATGTGTTTAGGGTGTTTCATTTATCATTTTTAGTTTGAGGGTATTTTGGTTATTTTGAATTTATTTGAATTTAATAGGATTTATAGAATTTATTGGAATGTATGTAAATTTATTATTAATTAAATAATTGCTTGGTGTCTTATTACACTTTAACCTAGAATGGACCTAACCTAGAACCTTAGACTTAACCCATGGGCTAAGTTAGAATGGTTACCTTAAGTTGTGGCTAGAAATATCTAGTTGGGATCTAAATAGGAGTTTTAGTTAGTGAGACTTGATTTAGTGAAATGGGCCTATAAAATGTTGAACTTGATTAGCCTAGAGAAAGCCCAAAGCCCACTAACTAGAAACCCTAACCCTAGTTTCCTACTGTGGCCGGCCCCCTAGGGATCCCCCCTATAAAGCCTCTCTTCCTTGTTCTTGCCTCTTTTATTAGTTTTCCAAGTTTTGAAGAAAGAGGTAAAGAGCCATTTTCCCTAATCCATAACTTTCTCATATCAAGTCATTTTTGGCTCAAATCTTTTGCATTAGGTTCTAATCAATCTCTACTTGATGTTCATGGAGAGAAATCTCAGGTTTAAATCAATTTGGAGATTTTGTCTAGCAAGAAGATTTCCCTTTTTTGAAGCTTTTCATTAAAAGTTCAACCAATAGGTAAACCCCCATAATCACCATTAGATTTCGATTTCTTTGCATGAGTACATAGCCCTAGGAGTCCCCTAGTAGCTAGCATAGGTTTGGTGTCGAGTCATGTCTATTTCATGTCTGTATCGAACACGTATCAGTCTATGCAGTGAACTGTTTGATGAAATGCCACACTCATATTTATTTCTTTATTTTTGAAAAGTGTTTGAAGGGTTTTGTGATCTATGAGTATTTTAATTTTCGTGAAGAGGTGATAGTGTTTTTGTCCGTGTCGGGTGACTCGGTTCAGTGCCCTGCTACCTCGTGTCCATTTTTCCTGGATACGACACTTCGACACACGATTTTTGGTGAGGAGGTGGGGGCTACGACTGTCAGTATGTACCCAAGTTTGGGAAGAGATGGTGCTGTGTCGAGGGAGTTCTCATGTCTACATCAATTTACACTGCACAGCCCCAGTCGATCAGTCGGCTTTGACACGCGACTGGAACTTGGACACGACACAGGTTCGACCCAGGTCAGGGTATGGGAATCCTAGCCTACTATGGACGAACACCTATGAACGAGCTTGACCCACTTCGAGCCCTGTGTCGAGCCCAGGAAGGCTCGACACGCATGCACAAGGACAGACAATGACAGTCCCATTTTATGTTTTGCTGTATTGGACACGTTTGTGTCCACTTGGTGGACACGTTTGGTTATGGCTGGCACCAACACATATGACACTCACATTACCAACCTTTTGTTTGCAATGTATTGATTTTCAAATGTGTTTTGGTTGGGAACTGGGTTTTGATGAACTGTACAGTAATGTATATATTTTCTGTTTTCTCGAATGAGTTTAAGTGAGTTCAACTGCAAATTGATATGTTTTATAACTGTTATATCATTCCAGATCTGTGTTTATGTGTTGGGGTTTATGAGGGGCTTTAATTATAAGGGTTGGATGAATTTGGGGATGTTCGAGTGTGTTTTGACACTCGAATTGTTAAAACTGAGAACAATTCTATTAGTTCCAGTTCTTGATAATTTTGAATGCTAATTTATGATAATTTTAGATGTTTATATATGCTGACATAACTGTGATAATGTGTTATCATAAATGGGAATGGGATTGATGTTAACTGTTAATTAGACTGTCAATGCATTGCACTGTCAGTGACTGGTACATTGTTTTGAGAATACACATGTACACACTTGTGAAACCTGAGATTTATACATATTTGCACACATTGATCGTTCACATTAAATTTGAGAATTTACACAATGTACCCTGCTAAACTATTAACCTGGAATGTTACCTATAAACTGAATGCATTGTTCTAATACCGATCATTCCACAAATGTACACCTAGCACACCTAAACTGAATTCCTGAGAAACCTTTTAAAACCTGAGAAACTGGAATGTTCCCCCATGTATATACTGTTGAAAACTGATTTTTGCAACACATTGCACTGTCTAAATTTCTGCTACCAGTTGACACTACACCTAGCCATGTAACCCCTATGACATATCATATACACACTCTACACACTGTGGAATTTCTAAAAACACATAGCTAATGACACACACTCATGTACACACATTGCACACATATATGTCACTCACTCACAGAAGACACCACCTACCTATCCCTATGCAAACCTGAGATTGTATCACTCACACATTCACCTGAAAACTGAGAATGGACACCACCTTACTGTTACACACTCCACACTGAGTTCACTCATCACACCATGTAGACATACATGAAAACTGGAAACCCCATATTCCTGAACACATATTTGAGAACACTGGATTAGTGATTCCTATTTTCATCTAAGTTTAGTTACTAAATATGAAGGAGTGCATTGTTGGTAAACTAAATTTCTGGGAACACACAGGACACTGAATTTTGAGTCCTATTACACATAATGTCCATACACTTTCCTACTGAATTTTTCCTATTCACTGATTTTTCCTGAAATCTATACACCCACACTCTACAACTGAGAACTTCTAACTACATTACACACACCTTGGTCACATTCCACACACACATGCCTAAGTTATATCATTGTATTATATATGCATATATGTATACATTAGCTTCCTTGAGATGTTTCTATTTAACCTTGATGCATATGAACCCCCATGCCACATGAGACACACGCACATATGCAATGTTTCCCTCTATCCCTCTGTGTATATATATAATATATAACCTAGTGTGATAATGCAATGTAATATAGTGTACATATATATATGTATTATGTTTATATAGGCCTAAGTGTTTATGCTAATTTATACATGTATATATGTAGATATATATGTATATACATGAATTTCATGATTGATAGCTTAAATAGTTAAATGTGAATGTTGTCTAAATATTGATAGCTTGTGTTAGCCTTGAGATTGTATGTGAGTGCTAGCCTAGGCTTGGTTAGGCCTAGTGAGACTTATTAGACTTGTTTGGGCTAGGACTTGACCTAGTTGACCTAGTTTGACTAGTGTGGTTGACTAGAGTTGACCAAGTGTTGACTTTAGTCTAGTTTGACCTAGACAGCATGCAGATGCATTGTACATTTCATTATCATCCCCTGTATA
Source organism: Iris pallida (assembly GCA_029216955.1). Classification (NCBI taxonomy): domain Eukaryota; kingdom Viridiplantae; phylum Streptophyta; class Magnoliopsida; order Asparagales; family Iridaceae; genus Iris; species Iris pallida. The sequence goes on from JANAVB010006400.1 coordinate 3,685,264, forward strand.
CATCTTGACTTGTGTTTCTCTAAATAGGAGTCAGATACCTCATCTCGGGCAGTATATTCTTACAGATATTCAGATACCAGACGAGTACATTCTATGATCATTTCATAACTTGCTTAGGATTATATTCTTGCTCTAGTTTACCTTATTTGATGCTGTCACGATATTATCACGGATTGGTACTATATGGATCCCTACATTGAGATGTTATCCCCCTCGGGAGCATCGGATACATCATGTCGTGTGTTTTATGTACATCATGTATCCTTGCTCTCATGTTATTCATGTTTCTCATGTGCTTCATGCTCGTTCATGCTCGCTCGTGTACTCTCATGTGCTCCCATGTTCGGTCATATTTCTCATGTATTTCATGTATAACCTATACTTCATGTGTACCCTTCATGGGCCTTCATGTGGAATTCATGTGCACTCAGTTCTGAGCCCTCATGTATACTTCATGTACACCCATATGGGTTTTCATGTGAAAATCATGTACGTAACATAACTTGTCTGGATCCTTGTGTATTGATTGGGGTATGGGAGAGTATAATAGTCATGTGTAATTCCAAAGTAGTATAACCATGTGCGCCTCTTTAGTATATTCATGTGCAAATCCAGCCGTTCACATGTCGACTTTGTACTCTAAATCACTAGTCACTGGTACACCCTCTACTTATAGATATTCCATTACAGTTCTCTCTCTATTTACATCATGTACTTTCTTTCAGTTTCATGTATCGTACTCTCTTGTATGTTTATTTTCTAACCTGTTATGATCTGCGTGAGATGTATTGTGCTCGCTCCCGTCTGACTGGACCTGTTGAAAATTTTACAGAGATGGAGCCCCTTACTATGGAGCTTGCCTAGATGACACTCGCGACCTGCACCCTGGGGAGGTTCAGGCAGCAGCTGAGGATGATACCCATGCATAGTGTAGATAGTATAACTGTTCCTTATTTTTATGTTAGTAGTTGTCTGGATTCAGAGTGATATTATTATGGAGATGTTGAGACTTATGTTATTTCATTTCTGTTGTACCTCAGTTGATGATTTCTCTATCTATTCCATCGTGCTATATTCTACTTTAGATTGTGATTGAGTTGTACCTTCTGTGATTGGCCTCCTTTGGAGAGTATTTCATATTACGTAGTTATAGTTATGACCTAGTACATCGTTCTACCCCGACACTGCGGCGTAGGCTGGGCGCTGTTACGTACTCGTACCCTCACGGTGGGTGCGGGTCGTGACAGTATCGTATCCCTTTGTGGATTCTTCTCCTTCGAAGAAGGTCGTTGTTTCTTCGGCGACATTTTGATAATTTTAAGCAGTCGTTTGGGGGAGAATTTGGAGAGGGTTTGAGAGAAGAAGAGGTTTTGGAAAAAAAAGTGGGAAGATTCGACCGTTTCAAATTTTTAGTTTATAAGAACATCTACAGTGGAAGTAATTTCAAGTACTATATGACCTTGTGAAGTGGAAACCTTTAGGATTCTGAGACCCTAATTTAAAAAATACTTTTCAAAATTAAATTTATTACGATTATATCCACGTGAAATCACTACATAAATTTTATGCATATAAATTTTAAACGTGTTTCGAATAAATTATTGAAAAAATTTGCACAAAAAACATGGTGGAAACATGTTTAATTAACAAAGTTTGACAACATATTTAAGAATGAGAAGTTTCTAATATCAATATTTCCATTTTTGAATATTTGACTGAATTTTTGAAATTAAGGCACGTTTGACGACTTGCTAACAAGACTATGTACTTGAAAAGAGTAAAATTAAGGCACTCAAAGTTGTCCTCTAGTTTACTTTGTATATACCTGAATAAGTTGATTGATTTTTCATTTACAATTTTTTTCATTTTCAGTCAAATAAGTTATGAAATTTGTGTTCGGGCCTCCATATTGTATATAATTAGTGTTTGGGTCTTAAAAGTGTAACAAAAAATAATTAATGACTCTTTTGGTGACAATTTTGAAATATAGTGACACTTTTCAGACACAAATACTAATTATGTATAATATGGAGTCACAAACACAAATTCTGAAACTTATTTGAGACCCAAAGTCTAAATATCCCTATTATTTTTATACTGGTTGTTGTAATTAAAATTGTTAATTAAAAAATTCATAAAATAATTAGTCACAGATATATGGATTTGACGGCAAAACTTGATGATGTCAGCATAATCAATTCTATGACGTAACAAGTCATTGATGGGGATATCTTCAAAGATATTTGGATTTGACGTAACAAGATTTGTTAATAATTAGTCGCTTGCAGCTGAAACCAAATTGAGTTAACAAAATATTAGATTGCATTGAAATCCCAGCTTCTTCGTCGGAACATTCTCCGGCGAAGGATACAAGAGTAGGGAACAAAACTGTAAAAAACCAAAAAAAATAGAAAAGAAGAGGTCTAGATAGACCCCTCACTAGCCTCGCGGAGGACCTCCGCAAAGTCCTGCAGGGTGCGCACACTAGCACTATAGCACAAGCGGCGTAACCCTTCCATTTTCTCCAGAGAACTCCGTTCCTCCAGAGTGATCGACAACAAGTCAAAGTTGGGGCGCCGGATGAAGAAGTCGAGCAATAACCTCCGGTATCAACTCGCAGTAGGTCAGAAAGTCCGCAGCCTCTGCCAGCCAGTCATGGGCCGCAGGCGGCGAAGAGGGTGCTCCATGCAGAGAGGCTAGACGACGATGAAGGAAAGAAGACTCTAGTCATGGTTCCCAACCAGAAGATTTTTTTGGAACCATGTTAAATGTGCAACCTACCCAAATGAATGGGAACCCCTATGTATATATATACACGTTTCTAACCGACTCTTCTTATTCCTTATTGGAAGTTGAGAATATTCAATGACCTACAGTGACTCTTCCATTGTTATCATTTTTGGGTGTTATTATATGCTTTTAACTTATTATGGAACAATTTAGGACGGGTAATAGCCATTCTCCGTGCTTCTAAAACAGAGAACGGACATTCTACGTACTACTAACACGGAGAATGTCCATTCTCTGTACTTTTAACACGGAGAATTCTAATTATAATCAAATTTAATTTGTTCGAATACACAAAGAAATCTGAGTATGATTAATCTAAACTAATAGTTTGGCTGTTTAGTTTGGTTTTGAATCTATATAAATTGGTCTTGAAGGCTGTTGAAGATGAATATATTGGCTGTTTTGCTATATAAATAGATTTAAAAGGGTTATGAAAAAGTAGAATTTGAACCGCCAAAATTCATCTTGAACAAGGTAAAATATCATCATTGTGTTGGAAAACGTCAACATCTCTTGGATATGATTACACTGAGATGTTGTATTAATGTTAAGAGTTTATTTTTATTCACCCACAAATAATAGGGGTTTTGTTCACCCTCTACTAAAAATTTGACACGTGTAAAAATTTGACACATGTCAAATTAAAGGTGAAAACCACTTTGGTGGGTGAACAAAACCACTTCAAAACCACTTTTGTATGGATGAAATGAACTCCAAATGAGTTCCCTGAACTCGTAATTTTAATCACTGATACAGTAAGTATCAGGGCTATTTGCATCGTCAAAATTCGTCTTCACATGATCTATGAACATTAATTTGGATAATTTTGCATTAAGGATGTCAATAGATCAGATGATACCCAGGCTAAGAGCATCTCCAACCCTATTGTCTTATTTTGTATTGTGAATCTTAGATGGCGTAAATTACTTTAACATTAATAACCCATTGCATTGAGGATAAATTACTGATATCGTATGAATATAAAAAATTCAAAGAAATGCATACATGCATGCATATGCAAATGTCAGAAGAACCATTCACCCCAGCCCTGATTGATGGGATTTAAATCACTATACATCTCGTATCCACGTTCCCCTGGTAATCCATCGTCAAAGGGTCGTTTTAAACGTCTGTATTAAATCATAAATTTTCCTAAGGTCGTCATTGAGGTGCACGTTGAAGCACCCACGTATGTCGAGCACGCGAAGACCTTTGCAGTTACATATGATAGATAGCAGCGTGTCTCCGTTGAACATGCCTGAGCCCATCTTTGCGTGCTCGAGACGCGGTATCGAATCAGCTACGACCTTTCCCTCCGTCTCGTTGAACGTGTTTAGCATGAATCCATTCCAGACCATGAAATATGGAGGGGGCATGTTCCTCCTCAGCTTGACCAGACGGTGGCAATACTTCCCGACAAAAAATATTCTAGTCGACGTGATATTGAGGCAGTAGCTAATGTCGAGTTCTTCCAGCACCGGAAGAAACTCCAAGTTTCTCACGAAAGTTTTCTCACTCACGTAGCACTTCGAAATGCGCAGCACCCTTAGAAATTTCCTACTGTATTATAAAAAGGAGAAAACATCAATATAATTTAACAAAGTATACGTAAAATTTTGTAATAGAAAAAAAAAGTATTAGAATAAGACAAAATAAAATTTTGCACATGCCTTAAACATGTAAAAGAGAAGTCGGCTTCGTCGAGCTTGTACGCGGAGAAGGACAGTAGAATTCCCCTACTGCGAGCTACGAGCTGCTTTACGGTCAAACTAATCTATGCGGTTCGCTGGGCCCTCCGGCACCACTGTTCTAAGTCCAGGTTGGACCAATAGTCTAAGGGACAATTGAGCGCCTTCCACTACGAACGGCAAACTGGGGCCACGTTGCACATGATCTCGTCCGCCGGCATCTCCGACAGTGCCAGTATCATCGAGAGAATCTCCATAGGGATGACGGCCCATCCGCTGCAGTTGATCTTGTTCTTGCTCATCTCCATTGCGACCCTTATTCTTCTCTCCTTTGTTTCTCTCTAGTCGGATGGGTTCTTTTCTTTGGAAAAGGCTATTTAACTCGCTCATTTCGGGGGTATAACCCTCTCGTGGAGGGGTATGACCGAATAAGGAAAAGACTATTTGGAAATAACAGTAATGCCATTGTATTAATATTAGTTTCAATTATATTGTAAATTTTAAATTAACAGAAATGCCACCGTAGATTTAATATTTATACCAGTTCTAATAATATTGTAGATTTTAAATAAAAAGAATAGAATTTTAACTTTAACTACTTTTAAGTTGTGAATTTAAATCTAAGTTTAAATGTTAAATCAAAAACTAATTTAAATTTTAGTATTAACATTAGTTTCAATAATATTGTAAATTTTAAATTAACAGAAATGCCACTATATTAGAACCTACCTTGTCACGTCTCGCTCCTGTAGGAGCGATCATCCTCACTAAGGCGTGATGCCGCATGAGCCTAAATTGCGCTCACACAAGGCAGGTCCATAACGGCCGATTACATGCTAAGCGACGGGGTCATCGTACAGAAGTCCCAAGCAGAAATATTGAATAACAGCAGCAGAAAATTAAATACAAAACACGAGTCATTCAAAATGCTCTTTATTGATATTGAGACAAAGATTACAATTGTGGTGCAATGCTACGATTACAATCACTCAAGTTCACTCTTCTTATATTACAAGTCACTCTGCTCTCTCTCATCTCTCAATACAATTTGAGTGGACCAACGGAAGCTTCGGATAGACGATGTTCATACATTATGTCCCGTATAAGTCCAGTCTTTAATGCGGCCGCGCACCTCGAAACACCAAGGAACTCGACGCCTCGATGCATCCAAGCGAGCTCTGCCCCGAGCAAGCAGTTACCTAGCACCTGCACATAAAACTGGTAGGGTATCAGTACTCAACTGTACTGGTGGAGTGAGCTCCTCACCTACCCATAGAAAACTAACACGTTACTTTACTTTCGTGTCAACGACTTGGTTCTTACTTGAACAATGAGGTCGTGCCTCGTAACTTAGCATGACTTAACCAAACTTGCCTTACGGCCCTTCTTGACTTAACTCGAGATGACTCAATCCCGATTTACGCAACTCTATGCCATCGACTTAATACTCGACGCTATATTTGTGCCGAGGCATGTGTCCTTGCTATAGCCAAATCTTAAGTTTCTTAAGACTTGTAATGCACCCGTGCATACTATATTTACTTCATGCATGCCATGCTTATACTTTCCTTGATCTGACCGACACCGTGCATACGGATTGCCGCTTAGCACACCAACTTGACTTATATGAAAGGTCACTTGCAATTCAAGCCATCTTGGACATGTAGGTGGTGCAAGATGAGGCCCTTGCAGCTAAGGGTAGCTAGCCTTGCTCAAGTCCTCGAATCACCGGCTGCATGTTCTTGCCTGCCTACCTTGCTCCCCTCCTAGGTCGATATGGTCCTGTGGCCCTAGGTTTCTGAATCGACGGTGCGAAACCTTGTCGACAAGTTGTCCATGACCACGCACCTACGAGAACTCCTAGACTCAGCGTAAATGCATGGACTAACCGTCACAACTTAGCATCCTTAGCTTTACTTCTTGTACTTATCATACTTCTTTTGTAGAGCCCAAACCAAGGTTGCTTCCGCGACTGACCTATAGTCTCGGTATGTTCCTCCTCGGCGACTGACCTACAGTCCCGATATATTTACAGTGTTTCCATACTCTTATTGACTTAACTCATGAATGGCTATTCATAGCCTTCAAGCATAACTTGCACCAAACGTGTTCTTTATGTGCCAGTTGACCGTAGCTAACTTTCCACTGAGCCAACAGTGGCTCGTGCCATAAACCGACTTACGTTATGTGCAACACCATCGCCCAAGTCATACTTTTTATGATTAGCCTTAAGATCGTGGGACTAAGTGACTTGACAGTCGCAGACAATAGGGGACAGGGCTTGCTATGACTTCGATAGCCCAACAAAACTCCTGTCTAACGCGTTCGTGCAATGACTTGACAAGCAAGGGCTGTGTCAAGCCTTGAATCGAGGGAACGTGCTGTGCACGCGTTCGACTTGAACAATCAAGTTCTTTGGGTGCCTAGACTTAAGCCACAAGCCGTACATTACGACTTAAACTACGGGACAAGCGAATGTTAATATTAATGCTAGTTCCAATAATATTGTACATTTTAAATAAAAGGAGTGGAATTTTAACTTTAACTATTTTTAAGTTAAGAATTTAAATCTAAGTTTAAATGTTAAGTCAAAAACTAATTAAATTTTAGTATTAATATTAGTTTCAATAATATTATAAATTAACAGAAATGCCACTGTATTAGAAACCAAGCTGATGTTACGTTGCTCGGGGTCGGTTAGTGTTCGTCTAAACTCATACGTGAGAACTAGTTATTAGCAATAAAAATCAAAAATTGAATTTTAACTTTAACTATTTTTAAGTTGTGAATTTAAAACTAGTTATTAGTAAAAGGAGCTATTGAAATAAAACTAGTCGAGCTCGATCCTTTCTCTTTATCCCATCTCCCTCTCTCTCTCTCTCTCCCAGGTTCTCTCTCGCAGATTGTGTTCACTAATACCATATCATTAGAAATAATGACACAATTGTAAATGTAGTATTAAATGCTGTTGTATGCTTTATCCTATACAATTTAATAATACGTGTACACATAAGACGAGAAGGTTGTGTTGTTGGAAGTTATTTTTTTAAAATTATGCATGCTTTTAGGATCACTCAATCATTTTCATGAGCCAAAAGAAGAGGGCCACGTGACGGAGGTACATGGAGGAGGGAGTTTTTGGAGGTACATAAAGCATTTTCATGCATGCTTTTAGGATCACTCAAGCATTTTTTTATTGTATTGTTTCTTGTCCTTCGTTTCTTCTGTTGGTTTCTAACACACTCTATTTTCTTCGATGTCAACGTCACATGGAGAAACTGATCGTCGTGTGGAAGAATTAGTTGATGAATAAAGCTCCGCTTCAAGAGCAGTGTCAGATGATTTGGATGATGAGCAAAGTGTGGAAGCTGTTAACTTAGGAGACAATAAAGAACCAGAGGAAGAAAATAATGGAGGAATGCATCATAACGATGACGATGACATCAACGCAAACAACAAAATGTTATTTCGCATCACCCTTTCTAATGGATTGAAGAAATTTATTATATTTTTACATTGATTTCTTTTACTTATTTTGTTTAACTCTGTTCTTAGAGACGATGGTGAATCTCCATTGGATTTTGATGCAGCGACGATGAAAAAATATTGCAGTCTGCCAACATTAACAAAAACCCAAGAGATCTCTTAGATGAAGATATTGTTGCCTTACATTTCAACTCTATTGAAGAAGCATAGACATTCTACCGGATATATTTAAAAGCAGTTGGTTCAGTGTTAGAAATAACGAAGTAAAGAAAAAACAAATCTGGGATGGTGATGGTCCGTAGTTGGTGTTGTTCGAATGCGGGATTCAGCCAGAAGAAATACAATGAAGCTCCTAACAGGGTTTGTGAGCCAACAAGTGAAAGCAGAAGTGGTTGTAAAGCAATTTTTCGTATTGGGTACACCAATTCTACAAATCTGTGGGTTGTCAAAAAAATTAAGTACATCACAACCATAACCTGGCGAATAATTTTGAAACAATTTTTTTAGATCCCATCGTAAGATATCACCCAAAAAATTGGAACACGCTAAGCTTATGAAGCAATCAGGGATGGGGACTGGAGATATATGAAATTTACTTGTCCACCAGAAAGGTGGCTGGGATAAGGTTGGATGGACGAAAAAATTTATACAACGCTTTAGCTAAAGATAGTAGAGCACTAGACGATGTTGATGCTACGACAACATATACATTTCTTCAATCTAAGGAGGGCATTGACCCAGATTCCTTCTATGCGTACAAGGTAGACGAAGATTCCAGATTGACCCATCTCTTTTGGGCTGACGGTGCATGTCGATTCGATTATAAATTATTTGGAGATTTACGAGCGTTTGATTCTACATATAAAACAAATAGAAGTCAAATGCCATTGGTGGTTCTAATAGGTACAAATATCATGCAATGACTTGTGTGTTTGGGTTTGCAATGATCCATAATGAGACTGCTGCGACATATTCTTGGGTTTTACAAAAATTCCAAGAGTATATGAATGAAAAATTACCAGAGAAAGTTCTTACGGATGGTTGCAGATCCATGAATAAAGAAATTGAGGATTTAATGCCCAGCATAGTTCATCGAACGTGCTTATGGCATATTCTAAACAATTCAGCAAAACATGTACACCAAGATGGTTTTGCAAATGAATTGAGTATTCTGATTAAAAGGTACATCACACACTTGATACTTTACTTTGAAGTATGTTGTTGTTACAATATTAAAACTTTAATTACCGTCCATATTTTCTAAACAGGTACTATTCAGTCGAAGAATTTGAAAACCGTTGGCAGCAGATGCTAAGAGATTATAATGTAGAGAACAATGAGTGGACCACTACATTGTACAGAACGAGGGAGCGATGGGCGGACACATTCCTACGCGGAAATTATTTTGGTTGTTCTGCTACAACAAATAGATGTGAATCTAGAACGCATTTCTGAAAAGATTTTTGAATGAGAAGCTACCACTATGGAAAGCCCTTCAAAATTGTGACCACGGTTTGGTGGCCTTATGTTACGGCCAGATAAGTAAGCATATGAATGATAAACTCTCAACACCAGTTGTGAAGCAAACTAGCACGGCCATAATAGAAGATAAATTTGTCGCAATTTACACTAAAATGGTGTTTATAGAGGTAAGAAAGAAAATCACACATTCTGATACATATACTGTTCTCTACCATCACATCATAAGAGAGGCAAAAGTTTGCACTATCCAAAAGTATATGTCGCCAAACAGTATCAACCGGATGGTTGCATTTGATCGGGCCGATAACATCATAAACTGTGACTGCTTGTGGATGGAGACCAAGGGGATTCCTTGTAGGCATATTTTTTTCAGCAATGAAGAGATTGCAATTGGGAGATATTCCAAAGAACTTGATAAAAATTCGTTGGCTCAAGGATTGCAAAGAGAGTTATCTCTCCGGACCTGGCGCAGAAAGAAGATTCATCCACCCAGACAGTATTGAGAGCAGAAGGTATAGTGGTATTAATGAACAAGTTAATCTGTTTATGTATTATTGTAAAAATTCAAGTAAAAATCCTTGTAGGCATATTTTCTTCTGTGCTGATGGAGTTGAAAAAATGGCACTACTACAAAAATCGTTAGCGATGACACTTTATAGATGACAACTATCTAAAAATGTCATTATTAATCTTTTTAATGTCATATTATTATATGATCGTCATTAATAATTTTATCATTGACATTAAAAATAATAATGTCATGGTAAGTACTATAAGATGACAATTACAAAGACATGGGTCATGGAAAATAACTATAGATGTCATCTTTTGTGTTGTGAATAAAAAAGAAGTGTGACTATTAATGACATAATGATATTAAGAGTCATATTAGTTTAAACAATGACAAAGACATATGGTATGTCATCTCTAACATTTTCTTCTTCTTCTTCTATTTATTAAAATGATGGGGATGAAGTATACATTAATCATTCCCCCCTCATTCTTCCCTTATTTTTTATTCCAATTCCCCTTAAATACTAACCCTAATTCTATAACCCCCACACCCAGAGGCCCTACTCCTATCCACCTCCACCCTCCCATCCGTCGGCACCAGCACCTATTCCTCTACTACTCCCAGGCCGCCTCCCCCCAAACCCTAACCCTAATCCCCTCCCCAACCCAGCCCACGATGCCCACCTAATGGCCCTCCTCCACACAGCGTCCCCGTCCCACTTCGATTATGCTGCCTGCATGCCTGCATTGCCGCCAGCGGCGGCCGTCGAGACCCTCCATGCCGCACCCTCTGCCGCTTCGGGGTCAATGGTCGCGAGGCTCCCCGGCGGCAAGATACCTAGTGGGAGGCTGCTCATGGGTGGCGACAGGACGGTCCACGATATAGACGGGAGTCTGGCAGGGGAGTCGATGCCTCCGCAGCTGGAGGTGACGCCGATCACCAAGTATACTTCAGATTCGGGGCTGGTCCTCGGGAGGCAGATCGCAGTGAATAAAAGCTACGGCCTGAAGCTGGTGCAATTAGGGTTCTAAACATCAACACGACGCTCAGGTCCCTCTTAAGGGGGCACATTCAGAAGAGAGAACATCCAAAAATCTGTCTTATGAATTTAATTTGGCTAGATTTTATTTCGAAGTATAGGTCTTGATGTACTTGAAATAGGAATTCTGAAGCTCGAATGTCATATCTATGTTAATATTTGTTCCATTTGAACTTAGATTTCTGATATACACCCGGCATGCCATGGAGATCGATGTTTGGTTACACTATGGCCACGAAACCATGTCATGTATATTGGTAATGAACAGTCAAGTTCAGAATAGAGTTTACTAATTTTTAGTGAGGATTGATGTAATGCTTTTCTTCAGATAACATTTTTTGGAGTTTGTTTTTTTTTCTATATTTTACCTTGATTTATATGCATCAAGCTTTGAGAGTCATTGGACTGGTTTGCACCACTTTATTAATACCTATTGGTCCTGTCTAAAATATTGTCTTTCATAGGTACTGATCGTTGATAGTGTGAAATTCATTTATTCTTTGAATTCTAGTTTTTATATATATATTTTGGTTGTTGTTTGGTGATAAATGGAGATGTGAATATGTAATATCGTAGCAGGTGGTTAGGAAAGTTCAACAACCTGGTTTACATCATAATCTCTCTTCCATTTAATTTCAGCCCTACCAAAAGTTAACAAATTTGGAGATAATTGGAGATCTTCGATAAGGGAATAAGGTGACTGTTTATGCAATAGTATCTAGAAAGACTGAGGAATCAAGTAGGGTCCAATTGTTAAAGACAAGCGATGGTGAAAGGTTTGGAAGCAGTTATACACTACAAGAAAAATGATCATTTACGGCACGCAAAACGTGCCGTAAATGATCGTTTATGGCGTACATTTTGGTGCCGTAAAAGACCATGCCGTAAATGATCCTATTATTTACGGCACGTTAAAGAACGCCGTAAATATAAACAAATTAACGCCGTAATTATTTTTTCACAGAATTTTGACAACCATTTATGGCATATTTAGTGTGCCGTAATTGCTCTTTCACAACATACATTTGTGCGCCGTAATAGATATTTGCGCAGGGTCAAATACGGTGTATATATGCACGCCGTAATAGCTATTCTCGCAGGATCAAATACAGGCGTACATTTTGATGCCGTAAAAGATATTTTTGACAAATTATCTTTACCATTTATGACATATGTAGCGTGCTGTAAATAATTTTGATAAAAAATTTCATCAAATTATTATTATTATTATTATTATTATTATTATTATTATTATTATTATTATTATTATTATTATTATTATTATACCAATCCCTATTTATTTAAACAAGCATATCAATGGTAAACAAAGTATATAACATAGCAAAATAAGTTAAAGAGATAGTTGACTGATACATAATCTCAATCAAACTACAAAAGTGAAAAGTAATTCAAATAAATCTAGGCACGTGAGATCATAAAAAATAATCGGATTTAGTAGCCAAAATATATTAATAGCAACAAAAGGCCATGCTAAAGTATATCATGTCTTATTGTTGCATGAACTAGAAAAACTATTGTAGTACTAAATTAAGAACAATACAATGTTTCAATACAATTGAGCTTGTTTCATACTTTAACCCTAGTTTGGAAAAAAAATGTAAATTGTCTTCTATGACAAATTTCAGCTCAAATGGTTGCAGAGGAGAAGCTTCAAACACAATACACAAATTTTTCCATTGATTGATAACCTGCACAAACACAAAATGTGTTTTAGTTCATTGTAACCAATTTGATGTATATGATAAACACAAAAATGAAAAAGGCTACATAAACTAGCCAACTACATTTCCAGGTACATTTCTAGGTACCGAATGCTACATAAATATAACCTACACAAACACAGATTTTTTCATTAATTGCCAACATCTGTCGTGGGTGTTGAGGGGCAGTCGGGTACATCTATTCTAATTGAACCAAATGACCAAAACATTACATTTAACCTTCATATTAAGGAAGTCTTAATTGAAAAATCATTAAAAAAATTGACAATTTTATCATGGTCCATCTACGCAAGAGGAACCTCTGAGCTGATGCCAACTTCCTAGACTAGGAAACCATGTGCAGGTTTTTAGTGGATTGCAGGGAACTAATTTTATTAGTCATGTAAATTAAGATTGTGCAACCAAGGAGATGCGGAAAGATGATAATATTTTGATTACATAACTGCTTTCATTAAGGCTCAACACAAGTTTGCTTGACATTACAACAGAATATACATTTTGTATAGGACAAATCTATATTGGCCCAATGGAATAAATCAAAAAATTTGTAAAGTAACGATCCTTCAAAGCATTATTCTCACAATATGCTATTCTAACTAGCCATAGTACAATTGTTGACGAGCATACAAACATGAAAACTTCTATAGCTGCATTATACTTTCTCCTACTCTTCAAATCTAAACTATAAACATGAGGAATTGCAACATGAACTCCGAAAACTATACAACTAGAGTTTGATATGAGAGGTATAATCCAGCCAATTTGGTGTTGAACTCAGGATGGTCAGTGCAGGTTGAATGTTTCACCTGTGCACAGGTATGCAAATGATAATACATGGGACAGCATGGAATGATGTTGATTCCAATAGTTGGAGGGGTTCTTGCATCGACCTGCATTGTCATAAGTGAAGGAGAGTGCACAACGGTATTAGTAAAGGGTAGTCGGGAACTGTTGGCATGTACAGGCAGTGTAGGGAAGGAGATGGACTTGCCAGTAGGTGTAGGTACGTAATAGAGTAGTGTGTGTCGAGTAGAAGAATAGGTGTAGACTGAAACCCATTCGTGTTCAGATGTGGGTGTGGGTACCAAAACATGTAGGTAATTGGCATTTCACAGATGGGTGTGTACAATTTGTGAAACATGTAGGCTATGTAAGGACTGCATAGATGAGGCTATACAAACATCTGCAATAAGAAATATCATTCCTCAATGGTTGTCCTGTTTTTCCTTGATACATTCAGGCAAACAAACTCTCCTTTCTAATATACTCATTTAACATTTCTTTATGGTAGTATTGTTATTCAATGTAAGTTCACATCATGGAATGTTCATTTGATTTTTATATATTCTTTTTGCATGTTAGCATCATGATTGTGCTAAAAGGAAAAAAAGAGTTGCATGTGAGCTATGCGACAAGGAAAAGCTGAGCGATTCTTTTCTGGTCCTAGGAGAATCATACCAAAAGCTCAGGAACTTTGGAAAAGCCCGCAAATGGTACATGAAAAGTTGGAATGTGTACAGGTCCATTGGAAATCTTGAGGTAAGATAGTTTTAGATTTTTTACAATTAGATACACAGCAGCAAAAACCTTTGTGCAAGTATCTGACATGTGCCATTGGTTGAACTGGAAACCTAATAGTTTATCTGATGTGCATAGCTTCTCAGAATCATCAGTAAGGAGCACCAATTTTTTATTTGTCCCTGCTGCTGGGTTGTTTATAAACGCGTTCTCTAAATATCCTATGGTCTTGGTAGCCAAGTTTGCTATATGCTACAATTGAGTATCAGTTGTGTCAAATATGTGTACAGGAAAATCTATACAAGGACTGCATAGATGAGGTATCCATGTGTGTGACCAAACTGTGCACAGGGCAGAGAACTGATGGGTATGTGTAGAAATAGGTATTGTGTGACCAACCCATGTTGACTTAAATAATTTTTTTTGAGAGAGCAAGTTGGTCTAACAAATGCACGAATGATTCATTTTAAAGAAAAGGATGAATGATCGATCAACATATGCTCTCTGAGTTGGCTGGGGCCAATATGTCATTTTCAAGACACAAACAAAGAACTAGCTCCAAACCAAGTCAGAAACAATGTTCTCCTTACATCATGTGTCTCTTAAACTATAAAACTTTTATTAGCTATAATTAATAAGTCGATTATTATCTATGCAAGGACCTCTTGCTGCCACATTGTAACAAAAATATATTAGGAAAACCTTACACCACTATTAATTGAAGAGAACAATATTATTCCTAGTTGGCTGTCTTTTACAGAACACCCATCTAACTCTTTTTGCTCCATATATGTTAGGAAACCCTCACCCCACTATTAATTGAAGGGAGGAATATTATTCCTAGTTGGTTGACTTCTACAGAACATCCATCTAATTCTTTTTCTCCAAGTAGACTACTAAATACAAATGTTAATGACACCACAACAATCATTACGAGACTATATTTTTTTACAGTTTTAAGACTCCCAAAATTTTATTTTGATACTCATGTGTATATTCAGGATTATCAAAATTTTGACAGTCCTAAAATTGTAAAAAAAAATTGTCAGTACTGGATATACATATTACTGCAAAATGTGTTGACCCTATTAGCTTTTGCAGTGGCCTTAACATTTGCATTTGCCACTAGTAAATTTCAAACGGATACTTTAGCAAATGCTTGCATTCTAAATGTTGAAACTAGCATATGTCTCCACTAAGTTATGAACAGTAAAAAAATAAGATATACCTCCATTTCTTTTAACAATTTTTGTGCTACACGGGAGTTGCAAACTCTACTTGAAACATACAGTACTAGTTGTGGAGCTCTCCTCCTGTATATTTCTAGTCTTCATGCTTACGCAAAACTTGTTCGAGATTAGATTATGAGTACTAATCGATGAAACAAACACTAATGCATTGCAGATGGGTTATGTGTAGAAGTAGGTACACAGATATGTGTATTGCAGATGCATGCATAAACCTGATGGAAAGAACCGATCGAGTCGAATACTCGTGCACAGGGAATGATTTGTGCAGATTATTACTTGTGTGTTCCAGTAAAAGATAGGACTGCAGTCATAAGCAGTAGGTAGCTTCGACTGGTTAAATAGTTAAATGGGTGTCATTATCCAAGGTTAAGTAAATAACATGGGAGATGTTAGAAGAAATAGCAACTTCAGTAGCAGTAACATGGGTTTGTGTTTGTATCAGCAAGTTACCTGGGGTGAAACCCACTTATGTGCTTCTGTTGATACCCAAAACTGTATGTGCTTCAGTAGCAGTAACATGGGGTAAAAAATTTTAGCTGATTATTTATTATTTTCTTTTCTGCATATAGTTTTCTTCTTTACTTGTATTCATTGATGCATGGGGTGAAAATTTACTCAGTCTGTTTTTTTTTCTGCACCAAGTATAAATCTGGCATGTCGTGTTGATCTTAGACATGGACATAAAAGTTGGGCTGCAAAAGTATTACAACATTTTTATTTAATAGTTCTTTCATTAATATATAGAAAGGTTAATTGTCTTAGGATGATATGTTATTAGTTTTTGGCAGGCAGTCTTACCTAGGCAGTCTTACCTATACTATCTTTTTCTGATGTAATATTCATAATTTCTTAGGGCTTCTTTTATGTTGTCAAGATTTGGTAATCCCTATCGTTTTTGTTGTTGTTTGTATTTTTTTCACAAATGAAAGTCTAGCTACCATCATGACATCATATTTAAAATACCTTCTGGCATTATTGCTATATCTATACATCATACACTGGTTACTTAAATGTTTTTAGAGTGACACTAGTTACTTAAATATTTCCTCACATGACGTCCCTTTCTCCTATCAAAGACCTGTGTTCCACTGCATTCATTTTGGTATAAAGTGATAGGTTGTATTTCATGTGTTCTTGAAATAATGTTCAATGGTTTAGTTTGGTTACAAATTTATGACACGCTCTCTCCAGTTTATAATACAGAATGTTAGTCTTTTACACATTTGTACTTTCACGCAAATTATTGACAAGTGGTTTCTCTGCTCAAATGGTTTCTCCTATCAAGGAGCATTGTTCTATATAGAAGCCACTATATTGTTTCCCCCTCATTAGCCGATATGATCTAGTTATAAGCTATATAACAGTAGATTGGGAAACAATAGCCGCTCAAAGTAGCAGGGAATATATTACAGGAGTACTCTCCAGATGACTGTATGTCCGTATCTGTGTCCATATCCCCGTCTAACATATATTCGACATAATACTTCCTCGAAACTCATGTCAGAAGCAGCCATGGTAAGCAATCCCAAACCCAGCCTTAGTTTCAGAACTTTTCAGAACATCATAGCATATATTTGGTTTTACATAAAAATTGTAAAAATTAATTATTTGTCTTATGTTGTCTGCTTTTGTATTCCATAGTCATGTCATAGTTTTTTTTATTGATTTCATAGTAGTATTATATTCCTTAATCAAATGGTTGAGTTTCATGTTGCTCGAAAATGTTTGCAGGCTATAGAGCTACAATCTGTGGCCTGGATCATGTATGTAATGAATCGAGTTCATGGATGGAACTCAGAATATTGATAAAGTGCTTCGAGGTCCTACTCAGCCATTTTATCAGGTAAGTGATACTATTGATGAGCAACTTGATTGGTAGGATGAAGCAATCTGTTGGTTTGGAAATCAAATGACTCCTACTTTTTGGCCTAATTAGACTCCTTGAGTCAAAACCACACAAAAAACACGTAAAAATATTACACAACCATGTAGAAGCTTGATTATCTTGAATATGAAGTTCCTCCTTGATTCTATATGGTTTTGGTGTACGTCAACACTTTTTAAGATGTCTTGCTCAAAGGGAGATGGAGTGAAAAAGTCTAACATGGAAGTGTGTCAAGGTAAGTTCTCATTTAAGTTTCTTTAGCAGAAAATATGGTAAGTTGGCTATTGAGATTGTTCTATATATTAATATAATATTGGATGTAATGTTGGTTGTATTGGTATAACATGATATACTAGTTGATTTTATGCTTATTTTTGTAGTTTGCTGGAAGAAAGGATTCATCTGTCAGAGAAATTGATGAATGAGACGAGAGCTGGCCAAATTTATCCCGAATATTTTTAATGAAGACCGTATGTAAAAAATAACGCATAATAAAATTCAGAAGTATTGTAAATTTATGTTGTGAACGTTTGAGACTGAAATAATATTGTATAGTTCAATCTTGGCATTTTGAATAATTATGAAACAAAAAATTTGTTGGTGTTAAGTGTTTATTTTTCTTCTTCTTTATATTGTACACAAAATACAAATTATGGAATACGGATGAAAAAATTGGATCTATAAAAATAACAAAATTTAATAGTGAATAAAAGTCATCTTTTGTAAATAAAGATGACGCATAAAAGTCATGTTTTACAAATAAAGATGAGTGTATTGAGCTGTCATAGAATTCTTATGATAAATATAATTTTTTTTTAAATAAAGATGCCGTATAGAAGTCATCTTTTGTACATAAAAATGATGTGTCAATGTCATCTTTTGTAAATAAAGATGATGCATAGAAGTCATCTTTTGTAAATAAAGAAGACGTATGAAAGTCATCTTTTATAAATAAAAATGACGTGTGTTTAATTGTCATGATTTTTCATGATAAAAGTCATCTAATTTAAATTAAGATAACACACAGAAGTGATCTTTTCTAAATAAAGATGACACATAAAAGTCATCTTTTATAAATAAAGATGACATATGTTGAGCTGTCATTGATGTCTAATGATAAAGATGACCCCTTCATAGATGACGGCCAAACAAATGTCATCAATTAACATATTTAGCCGTCATTGTTATCTATTTTTGTAGTAGTGTGGTGACCGATATTGGTGAAGAAGAAAAAATAGTAGCTGATGCAGTTCATGGAGTGCATGAATCTTTTGAAGAGCAAAATCCGGTAGCAATAAAAGGAAGGCCTTCTCAAGGGAAATTAAGCCAGCCTAAAGTAAGTCAGACTATCCCAAGCCTAGAATTTGTAGAGTTTGTAGAAAATTGGGTCACGATTTTTGTCATTGTAAAGTAAGAAAGCGAGATAGCGACAAAGAGCAAATGGAATCAAATGAACCGTTGTTGAATTAATTATCAACTTTTTTTTTACAATTCTCTGTCAATTTAACAAGGAAAACGACAATTCTCAGTCAATTTTAACACGAAGGATGGTAATTCTCCGTCAATTTAACAAGGGGAATGGCCATTCTCCTTCCTTTTAGCACAAAGAATGGCAATTTTCCGTGTTATTTAAATGAAGAATTACCATTCTCCGTGGTTTTAACACGGAGAATGTATATTCTCCTGTATTCTAACACGGAGAATGGCAATTTTTTGTCAATTTAACAAGGAAAATGGTAATTCTCTATGATTTTAACATGGAGAATAGTGTTAACGGGTGCACTGGCTAGTGCTCCATTGGGCGCATCAGTAAACGGAGAATGGTGTTGATTTGGCAGAATTCGAAGGAGCAAATTCATTAGTATTAATGGCAAATAAATGGCAGTAGTTGGGATAGTTTTTTCTCGTCTCACTTAGCTTTTCTTGTGAAGGGACAGATGCATTGGTATTAATGCAAATTAATTTAATTGAATTCGAAGTTACTGCCACTTGGCGCATGAGTACTAGTTGTCCTTGCCTATAAATAGCAGTAGTGTAGGGAGAGTTTTTTCTCATCTCAATTAGCTTTTCTTGTAGAGATGGACTCGACCGATCCCCCACCTTGGCAAGACGCTTTCCTGTGGGTTGTCGATCTCCTCGTTCGAAGAAGCTTTGGTGGTGAAGTCCTTCAAAAGACTGAGATGTGCCAAGTGGACTGTCCGTATTCGTGCACTTCATCGACTGTGTGCCATGATGTTGGTTATTGGAAGGACCCCAGGGTTTGGGTTGATTGCCAATCCATACTCTGTCGAAGCGCCCGTACGTTGATTCGCTCTGACTATGCACGGTGTTCCATCTACGCACGTTGACGATGAAGTAATTTGCTCTGACGATTAATGGTGTTCCGTATTCGTGCACTTTATTAGAAGATTGAGATACGCCGAGTGGACTATCCATGTTCATGCACTTCATCGACTGTGTGCCATGATGTTGGTTACTGGAAGAGCCCAAGGATTTGGGTTGATTGCCAACCGCTACTCCGTCGAAGCATCCACACGTTGATTGGCTCTGACGATGCACGGTGTTACGCCTACGCACGTTGACGATGAAGTGATTTGCTCTGATGATGCACGTTGTTCCGCCTACGCACGTTGACGATGAAGTGATTGTCAACCCACACTACGTCGAAGCTGTAGCTTTTAGGCTTTTTTCTTGGTAGTAGGATTTTATGTAGTAGTTCAGACTTTTATATGCAAATAAAAGTCAAAATTTTTGTGATTTTGACATGGAGAATGGCCATCCTCCGTGGTTTTAACAATATAAATGTAATTCAAAAATAATTTTATTATAAAAGACAGAGCAGACCAGACGTTACAAAAGACGCAGAAGAATAAAAGACAAACAGATGATATAGAAAGAAGTTCCGTGCCCAATTATATTATTATTTTATAACATCATTGCTAGGTTGGTAGTGTTACATATTCGCTTGAAAGCAACTTCCTAGCCCATCCCATCATTGTAATATTCTGGTGAGTGTCATCGTCATTTCCTCTCGGTATTTCGAAAGGAGTAGTCATCAAGCTCTTCATATAATACGCCGTATATAAGAGGCAGTTGGGTGCCTTTTGTTGTGGGCATCATGGAGAACAATTCAGCACTGTGCTCTTATACTCCATCTTTGTCGGGTATCTCTCCCTCATCATATCAACTTTACTTCTGACGATAGGACTTTATCTCAGTCCGAGACACATAGATATTGTTGCAAGATAATATTATTTCCCTAAGAAAAGAAATAAATAGATTAGGAAAATAAAACTGTTGTAATTAAATGAAAACTCATATTACTTATTTGTTAGGTCTATCATCCGCAAAAATATAGTCATAAAAACTCGAAGAAATACTAGTACACTGGCTAGGCTTTGAGGTTGAAGTTCTTGTTAAACTTTTCAAATGTGTGATCGGATCTAAATTTCCTCACATTTTTTTTGAAGAACTGCTAAAGTCAGTTTCTTCTAGAGGATACATATCGAGAATTCGGTCCATTGCTTTATCATGTTTCTTTAGCCGCACATCCTCCTCATCGGAAGATTCAATGAAAACCTCCTTCACATTATTAATTACTCCAGATGAAGATACCTTCTTCAAAGCTAAAGATTTTTCCATCTTTTTCAAACGTCGAGATATATTCATTTGTTCAATTTCGACTGAACCAAACTTAGAATTGATCGAAACAAGTTGACTTGAAATCTTCAACAAATGTTCTTCAAACCTGCGCATCATACGCGGAATGAAGGTTTCATTTGTAGCTGGCATTCAATCTTCTACCTCTTCTACATGTTCCATACGAGTAGATATCTTTCTCCAGTACTACAAAATGAAATGTATTTCAGAATAAATAATAGTTGAAACAAGAAAACTATTGTATATATAGCAAGAGAAAAGTACAAAAAGTGAGGAAGATGGAAAGACAAATAAATTTCGAGACTAGCAAAGAATCTACTAGCCGTTTGAAGGGTTATTATGAAAGCTTATCATGATTAACCATTTGAGGAACTCTAGAAGAGGTTTAATTCCGCTGGTACTCCCGTTGTTCGAGGAGGGCTCGACGAAGTCCGCCGCGAACCGAAACTTTTTCTTCTTCTTTTATTCTTCATCTCCGTTTCTCCTTTCACCACCACCACCATGGCCTGTAGCTTTATAACCAAAATATTAAATTGTTAGATGAAATAAAAAAATACGAAAAGATTACTAAATCAAAATCAAACATAAAACATATTCATAGAAAATATGAGACTAAAGATGAAAATGTTACAAAAATAATACCACAATTTTATAACAACTAAGCAGACTCTGCTAAGCAATAAATAAAATTTGGGATTGTGTTCTCAGATTTAATTTACACAAAGAAAAGATTTGAGAGAACGAGCTTTTATCGGCTTCCTACCCCTCTTATTCCTCTGAATTCTTCCCATACTATTATCCACATTGGCTACAGGATCTTCGTCCATGTCGTCGTCGGTGTCATCATCTAAATCGCCACCAGCTATCGGAGCATCGGTGGTGTCGTAGTTGCACAAAATATTAAATGGGATGGGAGAAAGAGAAAATAAGTATGAGTTAATTTAGGGTGTTTATTGAAACAATTGCATAAAGAATGACCTGCTATAGCAAGTTAACAAGAGGTCAAAAGTCAAAAGCAGTATTAAATGATGTCTCATGCGTTACTTAATCAGAATTTAATATGAACCATTGGATCAACGTCCAATGGTTCAGATTTGGGATGTATCGATATATATATATATATATATATATATATATATATATATATATATATATATATATATATATATATAATAATAATAATATATAATATATATTTATATATATTTTTTATATATATTTTTTATAATATATAATATGTATTTTTTATAAATATATAAATATATATATATATATATATATATATATATATATTATATATATATATATATATATATATATATATATATATATATATATATATATATATATATATATATATATATATATATATGATAAAACCATCATTTTATTAATTACGGCTCAAAAGCCGGAAACAGACCACGTATACAAGGCGCAAAAGCAAAAGCCTATACAAGTATACAGCAAAAGGGATCTTTTAGGGGGGCGATAACTCGACCCCACAAAGCTAGGAGGGATCAAGACCAGAATACTATCGGACTGTGGGAGCACAGGATGCTCCTTTTGCGATATTGTCGGAATATTTTCTTGATGAGCTGGTCGGCTGAGTATTGGTGACCCTCGTATCTCGTCTTGTTGCAATTCTTCCAAATCGCCCACGTTGCGGCCGCTGCAACGATCTAGTGGCCGTGGGAAGCTGAACCCCATTTGTCCGCCAGATCGTGGAAGCGTCCACCCCCTAGGTCTATATTGTAGTGACGGTTAAGGGTCTTCCAGATCATGGCCGGCAGATTTCCCTCCCTAAAGATGTGGTCAATAGTCTCCTCCTGATGGTCGGCACATCAATTGCAAGCTGACGCTAAGCTAATCCCGATGGAGTTAAGGATATCGTCCATCGACAGTTTCTTCCTGATGACTCTCCATAAGAGGAATGACCACTTCGTAGGGATGCAGAAATTCCAGAAGCGAACAAGGGTGTGATGCAGCTGCCCGTTCCTTTGGATAGCGAATCTCGCCGACCTAACCCAAAATGCCCCTGCGGCTTCAAGCGACCACCTCAGCCCGTCAGCCTTGCGACTGAGGCTAAGTCCGTGCCTGCGGATGCTGTCTGCTGTTTCATTACCGGACCATTCTCGAATCTTGTTCCAGTTCCAGTCGTTGTTAGTGGACTTCCACAAGTCTCTGATCCTACTGTTACTGGGGTTCGCCGCCAGACACGGTATTAAGTTGTCCCTAAGCCATCTCTCCAGGAATGGATCCGATTCGCCGTCGCCCAGGTGGAGTCTAATTGCCAGCTCTGCAAGATCGCACCCAATTAGGATGCGATGCCAAGCGCAGAGGCTCTGCTGTTGGCTGTGGCTACTGATGGGTGGATGTGTTTGAAGTACCTGGCTTTCATAAACCTGGTCCATAAGTTCTTACTCGTACGGAGTTTCTACCACAATTTTATCGAAAAAGCCTTAACGATGTGTGTGAGCTTAGTGAATCCCAGACCCCCTTCCTCTATTGGATGAGCCATGGTTTCCCAGCTAGCCCAGAGGTGTTTGTCTTGTCCTTTGTTGTGCCTCCAAAAGAAATTACAGAAGATTTGCTCGATCGAAGAGAGAACCTTCTTAGGCGGGGAACACACCGCCAGGGTATGGATAGGAATGGAGGTGAGCACATTTTTGATGAGGATTATCTTGCCGCCTGGGGATAAGATGGCATTATGCCACCCCTCGAGTTTGTTCCTAATTCTAGTGATCAAGTTCTCAAAGATATCGATGTTGGATTTGTCGTACACAAGTGGGCAACCGATGTAGCTGAACAGGGGGTGGGTCATCGAGAATGATGTTAAGTTGGAGAGGCTGATAGCATGCTCTCTTTTGATGCTATGGTGGGCGTAGATAACGCTCTTGGAGTGATTGATCTTCTGCCAGGAACATCTTGAGTACCTCGCCAGGGTGTTGTGAACCACTTCCAACGCTGACTTCCCCAGAGGAGAAGATGAGTAAATCGTCGGCGAAGGCCAGGTGAGTGATGATCGGGCATCCACTGGAAGTGTGATAGTACTGGAAGTTCGAAATGTTGACCATGTTGTTAAGGTTTCTGCTCAGAGCATCTGCGGCTATTATGAAGACAGTTGAAGACATAGGGTCGTCCTGTCTAACGCCGCGGCTGGATTTAAAAAATCCTTTGGATTGACCGTTGATAACATTGGAGAACCATAATTTACTGACGGATCTCC
Organism: Iris pallida; assembly: GCA_029216955.1. Classification (NCBI taxonomy): domain Eukaryota; kingdom Viridiplantae; phylum Streptophyta; class Magnoliopsida; order Asparagales; family Iridaceae; genus Iris; species Iris pallida. The sequence goes on from JANAVB010006400.1 coordinate 3,709,544, forward strand.
ACACGGTGTCGGTCCAATTTTCTAAAAATCCGAAACCTCTGAAGACCCAAATCATAAATTGCCAATCCAATCTGTCGTAAGCTTTCTCCATGTCGATTTTGATGGCAATATTGCCCCCTCTAGCTACAAACTTCAAGCATGTGATTAATTCTTGAGCTAGCATAATATTGTCCCGGATGTTCCTTCCACGAACAAAGCTGTTTTGTTCCTCCGAGATGATTTTGGGAAGCATATCAGCCATTCTGATGGCGATGATCTTGGAGATGATTTTGTTGGTGAAGATGCAAAGACTAATTGGTCGAAAATCGTGGAAGGATTTTGGATTATCTTTTTTCGGGATGAGGATCAGCTTGACGCTGGAGATGGCTTTGGGGTAAGTAGTTCCTTCGAGGAATGCGATTGCCGCTTTGATGATGTCCTGCTTAATGATGTCCCAGCAAGTGCGAAAGAAGACACCCGAGAACCCATCTGGGCCGAAAGTACTGTGCTTGTTCAGATCCCATACTGCTTCTTTCACTTCCTGTTCGGTCAGGGGATATTCCAACTGGACGTTGTCAGCTTCATTAATGAGACTGGGGATTTGGTCCAGGAATGATCTGTCTTTGTGAACCGTTTCTTTGGAGAATAATTTGGAGAAGAAATCCGCAGCGGCCGCTAGGATGTTCATGTAGTCTGTTATGAGGTTCCCGTTCTCGTCTATGGTATGGTGAATCGATAGTTTGTGTCTGCGGCCGTTGACGCAGGCGTGGAAATATTTCGAGTTCTTGTCCCCTTCGCTATCCTATTTCAACCTCGTTTTCTGCTTCCAGAAATCTGAATCCACTTTAAGCCTAAATTTGAGCATTGCCTTGGCGAGATTCAGGGGTATCCTGGCCGTGGGGGATCGATCCGAAGCGAATCTGGCTTCGGCACGGGTGACATCGTCCTCAGCAACCCGTGCGGCTTGAAAAATATCCCCGTAGGCACGTTCGCTCCAATTAGATAGAGCTTTCCTCATTGCTTTGAGTTTGTTGTACACCCAGATGAGGGGGTTAGGGGAGTCGTCACGCTCCCACACTTCCGCTACGATACCCAAAAATTGGGGGTGATTGGTCCAAAAATCGAGGAATTGGAAGTTCTTTTTGGATGAAGTGGTATTGTTTTTAATTTCGACCAGAAGAGGGGCGTGGTCAGATTCGGTGGAGTTGAGGTGGGATAGTTTGGTATTAAACTCCATTCCTTGCCAGAAAGCATTCGTGAGGGCTCTGTCCAGTCGGGAGTATTGACGGCGATCTCCTTCCTGCATGTTGCACCAGGTGAACGCGTTGTCGGTGAACTGGAGGGAGGCTAGATGAGCGTTGAAGATGAAGTTGTTGAAGTCTTGCATGGCTGATATGGGAGGTGGCTGACCTCCGATTTTCTCTTCTCTGCTGGTGATCGCATTAAAATCTCCTATGCAAAGCCAAGGGGAGTTGATGTTGCGGAGATGGATGTGAAGAAGGTCATTCCGGAGGTGTTTTCGCTTTGCGATATCACAGCTGCCTTGGACTAACGAGAGAATAGCACGTTCTGGAAGTGTGGGATGATCCACCCAGCAGGAAAGAGCTTGCCAGGAGTCCTGAATGACTCTGATATTGACGTCCTTAGTGCAGAGGATCCAAATATCGTGTCTGCCTGCTACGGCCGAGGGTAATCCCAGCTGAAGCTGGATAGACTTTAATCTTTTTGGAAGAATTTTGGGTTCTATAATAATGAGGATATCGATCTTGTAGATTTTTTGAAGGCTGGAAATTCTCCTAGATATTGGTTTGTTCGCCAGACCGCGGACGTTCCAGGATAGGATATTAAGCATTAATGGGGTTGTGGGATGGTTTTTTGTTCCGCTTGGCGGCGGATCTGGTTTGGATGGTTGTTGTTTCGATGATTCCTATTTGGATATTTTGCCCGCACCAGGTAGGCGCTTTCGCCTTAGACGAGGTGGTAGGGTCGTTGGTGGATTGCTCAAGGTGGACCGTGGCGGGTCCTATTAATTCCCCAGCGTAGTCCGTAGTGGGATCCTCTGTGGGGATTGCTAGGGAGTCGCCGGTGCTCCCCAATAGAATAGTAGCTTGCTGGAGAGGATAACCTGCGGCTAGGACCTGGAGCCCTCTCCTAGCTTGGTCTGGCCCTAGGATTGTGCGGGCTTCTTCGACCGGATTTTCGCTGGTATGTTGTTGATCATCATCGCTGGGGATGATAGCTAGGGTTTCTTCGAGAGGTTCCTCGTCGATTTTTTGTTGATCTGCCTTGCTAGTATTAGTGATCTTCTCTTCTTCCTCTGAAGTAGGGAGATTGGGCGCTCTCTTGGGGATGAATGAAGCAGTTGGAGGGCAGACTGACTCTGCCGGTGTTTCGATGTCACTCGACTCTAGAATATCAAATTGGTTGGAGGGGGCAATTTGTTGGAAGCTGAAGGGGATCAAGGACTTGCTGAGACCTTCGCTCTTGTTTGTCTTGCCGTCACTAGATCCAAATCACGTGTGCGAGTTCGGAAGAGGTAGAAGGGGTGGCCTTGGAGTCCTTTCCTTTGTATGCTCGTTGTGTTTCCGATCAGATTTCTTTTTGAGTTCTGGGTGAAGACGATGGCGGTGCTTTGGGAGGTGACCTCTTAAGTGACAGTGGTTGCAGAACATAATGTGGTTGTCGTAGAGGATTTGTTGTGTGTGTGTCTGGTTGGCCAGCTTGATGGTGATAAAATTTGGTAGTTCTGATGAGAGATCGAGTTCAACGCAGATTTTGGCATAATGAGCCTTGGTGAGGTTATTGGTCTCGGGCGCCGTAGCTACATACGTCCCGAAGGAATTGGCAATATGCCTTAGTCCCGGTGGGAAAAAGCATATTAGGGGTAGGTTTGGCAGGGTTACCCAGGCGGCGACCATTGCAGAGTCGACTTTGTTGTTAAAGTCTGGTGACCACTTGATTATCTTCATCTGGTGGGAATCGATCCGGCAAGTTCCCTTGGACAACACAGTCGTGTGGTCAGGATCGGAGGAGAGATGGAGAATAATATGTTTGGGGTCAAGGGGGCCACTCGATACTCCGACGAGAGTCTCCAACTGGCTATCGCCTCCTGCACCCTGGAAAGTTTGGGGCACCCGGTGGAAAAAATTAGGATAAAGGTGTGGGGGAATGAGGATGATAACGAAGACACTTCCAGGTCGGAGAAAGGGACCACAGGAACCGGAGAGTCCTGATGGTACTCAATGTCCGGGAGAAACATCTGGGATTAGGGGCACTTTCGCGGTAGCTAAGTCCGGGCGAAGCTTGGAGGCATAAGACGAAAGGGTTGCTACGGGTGCTGGAGGGTCCTGGGTTCTACCACAGGACGGCGGTGGATCTTTCACGGAAGTGATAAGGCTGTAACTGGGCTGTAGGGAAGCGGGTACGGCCGATAAAGGCATACTTGGTATGGGATGAGACGAAGGACCTGCCGATGAGATGGAGGTCGACGGGGCGGATGCCGCTCCCTGATCAGAGGAGAGCACCACCACCGCGCCAAACTCGGCCTGAAGGGAAGGGGAGGGAACGCCCTGGACCGCCCGGGGGGAGTCCCCGAGAGCAGTGACGCCAGGGTTAGGCCGGTTCGCCTGGGCTGCGAGGGGGAGGCCCGGAGGGAGGGAAGCGGCGAGGGAATCCAGAGCTGGGTACGCGGGACCCGCGGAGGGCAGCGGGGGGGGGGGGCGGGGACGTCTGGGGGAATAGCTGAGGAGGGGGGCGGAGAGGGGGCCTGGGCGGGTGAAGGAAGGAGATTGATTGGGAGGGAAGACAGCGTAGAAGAGGAGGGGTCTTGCGTAAAATTGAAGGGATGGTGAGGCGTAGAATGGAGAAGAAGGGGATTCTGCATAGAATAGAGGGGATGGGAATCAGCGTAAAGATGAGGGGATAGAGGAGAAGCATAAAATGAGGAAGGGGTAGGGCCCGCCAGCAAACGAGGAAAGGGAAGAGGGAAAGTACGCTAATCCTCCAGAAGCGAGAAAACCCAGGTGCAGGCCACCAAACTGGTCTACGCTCGATCCTATGAGGGACCCACCATACGGAACAAGTTGAAAAGCAGTATTACATGCGCCTGCATAAGCGTAAAGGACAGGGGCCTCCTCGAGTTGGGCGCCAAAGGCAGCAGACCCGAGGTGGCTGACAGTGGGAAGCCTGAAACCTGTACCGCAGGGGGCTTCCCACCCAATGGAAGAAAAGACCCATTTGTAATTTGAAAGAAGGCGGAGGCGGGGGCTCCCGGTCGGTGGACAAACGCCGATTGGCTGCCGGCCCAGGAGGGGACGGTCAAGTGGCCGGTAGGCCCGGCGACCTGAGGGCGCCGTAGAGGGATGCTCCAGCTCGAAGAGAAAGGATCGCCTGGCAGCGAGGCAGCGGTGCCGGTCGGTGGAGATAGGGTGCCGAGAGGCGGAAATGATAGAGGAGTAGGCGGATCCGAGTGGACGGGAGGAGGATGACCAACAAGGGCTAGGCAGTCGGCCGGCCAAGGCTGAACGGGGAGGCCGACCGTCTGAGCCGCCGACCACCGGGAGAGCGGGGGGTTAGAACCTTCCATGGGGGCGGGGAAGAGGGGGAGACGGGGAAACTAGGGAGAGCAGTGGGAGGCATCGCCGGGCGCCGGCGAGAAGCATACCGAGATCACGGGGGGGGGGGGGGGGGCGATCGCCCCCGAGTCGCCCCCCAGAGCTCCAGAGAGTTCTGCATCATCCGGATATATATTATATATATATATAGATAAGTACCTATATATAAGTACCTATATATATATAAGTACATATAATATATATATAAGTACCTATATATTATATATATATATATATAAGGACCTATATATATATATATATATATATATATATATATATATATATATAAAAAAAAAAATATATATATATATATATATATATATATATATATATATATAAGTATCTATATATATATATACATGTAGAAGCATGAAAAAAGACAAGGAAAGCCCATGCAGCTCAAAACAGAATGAGCCTCATGCGGCTCATAAGTCCTTCAGGATCCAAAATGGCTCACAAACAGAAGGAATCTTATGCGGCTCTAAAAGTCCTTCATGCGGCTCGGATGGCTCCACGCCACGTGGCCTCACGCTGTCCGATCCGACAACTGGTCATAAAGCAGCATCTTGAATTAATTACTCTGACGGCAGCTCTGACAAATGACAGCTCTGACATAAAATTCGAAATCATGACTCTGACATGATGGCGTGTTCCTAGGGAAAAGAAAAAATCTTTTATACCTGGCATGATCTGCCAAATCCCAAAGCTCCCTATGCGGCTGCCACCCCTATGCGGCTGCCCTCTTCATGCGGCTGCCACCTTCATACGGCTGCGGTTGCTCTCCCCCTATGCGGCTGCCCTCTTCATGCGGCTGCCACCTTCATGCGACTGTCGTTGCCCTCTTCATGCGGCTGCCACCTTCATACGGCTGCGGTTGCTCTCTTCATGCGGTTGCTCTCTTCATGCGGCTGTTACCCCTATGCGGCTGCGGTTGCCTCCTTCATGCGGCTGCCTCCTTTATGCGGCTGCCTCATTCGCGAGGCTGCCACCCTCATGTGACTGCTACCTTCATGCGGCCAGGATCGTGGGGGCCACCCGTATGCGGTTCACTTAGAGACCGCACTCATGCGGCTCTGTCAGGACATCCCACTCACGACAATTGAGACACATGGCGGTCCTCATACACGTGGCGATCCTCATGTCAGTTGAGACACGTGGCAGTCTTATCCCCTCGGAGTTATGGCTGCTCGTAAATCATAACAACCAGATTTAGTGCAATCACCATAATTACTCGGATCGAATCAGATTTGTTGTAATTAAGCAAATTGAATACGTGGCGGAAGATCCGAGCTTGTCATGACAAATTATGAAGATTCATTGCAATCAGCATTAATTATCCATAGGATTTTGTACAATCTACATTAATTGCCTAAATTTATTACATTCAGGATGAACGGCCCAGATTGATTAAATCCCCAAGCCGTCGACTTTTCGAAATGGCAATCATTGTAAATCCTAATTATCACACCCCACTCCTATAAATAGCAAGGTGCCATTCCCTTACAGAAAGGAGAGCGGACAGAGACAGAGAGAGAGGACGAAAGAGAACGTATAGGAGTCTTCCCACACATCCAAGAGCATTTCTTCATCAGAGCCAAGGCTACGTCCGATCGTCCAAGGAGTAAGACAGAGCTGCCGTCGCTTTCCCGAGCCTCTATCGTCACCCCCCAGAATCAAAAATAAACAATCGTACTTAGATTGTTGTACCTAGGTTTTTATTTCTAGGTATTCTTTGTACGAGCGAGTTTGTATTGTGAGTCTAAGTTCAGTCCTCCTATAAAATTGTTCTATACTTTTACAATCAATGGCAAACACGATGGCGACTCTGCTGGGGACTGACTTCTCCACGGCTGAGAAGTTGGTGATGCAATCGGACGCAGCCAAACTTGGCTCCACTCAACAAATGCTGGTCGCACGGTTCGACCAACAGACGTTTGAAGAAATTCTCTCCGACGGGAGCGTTGGCACGGTCCAGCGACGAACCCGCACGAAGAAGGCCCACAGGGAGTGGAGGCCCAAATCATTTGCTCCTTCCCAAACTCTGAAAGAAGTACTCCCTGTTGCTCAAGACGGCGAAAAAAAAGTCTCATGCGGCCCTGCTTCAGGCCATAGAGGACTCTGCTATCCCCAAGTCCGGCAGAAGAAAATACTATGATGCTGGACTTGCAGGGACAAAGAAGAACTCTATACGGACCAAGTCGCATAAGGGTGCCAGCCGCATGAAGAAGGCTCATGCGGCCGCAACCGCCAGCCGCATAGAGAAGACCCATGCGGGCACAGAAGTCAGCCGCATGCAGGCAGCCTGCACGATCACGACTCCCAGCCGTATTCCGAAGGTTCATGCGGCCACCGCTCCCAGCCGCATACAGAAGGGTCATACGGCCACACATGCCAGCCGCATGCAGACAGCCTGCACGGCCACCAAACCCAGCCGCATACCATCTGCGCGATGCGGCTCACGGTCAGTCTTCGACCGCCTCTCAGGCGATCCTGACTCCAGATGCTCTCATGTGCCATTCTCTGTGGACTCTTCCTACTATGCACTCTCAGGTGCTAGAAGGAAGAAGTCTCGGGCAGCGCGGGCTCGTCGAGCTCAGACAGCTGTCCCAACTTCTGACTATCAGGGCGTCCCACTGACTATTACGTGGGCCTCTGATGGAAAGTTGTATAAAACTATCCGTGTCCTGTCCCCGGCGGCCAACGAATGAGATAGTTATCAAGAGTCTCCTAACAATGATCAGGGGTAAGTACTCGTACTACCCCCACATCAGGGAGCAGACAGCATGCCAACACACTCATGTGCTCAGAACTCCCGGGCCCACAAAACGAGTGACTTGCGTAACGTAATTCTTCACAAACACAAGGAAAGAGACGAAGACTCGGTGAGCAGAGAGTCCTTCGGGGACATCACTGGACCTTAGTCATTGTCAATTGCTGCTGCAACAAGGAGACAGTATAAAAAGACCGACAGTCCGTCTTCCAATGACTGCAACACTCGAGCTCAGAAGACGAAGCGCTTCTCGTCGCCTCCTGCAATTCTGCTCTGAAGATTCTTGGTAGCGGTAGAGGAAAAAACAAATGTCTCCAGTTCGAAAATCTCCACCGACGTAACCAAGAAACTCTCTTCTAAGCGGTTGTCTACCACCGTTACAGGAGGAGTTTACCAAGGTACCCGCTCAAAGACGAAATCTGCCACACTTAGAGATTTGTCGTCCACATCTCTGGGAGGCACTGGGGCCGGGGGTAGCACTCCCCCAAATATCTACGATAATCCGGTATTCCAAGAAGATAATCCAGAGGAAATGATTCACCCAACAGATGAAGCAGATCTCGACGTCCCCTAGGACGTCCATAACTCTCAAGATGAGACGAGCTCTGAAGCTGGGGGTACCACTCCTTCTGAGTCCGAACCAGAGGAGAACATTCCTACGTACCCTTACGATTTCTCTGTACAAGGGTATGACTCAGAGGCCACATCCTCCACCGTTTCTTCCATCTCTCCTCACGTAAGGACAGTATTTATGACGGATAGCAACCAAGATGGTTCCAGTGATCGCCAACGCATCAACACTCTAGAGGCCATACTGCATGCCTTAGTCAAGTCCGTGGACGAGATTAAAGCAGCCCTTCCAACTCTGCAAGGAAGGACGCCTGGCCAAACAAGCTTAAGTCCCACGGTCAATGTGGACTCGAACTCAGCTGCACCAAACCCGGGTGACAATCGTCCTGAAATCTCGGCTCCCACTGCTGCAGACGAGTCCAGGGAGGCAAAAAGAGAGGTCCAGGAGCTCCGGGCCATGTTGCACACCCGCGAAAACTGCCAAGACCTCAGGATACGACAACCGTATCCTACTGCGTGGAGAGATGTTCCCTTCCCACCAAGATATAAACCATTCAACATCAATCCGTATAATGGAAAGACATCTGTAAGCAGGTACATCACCTACTTTGAAGTCACAACCGACCATCTGCCTTATGACGATGCCATCCTTACGCGGTTGTTCATCGGAGCACTGGAGGGGGTCACCTTCGACTGGTACCACAACTTGCCGGACAACTGCATACATTTCTTCGCCGGCTTCAAACATATATTCCTGGAGCGGTTCTATGAAGTAGGACAAGACGTGACAATGTCCACCCTCATGGACGTTGTTCAGGGAGAAAAGGAGCTGACAAGAAACTATATTGAACGGTTTCGCCAGACCGCGATGAAGTTGCCTTCCGGTAACCCTGATTCCTCCTTAATTGAAATTTGCCAAAAGAGACTGCTCCCTACGATCAGCCTTTAGATGGACGAAAGTCAGTTTAAGGATTAGAAGACTTTCATTATCAGCGCCACTAGCGCAGAAGACAAATTGAAGAAAGCTCGCCAATTGGGATTGCACGTCTCAGAGGGAGAGGACAAGGGCAAACGCCCTAGCACCAACAGCAATAATGGTGGTAACCCCTCCAATAATCGAGACAACAAGGGCAAACAGGATATGGTGGCCGATACGGCCCAAAACCTGAATCAAAGCGGGCAGAAAAATAGTGGCCTCAGATGACCTACTCCTTCGAGGACGGCCATGTTAACCCCATCTTGGATATGCTCATACAAGGAGGTCGAATTCAGCTCCCTCCTCCGAGGTGTGAACCTCGTCCTGCGGAAATAGAGAGCCCCAAGTACTGCCACTACCATCGCCATGTCTACCATGCTACACATGACTGCTACCAACTAAAGCGATACATCCAGCATCTTATCGATTCTAAGGCCTTGGCCATCGATTTCGAAGAGGTGACCGTAGCAGCCAACATGGTGTCGGTACAATTCGGTAGCTTCCCTCCGACGAAGACTCAAGATGGAGTAGTGCCTGTCTCCAGAGCAAGGATGGAGATCGCTAACCTTCCACCTCCCCGAAACCAGGATGCTGGCCTAGTGCCCCTTACCACATCATGAGGGGAGGTCATATGGGTCCATCCGGATCTGGTACCTGAAATGACTCAGTCCGCCCCTTCCTTTACCAGCAAGAAGAAGAATAGGAAAGTCAAATCATGCCGCACAATCTCGGCAGAGGTCGAAGAAGTTACTGTCGTCGTTACCCGATCTGCGCACAAACTCAACCTCTACCGGGTAACTCGGCTGAAGACCATCAGCCGACAACAGATGATGCTCCAGGACCTTCGCAGCCTTCGACGACCAACAAGCCTAGGTCGAAGGAGACTCGTTTCGACAAACCGCTCTAAAAAGAAGCGCCTCATGGGCTGGAGAGGCCCTACAACTTCGACATCTTGGCGCAATTGGCTAACACACCGGCCAAATTGTCGCTATACGAGCTCTTGAGGCTCTCCAAAGATGTTCATGTCGCTCTGAGCGAGGCGCTCCAGAATATTGATGCATATCTGGCTCAGTCCAATCTCACTGGAGAAAGCCCGCCCACAGATCTCCAGGACAGCGCTTGCACAGGCGCAATGCCCAACATCGTCTTCACTCGAAGGATATGCTTATCAAGACCAACCTTCATAATCGTCCTCTGTATTATACTGGGTATATTGGCGATGTCAAGGTGGACCGGATGTATATTGATCCCGGTTCTTTCATAAGCATCATCCCGAAGAGCCTACTACACCATCTGTGCATCCCAATGCATCGCCTGACGCCGACAAGCACCGCCATCAACGGTTTCAATTCAGGCAGAAGCTATCCGATCGGGAAGATTCGCTTGAAGTGCCAAATCGACAACCTTCAGTCAGAAGTGACCTGTTATGTTATAGATACGGACACTTTCTACAACATTCTCTTGGGGCATCCTTGGATACACGATTAAATGATCATGCCCTCCATACTGCACCAGTGCTTCAAGTACGTCGACAAGTACGACTTCGTGAGGACAGAATTTACCGACAACGATCCCTTCAAAGGGGTTGAATCCTACTACTCAGATTCATGCTTGTACGAGAAGTCGAAAAGACATCTTGTCGAAGGAGATATTCAAGCTCCGACTGAGGCGGCAATTGGATCGGAAGAACCTCTGTCGATCCACCTTCAAGCCTGCAAACCTGGCAGAACTGTACCACTTACAGCCACTCTGCGTAAGGATGCAATCAACCTCTCTACACAAGAAGGACAGATGATAATCCGACTGCCAAGGTCTGGCCAAGCGCTACGACCCACGACAGAGACACTGACAATCAGGCTGCCTAAAGCTGGATAACAATAAATAGAGGAGCTCAACCCCTCTGTCAAACCGATGACGATTCGTCTAACCAGAATGAATCAGCAGCCAAGCGCTAAGCCGGGGACTGCTAGCCAGCCAACAAATCCCTGCCCAGCACCAAGCACCAAGTTGGAGGTGGCTAGTACGCCAACGACTCCACGTCCTGCTCCACCCATGGAGCCCCTGATGATTAAGCTGCCCAAGCCATCCTTCCAGTCCTCATTGACACAGGGGGTAGTTGAAGAAGAGCCAGAGCTGGCCAAGTATGTGGCTTCTCACACTGATGTTCCATTCGCAGATGATGTAATTCCACTAGAAAAGATACCTTATTTCATCAATAAAGGATTATCTTTGAATTATCTCGAGCTTAATAAGCTTTGTACAATGTATGCTATAGAACACGGTATAGGCACCCATCTACACATACAAGTGACAAATGTATACGCCGTAAACCAACTTACTCCAGTGGAAGATGCTTATCGCATAATCGAGGGAGAGGATCATCCAATCATCTTCGGCCGCAAGAATGATCCACAGCCCTTCACGATAGAAGAAGTTGAGCTCGAACCCGACACCGGGAGACTGCCCATTTACCTATATAGTTCCCAATCCAAGTACCTCATGTAAAAACAAGGGTATGATCTGGAAACTACACCAGGCTTAAACTACGACACTGGACGACGGTTACCTTTATAATCACCGATCCCGGCTGGCAAACCACGAGACTATTACAACAAAACCAGATGTGGGCTAGGTTATGTTACACCGGTAACGACCCCGGAAAGCTCAGACGAGGAATGCGACTGACATTCACACTCAACTGGATCACCAACTTTCGATTTGGATGTCAGCAACGGGGACGTATTCAGGCAAGTCTTGTCTGTCAATATGGCATTTGCCGACGCCTACGAAGAAGATGAAGACATTCCTGAACTTTTTGAGTTAGAGCCGTGGGCACAACAACTAGATGCGCAATGGGAGAAGCGGTTCGAACAAAGAGAGCCTTCCTCTGAGGATGAGATTGTACAAGTCGATCTCGGTGATGAGTCCTCTCCAAAGCCCATCTTCGTCAGCAAGAATCTGACGGACGAAGAGCGAGAATCACTACTACAACTCGTCAGTGAATACATCGACGTGTTCGTCTGGAGCTACGAAGATATGCCAGGACTGAATCCCGAGGTTTCACTTCACAAGCTCAACATCCGTCCGGACGCAAAACTGGTCAAGCAACAGCAACGACGGTTCTACCCCAACGTCATAAATGCCATTGAAGCTGAGGTCAATAAGTGATAACCAGTGGTTTCATCCGCGAGGACCAGCATCCAGACTGGGTCACCAACATAGTACCAGTCCTCAAGAAGAATGAAAAGATTTAAATCTGCATCGACTTTCATAATCTGAATGAGACATGTCCTAAGGATGAGTTCTCCCTCCCTATCACAGACATCATGATTGATAACACCTGTGCCTTTGAGCATATGTCATTTATGGATGGTTTCTCGGGGTACAACCAGATCAAGATGTTCCTGATGACGAAAAGCATACATCATTCTGAACACCAATTGGCACATATTGCTACACAGTCATGCCTTTCGATTTAAAGAACGCTGGCGCCACCTATCAAAGATCTATGAGCATCATCTTTAGAGACCACCTGCACAAGACAGTAGAATGCTATGTTGACAACATCGCCGTCAAAAGCTGCTCTAAAAAAGATCATCTGCATGATCTGAGGACAGTGTTCGACCTGATGTGAGCGCAATTTGAAGATAAAATCTACAAAATCCTTCTTGGGTGTATCCAGTGGGAAGTTTTGGGTTTCATCATTACTTCCCAAGGTATCCACATAGACCCGAGAAGACGAAGGCAATCATGGAGATGGGTCCCCCAAAAATCTCCGTAACTCCGAGGCCTTCAAGGGAGGCTAGCCTACATCAGGAGGTTTATCTCTAACCTCTCGGACGTTTGTCAACCATTCACCCACCTTATGAAGAAGGGTTTCATTCGTATGGGATGAAGAATGCCAGCGCACCTTCAACAGCATCAAAGAATATCTAACGAACCCTCCAGTCCTGGTAGCCCCGGTTGCTGGAAGACCATTCCTGCTCTATGTAAGAGCGATGAACATTTTCTCGGTGCTCTGCTAGCACAAAACAATGATGCAGGCCACGAGCAGGCTATATATTACCACAGCCGAATGATGATGGGACCGGAGCATCGATACACTGCCGTAGAAAAAGTGTCTTGCTCTGGTGTTCGCCATTCAGAAGACGCGATACTACGTCACAGACAAACCATCCATGTTGTATCAAGAGTCAACCCCTCAGGGTCCTCATGACCAAGCCAGGCGCGCTCAGCTCTCGCCTCGCTACCTGGGCGATTTTATTGTCTCCCTACCACATGATCTTCGTCCCACAGAAGGCTGTTAAAGGTCAAGCCCTGGCAGACTTTTTAGCAGCTCATCCAGGATCGAAGTCAACCAAAATTGACGAAGAGATTCCAGATGAGGTCGCCAATTCAAATGTGGCCTCACACGATATGTATGTGAATGTTCTTTGATGGTGCTTCTAGAACTAGGCCCAAGGGTAACATCATCGCTGGAGTCGGAGTGGTGCTGGTTTCTCCTCCGGGCTGGTGATCAATCGGGCTTATTCCCTCACGGATTCCTGTTCAAATGTGGCCGAGTACAACGCTCTGGTCATTGGCCTCCGACTTGCAAAGGAGCTGGGGGTAGAGTATCTTGAAGTATACGACATTCGTAGCTAATCGTCAATCAAATCCAGGGCTCATACGAAGTGCGTCATGAAGACATGATCCCCTATCACCAAATAGCGATTGACATCATCTCATCCTTGGAAGGGTGTAAAAACCCTAAATTTCTAATATTTTTTTTAATTTGGTACTGATTGAAAATTTTGTATTGTACGTAGTCATTGTACGTCGCGCACCAATTTACGTTTTCCGTATTTTGCTCGTCGAGTGCATATGTGTGCGAGGTAAACCTTTTTAGAAAAATGATTTTTTATTACAAAATTTTATTTATGTAAGGTAGTTTTCAAAATAATATGTGATAAGTATTTTTAAAAGTTATGAGAAGAGGCGCGTCGAGATTTCCAAAAATAATAATTATTTACATTTTATTTTATTGTATAAATATTTGAAGTAGTTAGGAAACCCATTATTTTATTGATACTAATTGAGTACAAGATGCATGAAAATATTTCATGTCCCCTATGAATTTTCGAAATACTAATTGTTTTGTCAAAAAAGTGTTTCAAATATTTAAATATACATACTATTTTCAAAATTATTTTTAAATTAATTATAAAAAGATATTTTAGTTAATTATTATACTTTAAGTTGTGGTTAGAATTATTGGTTTGGTTTAAATAGTTAATTTAAGGATAAATATTTATCTATTGGATTATTTAGAATTTAATTAGATTCAAATTTGGATTTGATTTGGATTTGGATTTATTGAATTAATTTATATTAAATTATGAACTATCTAATTGGGGTTTAAATATTCCTAGTTCTTATCCAATTGGAATTCCCATCCTATAAATAGGCGGTACTCCTCCAATATTTTTCCACAATATTTCTTAAATTTCCATAACCCAAATCGTGCATCGTTTCGGTGTCCCCTTCTCATCCACTAAAATTTTTCTTTTACAAATACATTATTTCACCTTCTCCGTGTCCACATTTCGGACACATCTCCTCATCACCATCCGTGTCTCGTAGGACATAACCCTGACTCGATACAATCAAATTCCTAAACCTAACCTAATCCTACCCAAGCCAACTGCCCACCTCTACGAACCGTCCCCCGGCCATCTACCGACTAGTCTGTCCCAACGTCGCCACCAGCCCCGCTACTACCCTGCCATCCCGACATCCCCGTTCAGCCCAGCCACCATGTCCAGCCATTCCCCTCCTCCGCCTGTCACCGGCACTCACCAGTCCTCCGTGTCTACCGCTACCATCAATCGGCCACGTCACCACTCCGACCATCATCCCCTATCAGATCCAGTCGGGTCCAACCACCTCGTCTCCAAACACCATCACTACCGTCATAACCGAGACCCTATCCACACCAGCATAAACCACCGCCAACCCGGCCATCACCGGCCGCGCCCAAAAAGAAAAGAAGCCAAACCCTAAAATTAAACCACCACCACCACCACCACCACTAACCTGCTTCGCCGCCCTTCTCTCCGCTTCCCTCCACCGCGCTCTGCTGAACCCGACCGACCGCGACCTTCTCCTCTCCGCTCGCCGCTAGCCGCGCCTCTCCTGGCCGCCTCCGACCTTGCCGAGCCGTCTCCCGAGCCCCCTTCTCCTTGAGCGCCTACGCTGCCGCCCCACTCCTCCGCGGCGGCGACTCCGCTTCAACCCCCGACTTTCCAGCCCCCTCCGTTCTCCTTCACTGCTTAGCCTCCCGACCGATCCTCTCTCCGCCGCTCCCTTCGCAACCGTCGCCTGCTCCGCTGAAACCCCGTGCGCGCCTGCTCCGCTGAACTATCCGTCGTCGGCCGACCTTTCCCCATTCCTCTCCCTCTCTCTCTCTCTCTCCTTTCCCTAAAGGCTACAGCAACCGTTTGGTTGCTATTCGTTTTCTTTTTGTTTCTATTATTATTTATTATTATTATTATTATTATTATTATATTATTATTATTATTAAAATATTATTATTTTGTTGTTTTGTGTAATTAATTGTTTTCTTTTTATTTATTTATTTGTGTTGTTTTAACTATATTATTATTAATGCTAATTATTTTTTTTCTTTTCTGATTTGAAAGATGAGCAACTGTAACAGCTGTCTGTTTAGTCACTTTACCTTGTTTATTTTATTTTTTTTATTTATTTTTGGTTTCTTTTGCATTTGCCTATGGTGTTTACCCATATAAAGTATTATACTGCATCACATTTTATAAAATATTATACAGTATCATATTTTGTATTAGTATTAAAAGTGTTATATTATTATATTTTATTATACAGTATTAATAGTAATATTTTATCCTAGTTCTATATTATGTATATATATTTTTATTATAAGGTAATGTATTTTTATAAATACATAAAATAAATACTTGTATGTATTTTTCTAAACACTATTTTGTAACAAAAATATGGCAAGGGGCTTGAGACCTACGTCTAATAGGCTCTGGAAGTCATAAATATATTATTATGATATTTCTTTATACATATTTTTGACCTAAATATTTTACTCCATTGGATTCTTAGTTAAAATATTTCTAGATTATACCAAGTTATTAAATAAATATGCATATAAGTGAGTTCTGTTTTTACCCATAAAACTATTTCTTCGTATTTACGTATTTAGCTTAAAAAATAATAATAATTTGTTGTGGTTTTCAAATTATTACGAACTATTTTCGAGTATTACGTAAAATATTTTAAAGAATCTAGTTTTCAAGGATTATAAATTGTTCTCAAAAATTGTATATATATTTATTGTTATCCATTTTTATTTTTATTTTATTTTTCCTCCCTTCCATGACCAACCCCATTATTCTTATTCCTCGCCAATTTCGTACTACCTTATGTCAAACCTAACTAAGTTGACCGTTCTGACCCGATGGAATACTCCGTGCCATCACCCGAGGCTCCCTTGCATAGTTGTAACACCAAAGTTGATCTTGTGCCACCTTTATGTAACACACAAGGCAGCTCACCAGGTGTCGCAACAGTCAAGTATACCTTGCTAATTAACTGTCAATTATTTATTTTCTGTATTACTTACTTTGTTTCATATTGTTAGTTTCCTTTGTTATAAATTGTGCGTCCAAGCCATACTTGGGTGTAAAGCGACTCTATTAGTCGTTTTACTTTACTATATGCATGTTAACTTAGTGTTAGCAGACTACCTTCTTGTTGGAGGATATCCTTATATCTCCCTTGGCCATGACACACACACTACACGATTGGAGACATGTTGCTAGGGGCACGACTTATGGACTGGCCCTCTCTAAAGTCGTGACGGATAGATGATCGTAGCTGCTACGATTAAGTTATAAAGACTCGAGCAGTTACAAAACTGGATGGGTCATGGACGTAACTTGGTCAGTGGGAAATATTTGGGAAGGACAGTCGCTAGTGCGTATGGGAATCCAAACAGGTAAACCACAGTCTCCGGATAGAACTGTGGTGATATATTTGCAGATGCCCTCTGACGTTTTGGACGTTACGGATGGATACAGATGACTGGATGCCAGTTACGTACACATAGCCTAAAATCTCACCCATGCGCATGAAGTTGTCCTCTAAATTGTACATTAGGCGGTTAGAATCTCCTTTACATATTTGTCTAGGATAGTCTTTTATATTTTATTTTATTCTGACAGTTCATATTAGCATATTCTTCCTGTATCTTCCTACGTCCGTCTGAGGACCTATTTTTTCCCAGGTGTGTTCATGTCTTCCGCAGGTATCCTAGCCAAGGCCATGGTCTTCCATTCCTTCGAAGACAATTGCGCTTGGTTTGTCTTGCCATTTTATGGATTGATTCTTGTACATTTTTTTATTGAGATAGTCGGTAGTGGACTTTGTCTTCACCCAACGATTGTACCATAAATATTCAAGTTGATTTTTATATTATTATTCCCTTCATTGTGAGATTTAGTTTTTCTTAAATTACTACATTTTACAGCTTATGTATACATAAAGGCCCTTGTACTTCGTATGTATACAGCTGGCATGTCTACGTACTTGGTCCTAAGTATTTTGGGACTGGGGCGTTACATATTTTTGTGGTGACCCATGCAGGTCGAGATAAATTGTTGGTTACTTTATCGTACCAAGCAAGCCTGCGTATAGGATTAGTGTTTAGGATCTCATCCATATACTTGTCGCCTTATCGCTTGACTCCTCGAGTTGTATCTTGCTTGATCCCTTCTACCGTAATTCGTCCTTCTTTCGTGCTTGATGTTGGTTAGAAAGGTAATCCATACTAGGTAGACTTGTCCCATTGTCCTCACCCTACTAGTTTAACTCTTGTAAGTTGGGTAGAAGGCCTTACGACCTAACCTTACTCATGACCTTAACCATGTCCTAGGCAAGTAGATAGTAGGACAACTGTATAGGCACCAACATAAGACATGACTCGATTCTTAAGAAGTTTGAACTAGTTTCACTCCTTTCAATATTAATCTCACGTGTCTATGTAATTACTATTTTTGACTATCCTATGCTGCTAGTTTAGCTTAAGTTTTACAAGCTTATTCCCTTATCGAGCTTGATCATGACATGTTTTATTGGGTGCGCACCCACTAACATATTGTCTAATCAGAACCGGTGCATGATGGTCTGATCAACCTATTGCACTTTGGTTCGCTTTTATCTATCGTTATACATGGATGGGGACATAGTTAAACTTGTCCTATAAGGTCCCATCCGCAAGCCTTGGCAATTCTTTTTGAATTACTCCCTCGCCGTTGAACCACATATTGATATTAAAACTTCTTTGGACTCATATTGGTTCTCATCTTTCACTTATTTAGACGAAGACTCGTACCTAGTAGATAAACCCAAGCTATCACCTTTAGTTATCCCCAACTATTGCCAAAATAGTTAGCCACCGACCAACCGATGGGACTATATCCCCACCTCGAGTTACTTGTCCTTTCCCTTGACCCTAGATTCATTGTCGCGACCATCATTCACTCCCTAAATTAAATTCGTGATTTATCTCCATAGTTGTCGAAGTCACGATTTTCTAATACATGTTTTGAACGTCGTGATTTGATTGTTCCTCATTGATACACCCTTGTACCCTCTCAACCCTCCAACTTATTTTTAATTTCGAGGACGAAATTCTTGTAAGTTGGGTAGGATGTAAAAACCCTAAATTTCTACTAATTTTTTTTAATTTGGTACTGATTTAAAATTTTGTATTGTACGTAGCGTAGTCGTATTGTACGTCGCGCACCAATTTACGTTTTCCGTATTTTTCTCGTCGAGTGCGAATGTGTGCGAGGTACACCTTTTTAGAAAAACGATTTTTGATTATAAAATTTTATTTATGTAAGGTAGTTTTCAAAATAATATGTGATAAGTATTTTTAGAAGTTATGAGAAGAGGCGCATCGAGATTTCCAAAAATAATAATTATTTACATTTTATTTTATTGTACAAATTTGTAGTAGTTAGGAAAACCATTATTTTATTGATACTAATTGAGTGCAAGATGCATGAAATATATTTCATGTCCCCTATGAATTTTTGAAATACTAATTGTTTTGTCAAAAAAGTGTTTCAAATATTTAAATATACATACTATTTTCGAAATTATTTTTAAATTAATTATAAAAAGATATTTTAGTTAATTATTATACTTTAAGTTGTGGTTAAATTATTGGTTTGGTTTAAATAGTTAATTTAAGGATAAATATTTATCTATTGGATTATTTAGAATTTAATTAGATTCAAATTTGATTTTGATTTGGATTTGGATTTATTGAATTAATTTATATTAAATTACGAACTATCTAATTGGTTGAAATATTCCTAGTTCTTATCCAATTGGGAATTCCCACATCCTATAAATAGGCAGGTACTCCTCCAATATTTTCTCCACAATATTTCTCCAAATTTCTAAACCCAAACCGTGCATCGTGTCGGTGTCCCCCTTCCCATCCACTAAATTTTTTCTTTTACAAATACATTATTTCACCTTCTCCGTGTCCACATTCGGACACATCTCTCATCACCATCCGTGTCTCGTAGGACACAACCCCGACTTGATACAATCAAATTCCTAAACCTAACCTAATCCTACCCAAGCCAACTGCCCACCTCCACGAACCGTCCCCCGGCCATCTACCGACTAGCCCTGTCCCCGAACGTCGCCACCAGCACCCCGCTACTGCCTCTGCCCTGCCATCCGACATCCCCGTTCAGCCCAGCCACCACGTCCAGCCATTTCCCTCCTCCGCCTGTCACCGGCGCTCACCAGTCCTCCGTGTCTACCGCTACCATCAATCGGCCACGTCACCACTCCGACCATCTCCTATCAGATCCAGTCGGGTCCAACCACCTCGTCTCCAAACACCATCACCACCGTCGTAACCGAGACCCTATCCCGACACCAGCATAAACCACCGCCACCCCGGCCATCACCGGCCACTCCCAAAAAGAAAAACAAGCCAAACCCTAAAATTAAACCACCACCACCACTACTAACCTTCTTCGCCGCCCCTTCTCTCCGCTTCCCTCCGTCGCGCTCTGCCGAACCCGACCGACCGCAACCTTCTCCCCGCTCGCCGCCTAGCCGCGCCTCTCCTGGCCGCCTCCGACCTTGCCGAGCCGTCTTCCGAGCCCCCTTCTCTTTGAGCGCCTCCGCCGTCGCCCCACTCCTCCGCGCCGGACTCCGCTTCAATCCCCGACTTCCCAGCCCCCTCCGTTCTCCTTCACCGCTTAGCCTCCGACCGATCCTCTCTCCGCCGCTCCCTCCGCAACGCCGCCTGCTCCGCTGAAACCCCTATGCGCGCCTGCTCCGCTGAACCATCCGCCGCCGGCCGACCTTTCCCTATTCCTCTCCCTCTCTCTCTCCTCCTTTCCCTAAAGGCTACAGCAACGTTTGGTTGCTATTCGTTTTCTTTTTGTTTCTATTATTATTATTATTATTATTATTATTATTATATTATTATTATTATTATTATTATTATTAAAAGTATTATTATTTTGTTGTTTTGTGTAATTAATTGTTTTCTTTTTATTTATTTTTTGTTGTTTTAACTATATTATTATTATGCTAATTATTTTTTTTCTCTTTTCTGATTTGAAAGAGGAGCAACTGTAACAGCTCTCTGTATTGTCACTTTACCTTATTTATTTTATTTTATTTTATTTTATTTTTTGGTTTCTTTTGTTTTTGCCTATGGTGTTTACCCATATAAAGTATTATACAGCATCACATTTCATAAAATATATACAGTATCATATTTTGTATTATTTTGTATTAAAAAGTGTTATACATTATTATATTTTATTATACAATATTAATTAAGTAATATTTTTCCTGTTCTATATTATGTAATATATTTTTTATAAGGTAATGTATTTTTATAAATACATATAATAAATACTTGTATGTATTTTTCTAAAAACTATTTTGTAACAAAAATATGGCAACGGGCTTGAGACCTACGTCTAATAGGCTCTGGAAGTCATAAATATATTATTATGATATTTTTTATACATATTTTTGACCTAAATATTTTACTCCATTGGATTCTTAGTTAAATATTTCCTAGATTATACCAAGTTATTAAAATAAATATGCATATAAGTGAGTTCTGTTTTTACCCATAAAACTATTTCTTCGTATTTACGTATTTAGCTTAAAAATAATTTGTTGTGGTTTTCAAATTATTACGAACTATTTTCGAGTATTACGTAAAATATTTTAAAGAATCTACTTTTCAAGGATTATAAATAGTTCTAAAAAATTGTATATATATTTATTGTTATCTATTTTATTTTTATTTTGATTTTTCCTCCCTTCCATGACCAACCCCATTATTCTTATTCCTCGCCAATTTCGTACTACCTTATGTCAAACCTAACTAAGTTGATCGTTCTGGACCCGATGAATACTCCATGCCGTCACCCGAGGCCCTTGCATAGTTGTAACACCAAAGTTGATCTTGTGCCACCTTTATTGTGACACACCAGGCAGCTCACCAGGTGTCGCAACAGGCAAGTATACCTTGCTAATTAACTATCAATTATTTATTTTCTGTATTATTTACTTTGTTTCATATTGTTAGTTTTCTTTGTTATAAATTGTGCGTCCAAGCCATACTTGGTGCAAGCGACTCTATTAGTCGTTTTACTTTACTATATGCATGTTAACTTAGTATTAGCAGACTACCTTCTTGTTGGGGGATATCCTTATACTCCCTTGGCCATGACACACACACTACACGATTGGAGACATGTTGCTAGGGGCATGACTTATGGACTGGCCCTCTCTAAAGTCGTGTGACGGATAGATGATCGTAACTGCTACGATTAAGTTATAGAGACTCGAGCAGTTACAAAACTGGACGGTCATGGACGTGACTTTGGTCAGTGTGGGAAATATTGGAGGAGGACAGTCGCTAGTACGTATGGAATCCAAACAGGTAAACTACAGTCTCCGGATGGAACTGTGGCGATATATTTGCAGATGCCCTCTGACGTTTTGGACATTACGGACGGATACAGATGACTGCATGCCAGTTACGTATACATAGCCTAAAATCCCACCCATGC
Organism: Iris pallida; assembly: GCA_029216955.1. Lineage (NCBI taxonomy): Eukaryota > Viridiplantae > Streptophyta > Magnoliopsida > Asparagales > Iridaceae > Iris > Iris pallida. The sequence continues at coordinate 3,731,612 of JANAVB010006400.1, forward strand.
GCATGAAAGTTGTCCTCTAAATTACACATTAGGCGGTTAGAATCTCCTTTGCATATTTATGTCTAGGATAGTTTTTTATATTATTTTATTCTGACAGTTCATATTAGCACGTTCTTCTGTATCTTGTTTCGTCCGTCTGAGGACCTGGTTTTTTCCCAGGTGTGTGTTCATGTCTTCCGCAGGTATCCTAGCCAAGGCTGTTTCTTTCCCATTCCTTCGAAGACAATTGCGCTTGGTTTGTCTTGCCATTTTATGGATTGATTCTTGTACATTTCTTTCATTGAGATAGTTGGTAGTGGACTTTGTCTCCGCCCAACGATTGTACCATAAATTTCAAGTTAATTTTTATATTATTATTCCTTCATTGTGGATGAGATTTAGTTTGTCTTGGATTACTACATTTTACAGCTTATGTATACATACAAGGCCCCTGTACTTCGTATGTATACAGCTGGCATGTCTACGTACTTGGTCCTAAGTATTTTGGGACTAGGGTTACAAAGGGTTCTTCATAGAACACGTTCCCAGGCTCCAGATCATTGAAGCCGATGCCCTAGCAGGCCTTGCCGCTTCCTTAGCAGTTTCCGAATAATGCTCACCACTTGGTCGACATCATAGGCCGTGAGTTGGTCTGTCCCAGGAATAATGTTCAATATGTTGAGAGTTACTCCGCGCTGACAGTCGACGAAGCACCAGACTGGAGACAACCATTCATTGACTTCGTGGTCTACGACATCCCGCCAGAGAATTCGAAGAAAGCCACTTCTATCAGAAGCGTTCCCTCAGATTCTTCTACGATACAGACGAAAATGCTATATCGGCGATCATACGATGGATTACTGCTTCGATGTCTGTCAAATACAGAAGCCAAAGAAGCCGTACGTGAAGCTCATGATGGCATTTGTGGAGCCCATCAGCCTGGCCCGAAATTACAAGGACCGCCTCGCCGAATGGGCTACTACTGGCCACGATGGTTGCTGATGCGATAGACTATGCAAGAAAGTGCAAAGCCTGTCAAGTACGTAGATTTCATCCACCAGCCATCGAGTTCCTACATCCGACGGTGGCATCCTGGCCATTCGAAGCATGGGGAATGGACATCATTGGTCCGATCACTCCACCTTCATCCCGAGACGCGCTTCATACTCGCAATCATAGATTACTTCTACAAATGGGCGTAGGCTATTCCATGGCAGAAGTCAAGACTTCAAACGTGATCAGCTTCCTCAAGCATCACGTCATCTACCGATTTGGACTGCTACGAAGGATCATCCACGATAATGGTCCGCAGTTCGCAAGCCACACTTTCTATCGGTTTTACGACAAACATCGAATCTAGAATATCGCTTCAACACCATAAACCCAACGGCTAATGGTCTGGCTGAAGCATTCAACAAAACAATCATAAGCTTCTCAAAAAATTCGTGTCATCAAACAAATGCGACTGGAATGAAAAGCTCGGCGATGCTTATGGGCGTACCGCACTACAGTACGGACGGCCTCTGGGAACACGCCATTCTCTCTAGTATATGGAAGTGAGGCGGTTCTTCCATTGGAGACTCAAATCCCCTCACTGTCGCTCTCGCCTACCGATGATAACATATGATAATCACCATCGCCGACTGCAAGAGTTGGAAGCCCTAGACGAGAAGCGCCTTAACTCAACAACGAATCGAGTGTACCAAGCCCGTATCTCCGGAACCTTCAAAAGAAGGTTAAAATCAGAACATTCCAAGTGGGCGATCTCGTTCTGGCAGTTCGGAGGGCCGATGGTTATGACTCACAAAATCGGCAAGTTCCAGCCAAAGGGGAAGGCCCGTTCATCATCGATGCTGTATTCTCCAATGAAGCTTACCGCTCGCAAAACAAATGGAGACTTGCTCATGTTGCCATTAACGACAAGTTCCTTAAAAGTATAGTCTGAAAGGACATCCTCCAAAATTTTAGATTATGATTATGTACCAGCTGGTACACACTGAACTCACATTCCGAATCCAAATTTCCTAGAATGACGAGTACGTACCCTGTGGTACCACTGAACTCATATTTCGAATCCAATTTCTCAGAATGATGAGTTACGTACCTTTTGGTACCGCTGAACTCACATTCCGAACCTACATATCCCGATTGATGAGTTATGTACCCCTGGTATCGCTGAACTCACCTGCCGACTCCAAATCTCCCAGATTGTTGAGTTTTGTACCCGCAAGTACCACTAAACTCACATCCTAGTCACTACAGATAAATCTATATCGCATCTTTTTAGGTAGTAAGTCATGTATGATCATACCTCTGAACTTTCCTCATAAAAGAGCTTCCTCCTTATGATCCAATACCGTATTTCAGTGCACAAAAAGGGTATCAGAACTCCAGATTTTTTCGAGACAACTACGTCGAATATCTCTGAGTTGTTTCCCTTCCATCAAAAATAAACCGCCCCTCACATAGAACTTCCACGTCCTCATTACCTCTGAGTTGTTCTATGCACCCTTCATGGAGCCCACTCCTGCCATGTCCTCATTACCTCTGAGTGGGAAGGCTCCATCGAAGAAATCCTCATATTTACCATGTCCTTATTACCTTGAGTAAGTATGTTGGTTCTCTCCCAACTTATTATATATCCAAAACCAGGGTACGCCAAGGATAATAGGTCCACAAAAAGTCCCCCGTTGGGGCAACTACTACAAGCAAGAATAGAGAGAATGTATTCTGTTCATTCAAATCAGTTACATTCACATGATACATTCATGAGCAAGCCAGAAAAGTTTTCTATCATTTCATTCAGACAAGAAGGAAGAAGATTACATGATGTCCAAAAGAAAAAAACACACACTGCAAGTCAAAGACAGACAGAAATATCAAGACAAAAGACAGACATTTATGAGGGCCAACGAATCTAGTTACGGGGGCGCATATACCAATCCCTCAACCATTTTTCATATAAAGGATCTACTTGAGCAAAATCCTCGTCCGGAGCAAGAGGGTCAGAACTCCCAATACTACCGCCGTCAGACTGGGGCTCCTCCTTTACAGCAACTTCAATAGGCGCAGCTATCCTTTCTGTTCCTCGTTTTTGGTATTACCTCCTCCTTAACGAGCGATGACTCTTGTTTGAAATGAGGCAGCAGCTCTTCCTTCACAATGATCTCAGCCTTAGGCAGGGATGCTGCAATAATCAAAGATAAAAAGAAACAAAGTTATAAGATGGCCAGAGCCTCATGCGGCCCAGGCCAGATGAGATTATGCGGTCCTGTTTGAGGGGGCTTCATGCGGTTCGATTCAGAGAGACTTATACGGCTCTGTTCGACGGGGCATTATGCGGGTCAGTTTGTAAAGCGTCCATGCGGCTAAGATAAACTCCATGCGGCTCGGACGTGGGACATACATGCGGCCCATATAATTTGAACAGTTCGATGAAGACAAGGGATACATTAAAGGCTTGTGCATAAAGCATGCAACAGAGCCGTCGTTATTAGGGTTTCGAAGTATACTATTCCAAACCCTTACCAGCAATGGTGGAGTGAACGTCAGGGTGGAATTCGGGCACTTGGCTGACGAAGAAGCCACTCCTTACCTTTCACTGCGGCTTTGGAAGACTTGGGGGCCATTGTTGATGATAGGCGGAGAAAGAAAAACGAAGGCAGCAACTTAGGACAAGAAGATTGAAGAAGAGAGAAAGTAAAGAAGTCTCCCTGTTCCACAAACCCTCTTATTTATAGGCAGACAAAAGAGGGGCTCATGAACCGACAGACGCTCGATCCCGTGCTACATAAAAACAAAACCGACTCTTCGGTCGTCGAAGAAAATCCGGATATTTAAAAATTGACCCTTGGGATCCTGCCCCAAAAGGCGGCTTTAAATCCAAGCAGATCTAGAGAATTAATGAGAAGCACACATGGTAGGAGACGCACATGTGGCAGGGAGCCTATGCGGCCAGACAGTCCATACGGCCAGACAGTCCATGCGGCTAAAAAGTCCATGCAGTTAGGAAGTCCATGCGGTCAGAATATCCTATGCAGCCAGAAGAGCTAATATAGCCATGCTTCTTATTCAAAGTATTTCGATTTTGCAAATTGAAAACTTTGAAGGGGTCTTGTAGAAGCATGAAAAAAGACAAGGAAAGCCCATACGGCTCAAAACAGAAGGAGCCTCATGCGGCTCATAAGTCCTTCAGGATCCCATACGGCTCACAAACAGAAGGAACCTTATGCGGCTCTAAAAGTCCTTCATGCGGCTCGGATGGCTCCACGTCACGTGGCCTCACGCTGTCCGATCCGACAACTGGTCATAAAGCAGCAGCTTGAATTAATTACTCTGACGGCAGCTCTGATAAATGACAGCTCTGACATAAAAGTCGAAAACATGACTC